>OZ005658.1:266775752-267375752 GCA_963930645.1 Salticus scenicus
GAATTTGGTTGTTATTTGAAGGGGTTAAGGTCAGTTGACTGTACTTAGTTCTAGGCCTATAGGTGGAACGCGCTCCATGAGGATCTTCCTAAGGAGTCCTAACCCGTATTTACACTAGTTTCGGAGAAAGCCATGGAAAACTCCGAACGGCCATGTCGACGAACGCGACCTAAGATTGAACGCGGTGCTTCTAGTCTACTTACTAGCTTTGTGCGCAGAAATGCTTGACCACTGATGAGGCTGAGATGGGGAAGGAGTTGTCAAAAATGATAATTAATAGATTAAAAACTGCTGTTTTAGAAGCCCAGATCTCATTATTAATATTACTTCAGCAAGCAAGTAAATACGGTCATTTCTACAAGATGATTTAGATTGTCAATTTATGAAATTAATAAATATATTGGAAAAAGTAATAAAAATCTTTAATATCTAAGTTTACTTAAATACTCTTAAGACGTATATTAAATTATTTACATATAATTATCTATGTAAACAATTTTAATTATAGATTCTCTGTTCTTATATATTTTCGATTAAATAACCGTAACGGTATTTTTAAAGAAATTTTAATAAGAAATCTCATTATAAATGAAATAAGAGGACACGATACATTTTAAAGAGTCCTGTTTAGTAAGAATGTTCTAAAATAGAATGTTCTGAAAAGAATCCTTTGAAAATAATCTTGGGAAAAAAAAAAATCAGCTTTAACAACATAAAATGTAATTTAACAGTAAAATTTTTATGTTTTGAAAATAAAGACGTAACGAAATGTATGACTAATTTTTGCTCCCATATTTACACGTTTTGGAACATTCTGAACACGATATGACTGTTTTTAGAAAATATCTGTGTGTTTCTCTCTCTGAGTATATAAAATAATTCTGTATTTGGTAGGTTATATTCAGAACCAATGGATGAATTTAACTGGATTTTGATTTAAACTAGAGCTGATTACGTTTGATAATCAGTTGCTATCAGTTAGCGCTGTCATCGTCTATTTTATCATAGTTTTTCATAACTTTTAAAACTGCAGTACAGGAAAAAATTTCGAATTAATTTATACACTAAAATTGATTTTCATTGTTCAATATAAAAATATACATTTGATAGTGATAGTCAGCGAAGGAAAAAAATTTCTTTATGTGTGTATGTGTGTGTGTGCTGGGAGGGGGGGGGCATCGTCCACTACCCCTTCCCTCCAGTATGTAAATTTTAAACATAGATGTCTTTCTAAAAACCTTCTCAGTACCTTCAAAACAATTGTTTAACCCCATATCTGTGATAATTTTAAAAAAAATTGTGTTTTTAACGATAAATAATTAAGTAAAATATAATAATAAAAATAAAAATAAAAACTAAATAGTAATAATAAAATCTTAAACTGATTCGTTTTTATGATAATCTAGATTTTCTAAACCAAGTTACTAATAAAAGATAAAAAATTGCTAACAAGCCAAAAAACATGCATTTTATTGCACCTAAATAGAATTCGGAGTTTATTTTCACAGATATTGAATTGTACTTACACTGCAAACTGAACTGAAATTGAAATAGTGAAAATATGCATTTTTTTTTATTAATATTTATGCTGTTTTATACTATTTTTTAAAGGATTTCACAAATTTTAACTAAATTTATTATGATGGAAAATTTGATTGAATAATCACTAGTTGTAAATCCTCCGCCAAAATGTAAACACGGGTATAAATCTTGTTAAGTCAAACAAAAACAAAAATCGCGTGGTACTCATTGATTATTAACACTTTCGAACTGTACGTATTTGTTGTATAGTATAACTTTGAATGTTATTTGCCTATGTCTAGCAAAATGGACTGACAGAAGGGCTGAAAGGCATACAGATACATAATTGAATTCATTCATTCATTCATTCATGAATGGCGGAAAAAAAGTCCCCGGAAATTAATTTCGGTCGTCTTCATAAATGAAATACAACTTATTAATAACTTTTAGTGACATTCTGTTTCTTTTATTTTTAAGACTGTTTTTTTTTTTTTTTTTTTTTTCCTTTTAATTAATTCTTTTTCTATTTAATTATGTATATATGGATCTTTTCAAACATACCGCAGGGAAAAATGAAAAATTCAGTATTCTACTATATGTAAGAAGTATAAGTTCCGTTAGTAAAGAAAAGAAAAGATAAACAAAAGACAAAAAAAGACAAGAATAAAAAATTATGCGGTACTCATTAATTATTTACATTTTTCAACTGTACGTGATCGTTGTTTGATACACCTTTAAATATTCTTTGCATATCTTATCACACAACGAGCAGACAGAAGAACAAAAAGTCAGAGAGATAGAGTAATTGAATTTGTAATCGCTCTTAAACGTTTTTGGAAAATGCTAAAAATTTTTGACTTAAAAGAAAATGCAGCCGTAATATATCTGTATATTTTTTGTGTAGTTCTGTAAGTCTGATTACGAATCATAATGTTCTATAAAAAACATTTTTTTAGCATATTATCAATAAATACCAACTTCATTATTATTTTTGCAGTAGAAATTTATCTGAATGTGATAAAAAATGTCGCTCATAAAACGCAATGCATTGAAATTTTTGTGGATGTCCCTGTACACAAACCAGTTGTGCAAAGCGGATGGAATCCATTTAAAATAGAGAATATTCCATACTTAACTTTAACAGCATCATTCATTTTTAAGAAATTCTGCAAATATTTACGGGCACTGACAGAGGGGCAGTCGGACAAACAGTTACAATAATTCAAATCATATTTACACTTAAAAAATGTTAGAAAGTGTCAAAAACACTCAATGAGCGATAATGCATTTAACAAATTTCCAATTATAGCCCTTATGAAACTAAATATTTTTCTGTGACCCTAGAAATCTTAACGCTACTAATACTGTATTCACCAAAAGGCATTCTTTTGTGCGTATGAATAACATATTTAATTTCATTAAGATTTATGCAAAAAGGAATAAGATTTATTCAACCATATTTAAAGGTATTTAAATATGCCATTTCATAGAAATATCTCTCATAGAACGCAATACTTTGGAATACTTTTGGGTGTACCTGTATAAAAACAAGTGATGGTGTTTATTCCATTTTCAATAAGGAATATCTGATAGTAAACTCGAATAACATATATCAGTTTCAAGAAACTCCATAAATATTTCCTGGAGTAGAGCTCGGACAGAGAAATAGACAAACCGAAGTCCTTAATACTTTTCAACTTTGTTAAGTGTTAAGTGCAAAAATAATGTATACTTCATCAGGATCATAAGTTGATCTGTTGTATATGCAAATATAGATAAATTAACTCGTCATTATTTAATAAAAGAAAAACTATGAAACCTGAGAATGAAATCTAACTCAAAATAATATTTAAATGCAAATGTAAATTTTAATAACTGGACGTCCGAAATTCTTTTGTAATCAAAGTGATATATACATATAGAAAAAAAAAGAGGGGGCACTTACGAATTACGAAACATGCATAAAAAGCAGGGCCCGACTATGCTTTTTGAAGACCCGGGGCACTAATGCTATTTTGAAGCCCCCCCCCCCCCCCCCCCCCCCTGACCCTGCTCTAAAGAGCTCACCAAAAGGACCCATTCTCAAAAACAAAAATAAATAAAAATACTGCATTTTTAAAAATTTTCCTTCAATTATACCTTCTATTTCCTCATTTTTTTACTAACCTATAACAAAATCATTAGTTTTATGTTCAATACAAATGAAAAACTGAAGCACATTGATCAGCCAATATTTAGGAAATTAGTCACAAAATTTAATAATTGTTTAAGCTCTCTAATAAAATATAGAAAGAAAAATTTAATCAATTTTTGTTTTTAATAGACAGATAATGAAAAAAAAAATTGTACTGTTACTTCTCAACTTTTGGAAATGAGGCCCCCTAAATTTAGAGGCCCTGGGCTAGTGCCCCGTGTGCCCATGCCATAATCTAGCCCTGATAAAAAGACAAAAAAGATTATATTACTGGCAGAAACCAAGCATTTCAGTTTCCTTTCACTCACTTTTCAATTGTGATTTATTATTATTATTTTTTTTTAATAAGAAGTGTGTGTGTGAAAGAGGGGGCTGTCAGAGGGGTATTCGCTATACAATATGATAAAACTTTAATTATTTTTATTTTAGTCAGAAAGTTTTCTTATTATTTTTTTTTAAATCTTTTGTAACCAAATAAAAAAAGTAAGATATTTGTGTCCTTTCTAATGTATTTTTTATTGTTAAAGATTTAACTGCATGATGGTTTTAACGAACTACCTACAACTGTTTCTAGAGTAGAGTAGAACGTAGAGTTTGAAAATTAGATACAGCACAGAGTGGTCAAATTTCATTTAGAAGTAGCTGGAAGATTATTATTGAAAAAAAAAAAAAAAAAAAAACTTTAAAACACATCCATCTTTAACGAATGTGTGTTTGTATGTAAATATCGAACTGAGTTATCAACAGTTTCTTAATGTTAAAAATTTAAAAAAGTATTTTATTTTACATATATCTCCTTATTAAAAGCCCCACCAGCAACCAAGTGATTCTGCGATTGATAGACGGAAAGTGCCGGGTTCGCTCGTCGACCTAGCTGCTCGAAGGTTTCTGCGGTATTCTCCAAAACTCGCGTAAATACGAGCTATGACCGTAATAAAGACCAACATGGAGGGCACATAACCTCGTGCAGTCAATCGGCCTTAATCTTCACCCCAGCAGGACCACCATCTTATTAAACAGTGGCCCAACGGTTTTGCATGCAAAACTGGTAGACGGGAAGTGCCGGGCTAGATACCAGGTCGCGCTCGTCGATTTAATTGCTAGAATTTTTCCGTGGTTTTCGCCGAAATTCCAGTAAACACGAGCTAGGAGCCCTCAGAAAGACCCTGCAGAGGGCACACCACCCAGACCTAGAACCCTCGTATAGTTAATCAATCTATATCTTCACACCAGCATACCAACCTCCACTTTATTAACAGTGGCCGAGCGGTTCTGCGCTCAAATCTGGTAGACGGGAAGTGCCAGGTTTTAATCCAGGTTACGCCTGTCGAAGTCATTCGTATTTTTTGTGTTTTTTCTCCGAAAATTCCGTAAATATGGGCTAGGAAACCCTTCGAAAAACCCTCACGATATCCCAAGTGTAGCTATTTGGCTTTATTTCAAGCACCAACACTTTATTAAAAAACTAGCCGCCTTCGGCGACCAGCTGGTTCGCGATCCCTGAAAAATCCGACTTTACGAAACTCCCGCTCGGTGGCACCTGCGGCGCCTTTTACCCGTTTCAGGTCTAATAACAGCTTATCGATATATCGTGACAGTAGCTTATTGAAAGCGCAGTAAATTTCCGTGCGGTAGCGCCTTCGGCACCCTCTTCCCTTTTCAATATCTGAAACAGCCTGTTCGCTCACCATGTTATGATCTTTCAAATTTCTGACTTTAGCTTAAGTCCCGCTCGATAAAATTTTTTTAAAAGATTTGTGTCTGGCTTATCTGTGGTTTTCTCCAAAACTTGCTTAATTCTGGGCTATACATCGTTAAAAATTATTAGTACGAAGTATGAGCGAAAATCTGAATTTGAAACTCTGTAAAATATAAAATAAAAAAAAAATCTGATTTTTCCGTAGTTTTCTCCGAAAGTTTCGTACAGAATTTGAACGGCTTATATCATTTTAATAGCCTGCAATACAAATACTTTAAAATATCTTTTGAATGATGTATTATGTATTACAATAATGAATAGCTATGATATATTTTAGACTCAAAATGGCAAATCTATCAAGGGCGATTAACGATTTCTATTGAAATCCATCTAAAATTTAAGAATTCCAAAACTGCTTTTTTACAACCGAATTCATAAAAAAAAAATCAATATTATTCTGTTAAAAGTAACTCATTAACAGATGAAATTGGTGAATGGTGTCATTAACAGATGAAATAAAAATGAATTTAAATAAATATAAGTCTATTTATTTTATTTTTAAAGCTATACTTTAGATTTTTTAACTGCATACAATATGTACTCCTTAATTTCAGTTTAAAAGGCTTAAAATGATATTAAAATTATGTTAATTAGATGCTGAGATACAAAGGTAATATAAACATTGTTATAACAAAATTTGTGTCTGATTTTTTCGTTTTTTTTTTTTTTTTTTTTTTTTTTTTTTTTTTCTTTGAAACTTACGTGTTAAAAATCCTTAATACGAAATGTGAACGGAGTATCGGAATTCGAAAGCCTGCATCATAATTAGAATTGGAGATATATTAATAAAGGTGTTCTGGCTATTCTGTGGTTTTCTCTGAAACTCCCGTACGGAATTTAACGGCTTACATCAATTTAAAAGTCCGTAATATTTCAATTGATGTGTTATAAGTAGAATTCTAGATATTGAATTATTAAAATATCAAAGCGCCCTCTGGCGACAGAGATTTGCAACACATACTCATCAATTGTAATTCAAATAGCTTTTTAAATGATGTATTACTTATGAAATTATGTTAATTAGAAGCTGAGATACAAAGCTAATATAGACATTTTTATAAACAGATTTCTGTCCGACTTTTCCATGGTTTTCTCCGAAACTTGCATAATTCCGGGTATATAACGTTAAAAATCCTTAGTACGATATGTGAGCAGAAATTGGAATTCGAAAATCTGCAAAATATTAAAGAATAAATGTGTTCTGGGTGTTCCGTGGTTTTCTCCGAAACTCCCGTTCCTTTTCTACATCTTTGCCTCTTCGCTCCCCCTCCCCCCTCCTTTCCGTCGATAACAATAATTTTACACTCGAAAATATCCGCAATCGATTTACCTTGCCTTAAAATCTAAATATACCAACTAATTTCAAACTCTGTAACTCTTTTTTTTTAATTTATGCCCCTTTTCCCCCTCCCTCAAGCCCTCTCTAATAATCGTACTCTTTCAAAAATATTCACAATCGAATTATCGGGCATTAAAACCAAATAACTACGAATTTTCAACGGAAAAGAAAATTTAATCTTTTTCCAATAAATGTGTCATTTTTTTATTTATTCATATTTTTTCATGAAAATTGAACAGTAACTTTATAAAATTCTGTCTAAGCCGAATATTCATTCAAATGTAAGGTAAATGAAAATTTGAAAAGTTTGAAAATTGCAATTTTCCCCTTCAGTATAAAACACATGATATCTTAATTGATTACAACCATTTCCGTTTTCATCACAGACAGATGTCTCGCATGTGTTTTGTTTCAGATCGAGACAGCTTAGGAAATCGTGTGCTTGTTGACAACTAAACTTCATACTTTAGTTAATTTTAAAAAATCTAATTGGTGTATCGATAAGCCGCTTGCACTCTTAGATTCGAAAAAATTTCCCCTTTCATTTGGTACCAAATTTGTAACGATCGGACTAATGTTTCTAATTTATTTTCCATTTTTTCTGCTTTTAACTCCGTTAAAATATCTATTTTTATGCAATTGCGGTGAATTCTCAGTGATTGAGATCGCGTTTTGATTTGACATAGGTCTATATTTTAATTAATATCTCCGCAACTAATTAAAATTTTTAAATTCAGTTTTCACTATCCCCTCGGGAAGGCCTTCTAGGTACCCGTATGTCAAATTTTATACTTCTGCGTTCAGTAGGGGCTGAACGTATAGATGCTCAGACAGACAGACAGACAGACAGACAGACATCTTCTTTATTATTATAGATTATGTGTGATGTACGAATTAAGACCGACTGTCTACACGATAAACCTGGGGAGGTCTTCCTAAAATGTCCTAGTATTCAAGCGATAAACTCCGAACGGCTAAGCCGACGAGGACAACCTGGATTTTCATTTGGCACCTCCTGCCTATCCTAAAACATGTAGAATAATATATATGTATATTTACATATTTTTTATTGAAAATATGTTAGTGAAAAAAAGATAATGTGGGTGACTGACCATAAATTAAAATAATAATAATAATAATAATAATAATAATAATCAGATAAATTTATACTTACTATTATTTTTTTTAAGAATAACCCCCCCCCCCCCTCTTCGTTTTTTTTTTTTTTTTTTTTTTTCGTTTTAAGATATTTGTAACATTAAGCCATACATTATTATTTATTATTATTATTATTATTTTAAATCGTATCAATCCTTAATGAATTTTCATTTGCATGCTTAAGTGATGAGTAAAATTTTTAATTCCATATGCGACTTCTAAAACTATAGAGTTTTGTAAAGTAGCATAAGCAGAAATACTTCAAAGAAATGGGCCCACCAGTTGCTGAGCGGTTCTGCGCTCAAAGCTTGTAGACGTGAGGTGCCGGGTTCAATCCCAGGTTGTGCTCGTCGGCCTAGTCGTTCGGAATTCTCCGTGGTTTTCTCCGAAACTTGCGAAATACGGGCTGGAATTCCTTAGAAAGACCCCCCACGGAGGGCACTCCCCCTCAGGCCTAGGACCTACAGCAGTTAATCCGTCTTATTCCCAAAAATCCTTCAAAGAAGTGTATGTAATATTTCTAAGAGGAATTTTAATTGTGGAATAGATACTAACTACTGGATATGACTAACACTACCTTCGAAAAATGTAAAACTAATATCATTACATTATTAATTCTCATTTTGCATAGTAATGTTATATATAATTCCATTTGTATAAAATAAAACTTATAAGTTTCCAAATTGTTTACTAAAATTTCCATTATACGTCGTCTCATCAAAATATTCTTTTATGGCAGTCCAATAGAAGAGATATATCCTATATCAGTAAAAAATATTTCATTTATTTTTATTTGTCGTCATCTTTTAAATATTACCTTTTTATATGCATTTAAACATCTTTGTGCCGAGTTTTCATAAAATAAAAAGACACACTCTTTTTTTTTACCACCTGCAGAAAACGCAAAGGCGCTTCCTATGTTATGTTCAGTATAAAATAAAATTCTTTTCAAAATACCGATCATGAGCTTTAATGCAACAGAATTTTTTTTGCAAGTCCTTCTACACACATTAGTTGCAAAAATTATACAATTTTCAACAGAGAATATCGATATGCCATAGAAAACTTGAATTAGGTATACCAGCTCCAAGCCCTTCAATAAATATTATCGGAAAAAAAAATCTTGATCACAGAGGTTAACAGACAAACAGAAAGACAAAAAGGAAGCCATACTCATTATTAGATATTCTTAGAAGCTTTAAAACGCATTTTTATTTATTTTTTTAATGGATTTTTTTGGGGGACATTTTTTTCGGGGACTTTTTTTCCTGGGGACTTTTTTTCCGTGGACTTTTTTTCCGGGGACCTTTTTCTCCGTGACTTTTTTTCGGGGGACTTTTTTTTCGCCATTCGTGATAAATCGGACAATGTGATTATTTGAAAACGAAAACGTAAGCTTCCGAAAATAGTGGAAAATTTTAAAACATTTTTTTTCTTTTTTTTTTTTTTTTTTTAAGTGGGAAAAAAGAGTTTCCCGAATTTTTCGGTTATTTGAATGGCAGTTAACCAAGAGTTAACTTTATTATTATTATCATTCGTCGTTGCAACTTAAATATACATATATTGTTTTGAAATAATTTTTTATGCCAGTTAATTTTAGCAAGAAAATACATGTTAATTTCTATATTGAAATTTTAATGAAATTTAAATATGCTATTCGCATGCACGAAAATTTGCTTTTTATAAAGGGTTTTCCATTAAGAGTGGTACAATCTAAAAAAAAAAAAGACACATAAATTATTCAGTAAGACACAATTTCTTTTTTATTTGAAAACCTACATTATGCCATTAAGTATAATATCATTCATGTGAGCACCACGACTTCTCTGTACATACCGCATTCTGCCAGTCCAATCTTCCATCACTCTTTAATATAAATTTGGTGTTATTTCACGAATAACACGTTCAATGTTGGTTTTTTAATTGCTCGATTGTTATTGGATTATCAGCATAAACTTGTGACTTAACATATTCCCCCCCCCCCCCCCCAAAAAAAAAAAAAAAAAAAAAAAAAAAATCACAATCGATCGAGTCGATTAGCTGAAGAATGTCGTCCATAAATTCTTCTCAAATTTCTCTCAGTACTCATATATCAACACTGATTTTGATAAAATAATTTAATAATTTTGAAACGTTGTTCAAGCGTGTATCTTTGCATGATTAAATGGCATAGCATACTAAACACAAATGACACAAGAAATGTAAAAAAATACGCAGTGTTGCCATTCTAACCATTTAAAATTGTATCATCCCTATTGGAAGACAACTTTAGTATACAGTACAATTAGCATTAAGATTTACAGGCCGTATAAAAATATATAGGAAATTGCTGAAATTGGAATTTCATTTTTATTAAGCATTTAACACAGCAACAATGTTTAAAAGTGATTATGATTTGAATTAGTCAAACTGTATACGTGACTGTCGGTTTGTCTGTCTGCCCGCCTCCAGTAACAGTAAATACTTTCAGAATTTCTTCAAAATGTTAAAAGTTATTTAAGTTTATTATGGAATATTCTCTATTTAAAATGGCATTAATAGGCTCTTTATAACAGTTTCGTGCATATGGATGCCCCAAAAAACTTCAATGCATTGTGCTTTATGAAAAATATTCTTATAAATCTTTTTTAAATAACTTTTTACGGCAAAATCCAGAATGAAATTGACATTTACTGCTTATATGAAAAAATAATTTTTTTTGTATAGAATATATGTTTAACGTTCAGATTTACAGTGCTACACTAAAATATTCAGATACATTAAGGGCTACAGTTCGAAAATGTCGGAATTGTATTCCCGTTTGTGTTAAGAATTTTTAACAACTTCCATAACGACGTTTAAGATGATTACGAATTTAATTAGTTTTTCTGTCTGTCCGTTATGTGATAACGTAGCGAAAAAATATTGATGTTTGAACGATGCAACGAGTCTGTATAGTTGAAAAGTGTAAATAATCAATGCAAATTGCATGATTTTTCGTTATTGTGTATTATTTATTTATTTTATATTTTATTTTTGAGTTTCAAAAATGAAAAACTAACTAAATGCATTTTTCGTATTTTTTAACTAAAAATTAAAATGGGAAAAATCAAGATTTGATGATCAAAAATTAATTGAACGGTTATGAATTTACTAAATTAAACAAAAAAAAAAAAAAAAATATGTAATGAGTAATTGTTCAAAAATAAATTTCAGAGGGTGTCAATGAACTTAGAAATTGTACGCTCTTTAATTTAGAGTCAAGTAATACGTTTTGTGTGAACTAGACTTAATTTAGCAAAATAATCACTTCTTGCTGAATAAAACATTACAACCCATAAGGATGGGGAAGGAAGCATGATGTTGAATTTCTAAAACATTTTCTTTCAAGAATATCCTTTATAATCAAGCATTTTTACGTCATTACACGAATCAAAATCGATCCTGTGTTTCAATTTTCGAAAACATCAAACATTGCTACAATATTTATTTTATTGAGGGTTAATCTATGACCCTACATTTCTATTGTAAAAAAATTTATTTTTATTTTATTGCAAATTAGTCATTATCGTCTTAGCAATCGGCATTTTAAATTAGCGACAACTTTAACCTTCTTATTTGTACACATAAGTTTTTGGTTGGAACTTTTACTCAAAGAATAATGCCACTTTTCTATAAAGTCACTAATAATTTGAGAAAATCTACCTCAAGATGGACGCTGTCAGCTAATTTATACTGTTTTTAAAAATAAAACTCGAAATTTTAAGATGCATTTCTTAAATAATTTTACTAGTTAAACATTAGAGGTGGAAAAGATGTTTTATCATATTCTGCAAAAATAAATAATTTTTTGTTAAAATATTTCTATGCAGATACGAGATTTTCGAGAAGTATATATATATATATATGTATATATATATATATATATATATATGCGCATAAATTACGAGCGCTAAATTGCAGTCCCCCCGTTTTTTTCGGGAGATTGGGAGGGGGGGGGGCTTATATAGATACTCGCACGGGTGTCAAAATTCAGTCGGACCGCCCCTGGCAACAGATATTTCGCGGTATGTGTATAGCACATTCTCCACTCTGCAGTGAAATCTGACCAAATAACTAATCCATTCTTCCGTTAATCTAAGGTGTGGTGAAATGACAGTCGCGTGAATAGACAAACAAAACGCTCTCTGCCTCCATAAGGAGGTAAATCTTCGCTGTTTATCTGGGAAATAAAATGAAAATACTTGCAGCACAAAGTAAAAGCCGCCTTTCGTTTCTGTAACGTCCTCCTTTAAAGGAGGTTTAAAAATTGTGAATTCTGAATTTCAATTGAAAATGACAATTCTTTAGTTGCTTTTCCTGATAGAAAAAAAATGGTATTTTGAGCCGGTCATTTTTATTTATTTTTTCTCAGAACTGCAAATGTCTTGGGATGTCGCATGTTTTAGAAGATATGCTTTTAAAAATGATAAACATCTCTGTTTATAGTTTTCACAAGGCAACAATTCTTTGAATACTGAAAACCAAAGTGTGTGGTCTTTGTAGGTCTGAATTTTTAGAAGATGCCGATTTCACACAGTCATCAGTCACACAAATACATACTCAAAAACCAAAGTGTGAGGTCTTTATAGGTTTGAATTTTTAAAAGATGCCGATTTCACACAAATACAAACACACACAAAAGAGTTTTCCGTTGGGGTGACATTTTTAATTTAAAATTTTTGGAAGCATTCCCAGTACTTTTGATAGTTTACATAAATGCAAAAATACAAAAAATGTTTAGAGAGGTACAAAATAGTCCCCGATTTCCTCTTATTTACTATTATATTACTGTATATGTTTTACAGAGGGGGGGGGAGTATCGTGCCCCATTAACCAGTTAGGCAAGTGGCTAGTTACTCTACTCGAAGAACCTTATCATTTGTTAGACAGTACTCTGGTACCGTACTGCGGATCAAGCCGCAAGCTTCATCTTCAGCAGAAGATCTTACAGCAGATTTGTTCCATTTTATGGTAAGTAGTTTAAATTATATATTTTCTTTAAGTAATTTTAGTTATTTATCTTCATCTTAAACTTTATTATTTGTGTTTAATGTAAATACTAATATTTATTAAGCAGCTACTTAATTATATTTTACCAGGAATGTTACGATAGGTATTTTTCAGAAATTTGTATAGCAATAGAATATAATAATTTAGTTTGCAGGGATGAGAATTTTCAGCTAATTCAAATTTTTGGTACATTTAGCTTTTCAGCTTAAAAAAAAAAAAAAAAAAACAGCTTTTTTTTAAGGTTTTTATTTTTATTTGTTCTTATTTTATACATTGAAGATAAAAGTAGATATTTATTACTGTAATATAATAAATTTTGTCATCAAAATTTTAGTGTTTCATTTCGACATCTTTCCTTTGCATACAGTTTCAGCTGTTTTGTATTTTTGCTAATCTCATCCCTGAGTTTGGTTAAAAAAATGTAATGATTACTATCCGAATATAGAGGTTTAGAAAAATAAGGGGGCTTGAAACAATTAAATTGCCAGCTATATTAATACTTATTTTCACTTATTTAGTATATATATATATAATTAAAATATTAAAAAAGGAAAAAAAAATATATATATTGCAGTAAGTTGAAAAGTGTGTTACATCGAAATATAAATAGCGTTAGGGGAGACCGGGGCACAGTGGACCACCCCTATTTAAATCTATTAATATATAACTCTTTTAGTTCATATGGATACTCATGTATGGCAGCATAGTACTAGTTGTATGCAGAAAAAAAAAAAAAAAAAAAAAACATGGAAAATAATAAGGTAAACATTTTGAGCAGTTTTTATGTTTTGTGCATTGAAGTTTTCAAACTTTTATGAAGATTGAACTAGTGACTATAAATACTTTATAATTGTCAAGGGAAGGCAAGATATTGCTGTTTTTAAATTTCTAAAAATTATTAGCATATTTATAGTCCTTATATTATTTTATTATTATTATTTGTTTTACTCTAGCACGGGGCATAGTGGACCACCTTCCAATGTGCATAAAAGTACAAATTAGATTTAATACTTATATTTGTTTTAGTTAAATTTAGAGATTCAAATATAATGTAAAGTATTAATATCTCAAAGTTATAGATATTTTAATGTTAAAATAAATAAAAAGCACAACAAATTTCTGAAAAGCATAAATATTTGAATAGTAATATAATATCTATTAATATCTAAATTTAATAATTATTTGAAATATATTGCATTAATAAAAGAAAAAATAATATCCAATTTGATAAATAGTAGGAAAAATTTCTTATTATTGTTGTTTTTAGAGATTACACGTGAAAAGCAAAAGAACCAGCTTAATACATTTTAGTTATATTTATCCTACAAATAAAATGTAAATTAATTATATCTCAAAATAATTTTTAAAAAATATTAAATATTTGAATAGTGGTATAATATTTATTAATATCTGAATTAAAAGGAAACATTTAATTTGTATAATATTAATAAAAGAATAAAAAACAATTATCTATATTAACTTAATACTTTTTTTTTTTCAGAGATTTGATTTCTTATTTGTTTATTTTAATTTAATTTAGTTTAGTTTATTTTATGAAAATGCTTGAATTATGTTTTTTAGACTAGAATAGTATAAAAAACTAATTTTAGAGGGAAAAAAAATGTAATTTATATTAATTTAATACAAACAAAAGAGTCTGGTCCACTGTACCCCGGTCATGGAGCCCAGTGGTACACTTTGTGAGTGTTTTTTATTTTTTTTATTCATAATGTATTGGAAATATTGTTATAAAAAATTTAAGACATGTCAAGAGAATGGCTCAGAGATTGTTTGCTTTTTTTTTTTTTCAAGCACACTGCTTTTCAGTTTCTTTTTGTGAAAAAAAAAAAAAAAAAAATTAAGAGTGTAAAAGTGGTCCACTGTGAGCCGGTCTCCCTTATAGCAAATGCATGAATTTATAACATCAAAGCCCTTTAAACAATGTTATCCCATATATTAAATAAATAAATAAATAAGTTTTGGTTGTAGAAAAATGGTATAATTCATGCAGTTGTCCTTCTTTCCTTTTGAATTATTATTATTATTTTTTTTTAATCTTTGTTTTTAAAATTTATAAGTTAAATTAATATGAATCAGTAAATAACTGAATAATATGAATCAGTAAAAATATTAATTCAAATTTGAATACGTAAATAACTACACATTTAGCTGCATAAAATATATATACAAATCTATTTTTTTTTTTTTTTTTAACTAAAGAAATTTTAAAATTTTAATACATTCCATTAAGGAAAATGTATTAAGAATTTTCTGCGTAATGTTGTAAAACAAGTAATTTTAAACTTAATTTTTTTTTTTCAGTATTAAATTTATTGAAGATGAAGGGCAAACCGTCAACAAAAAATAAAAGAAAAACAACAGACCTGAAATTAGGTAAGTGCTTTAAAGAATAATATTATAATGCAATTTGTCATTTATTAGAAATATGAAATTAATTTTATATTAAAATTAAAATAATAAACATTAAAAAAAAAAAAAAAAAAAAGTAAGCCTAAATAAATTTATTGGAGTGAATTTATCTCCGTTTCCTCCTGCAATTTCCCCCTCTACTCCAAAGCAAATGAAAGATTCACTAATTAATAAGAACAATTATATTTCTATGCCATATTTTGTTTTCCTTCAGAATTTATTTCTAAATTACTTAAACCACATAATATTTATACTGCTTTCCGGTCAATTAAACAATTAAAAAAACGTCCTTTTAAACTTTAAACCCATAACCCCTTCTTTGGATTAACTGGTGTAATATATGTAATTCCTTGTAAAAATTGCAAATATGTTTATATAGGTGAAACTGGCCGTACAGCAAAAATTAGAATGCAAGAGCACAGACGATCTTTTAAAAATTGCAACCAAAATTCTAAAATTATAATCCATTCAATAGAAACCGATCATATTCCTGACTTCGATAATATAAAAATTCTAAATTCTGGTTTTCATAATTATAAATTGCGTATTTTCCTTGAGAGCTGACACACTGCCAAGCATCTCCACACTATCAATGAAGCATGCGCACTGGCTCCTCAATATTCGGTACTCCTTTAAATTCCTTGAGTGTTCATGTAATGTTTGCATATTGTGTTGTAATTACTGATGAGAAAAGCCAGACGGGTTTTGAAACATCTAGTTTTTAATTGTTTTTATATGTATTTTTTGTTTTTTAAATGTATTTTAACTTACAAATTTTTGTCTCTTAAGTAAAACAGTTTCTGCTTTTAATATATATAATTGAGACGGTTTGATGTTTGTGTACGTTAAATTCATCAAGTATGTTCATTTTCTTATAATATTAAAATATTCGGTGCGAAACTTTTGTTCAAATATAAGGTAATTAATTAATTATTATTTAAAGATCATTTTAATTTGATTTTTCCCCCCACTTTTAGTGTTTTATTTGGGGTATTCGTGTTTCTGTTTACAATGAGGCAATTCTTAATAATGTTTTTTGGAACAGCTGAATTTTTAGAGTGTATAAGTAGTCATATTCTGAATCCCCAAACTAGAAATATAGTTTTCCAAGTTATACGTACAAGGCAAAGAAATAACCTGAATAGGGGAAATGGTCGAGATATTCTAGTCTATAATTTTCGAGATGGTGAACTGAATACTATGAGTATTATGAATCCTTTGTCTGGCGAGAAATTCTCGCTTTATTTTTTAGAATTTGATCATAAACCAAGATTATAGTTACTAAGAAACGCCTCGTGTTTCCATTTATTTACAAAGATTTTTGGATCCTGGAAAAAATGGTAACGAAAAAAAAAAGGTAAACGGAAAAAATGGTAACGGAAAAGATGGTAATGGAAATAATGATAAACAGAAAAAATGGTATCCTTGAACATTGGAAACTTCCTATAAATATAGTAATAAATATCATTTTTGTATGTATGTCTTTTCCTATATATATTAGAAGAGAAAAATCCATATTAGACCAATTTTCGCTCTTTAGACATTTACATTCCTTTTTTACCCCCTCAAATAATAAAAAAATAATAATACTTTCTTCTTTCTTACAAGAAATGTTTTGTCTCCCCCTTCCCCGCGCACCAAATATTTGTTTACTTATTTTAACTTAATTTTTTATTAATTGAAGGAGGAAGGAATTTTAGCAAAAATTCCATAATGACAGCAAACTATTAGAAAATTATTACATTTTTAAAACAGTAAATATTATCTTTTTTTTTTTTTTTTTTTTTTTTTGTATAGATTACTCTCATTAGTATTAAATTTATTAAATATTTACCATAAGAGAAAATAATCTAATTATAATTATTTTTGGTTTTCATAGAAGAAAGTATTGGATTCGTAAAATTTTCCTACTTCCGGTTGCCAATGGATTTACACATTTTGAGATGACGTGAACATAATTTCACCATTTAAACTAGTATGAGGTGGTCAGGGCGAAACTTGCTTCTATATTTTCCTTTACAATTTCACTTACCACAAATTATTTATAAAAATATTTTCCATGATGAATGTTGACTATTTCCTCCTAGAGAAGTATAACGTTAATTGTCGAAAAAAGTCAATTTTCTAGAATATATATATATTTCTTAAAAATGAAAACATCGATAAATGTTTGTTTAATTATCACAGATTCAACCATCGGTTTTAAAGTTATTCTCGAGTTCTTTTGAAAGATATCCATATTTAAAATGTGTACACTCCGGGGATTTTCCTCAGTGTGGGTGGGAGTGGGGGGAGAATGATGCCCGTGTACATGCAAAAACTCTTACTGGTTGAATATTGTTATCATAAATATTTATATAATTTTAAAATTTTCACAATGAAAATCTAGAAAAAAAAAAAAAAAAAAATCATTATTTATGTACGTTTATGCAGAATTTTATCTTATATATTATACAGTTATATTAAATAATATTAAAATTTAAAATAGATGGCAGGGCCACATGTTGTGTAATTTATCCCCAAATGTAATCAATATTGGTTTAAGTCCAGTAATACATAAAGTTTGATTAAATTCCGTCCATTCAACCTATAGAGAGGAAGCCCTTCAATTAGGGGGAAATGGTCTTTCTAAGGTGTTCTAAGCATATTTACGTGAGTTTCATAGAAAATTCCTAACGGCTAGGTCGATGAATTCGATCTGAGATCAAATCCTGCATTTCTCATCTACCAGCTTTTAGTGCAGAATTGCTCGGCCACTGGTGCTGCCAGGGAGGTAGAGGGAAAGAAAGAGATTGTTTTTATATTACTTTCTTCGACCCTCTTGTATATTTAAACTTCGAATGTTTTTCCACATAGCTTGATGATAATTATATAAAACTATATCGAATTCAGTCAAAGAATTACATAAAGAACCTCCCTCCCCAGCCTCAACCCGTTCTTATATATCTAACAATCTCTCTCTCTCTCTCTCTCTCTTTTTTTTTTTTTTTTTTATTTTTGTCTACACAATGTTTCATTTAAGGAGAAAAAAAAATGTGCAAAATATATTTTTAATATTCCTTGTCAGCCTCACCTCTTAAACCTCACTTTGCAACGATTTTCCTTATTTCGTTAAAAATCGGTAAAACTTAATATAAAATAAAAATAAGTCTTTTCCCTTCTGTCCCTTCAGCCCTATCTCCCCTAAATATATTTAGCCCATAGTGCACTTTTTCTTTCTGAATTAGTAAGTAATAATTGTACGTACACAGTTTGATAGAAATCCCAAAATAAAGTTTAAAAAAAAAAAAAAAAAAATCTTTCCATTTGCTACCTGCTCCTTCCCAAGATCATTTCATTTAAATTTAATCATCACAGTATGTTTCATAAATTACTAAGTAAATATCATACAAAGTTTGATTGAAATTTAAAAAGAAAAATTAAAAAATTACTTTTTTTCTTTTTACCTCTCCTCCCGTTACTCCTCAACTATATTATAATCCTGCTGAGTTTTCTATCAGTTAATAAATATGTAACTTACAAAATTTCTTTAAAATCATTAACATGTCATATGTAAGCCCCCCCCCCCAACCCCATTTTTTTTACCCATGCTCTCACAAACCCAGATATATAAAACTATTATACTTTTTCATTATTTTGAAAAGTTTTTAAAAAATTGGAAATAGGTAGTGAACTCCATTAAAAGACTATGTAAAAATAATAAAATTATTCTCATTTTCTGTCATTTTCTATCATTATTTACAAAAGACTTCACTTTTGTTTAGCATATTGTGAATTGCAAATGTTTTTGAATGAAAAAATTCTTGATACATTCCTTTCTTTAAAAATATTTTCCTGTAACAGTCAATTTTATAAATATGCACATTAAGTCATTATACAAGTTTCGAATATTAAAAAAAAAGACTTTACAGTGACACAATTCTGAACAGATATAATTGAAAAACTAGTTGGCATCGGTGGACTCTGCTCTGTTCCCCATCATATGTATGTTCTCATAAATTTCTTTTAAGAGAAACGAATTTGATCAAATGCTTGACACAGTGACAGAACGAAATCCTCGCATAATACGCTACCCACCATTGAGTTCGATATCTTATTCTAATCTATTAATTTATTTTATTGGGGTCAATTTCGTAGTTTATTTTCATGCTACTATTTCCAATGCAACTTTCCCAAAAATGCGTATTTATATGAAATATCGCCCCATTTTGCTATGTTAATAAAATCTTAAATTTCGAATAACTTACGAAATTTTCCTATTAGAATATTTGTAGTCAATCATGTTCATACAAGTATCATAAATGTAATTTTCAAATTGTCTGGTGTATTTATGATCCTAAAAATGGACGTTTATGCTCGATTTTGCCTTTTTCTGCCATTTTAAGTAAATCGTAAATTCCACATAACTTACGAATTTTTTCAATTGGAAAATTCATACTCTATGGTATTCATGTCAGTATCCTAAATAATATTTCAAATGTGGTCTGACATCTTTATGATGAAAATATCCCTCAAGATTGACGTTTGTGTAAAATTTTGCCCTATTCTGTTATGATAAGAAATTCGTAAAATTCTAATAACTTATGAAATTTTTATATTGGAAAATTCATAGTGAATAATAGTCATGCCAGTATTCTAAATAATATTTCTAAAGTAGTCTGACATCTTTACGATGAAAATATCCCTAAAAATTGACATTTATGTGAAATTTTGTCCTACTCTGACATGTTAAGAAATTCGTAAATATTCAATAACTTGCGAAATTTTTAAAGTAGCATGTTTATAGTAACTGATGTTCATTCCGGCATCAAAACTGATATTTTAAAACTGGTCTGACATTTTTACAGCAAAAATGTTTCATTTAATGCAAGTTTAAGTGAAATTTTGGCCTATTCTCCCATGTTAATAAAATCGTAAATTTCGAATAACTTACGAAGTTTTTCAAGTCGAATGCTGCAAATAAATAGGGTTCTTGCCAATGTCTAAAGTAATATTTTAAAACTGGTCTGACTTCTCTGCGATCATTTATTCGTGAGATATCGTGTAAACAGACTAACAAACTGACGTACTAACGGAATGACCCACTAACAGACCCCCTACAGACAGATACCATACAAATTTTGTCATTTTCGGATTCCTCACACCTGAAAACGTGTAAAAAAGTCAAAAAACCGAGGTCGAAAATTTTCACGATTACCTAAGTTCCCCATACCTATAGTATGATGGGGAACTAATATAGCTTAAAACAGCTTTTGTTAATTTTTTCTATTAAAAAAAAAAAAAAAAAAAAAAAAATCTCAGATAGTATTTTAACACAAATGAAACAAAACAACAACAACAATAATAAAGTTTTTTTTTAAAAAAAGTTAATAAATTTATAATAAATTAGTAAAAGATGAATATTTTTTAGAAAATTATTATGGTAAAAAAGTGTAAAGTTTTAATTTCTGAAATACTTAATTATAAACTAATTTTTATTTTTAACATACTGTTTTACTTGTGTAGAAAACATACGCTTTTAAAAGCTTTCCTAAAAATCCATTGAAAAAGCAATAATATATCAGTAAACGTTAACATAAATTCTTTTTCTCTTTCATTCAAAAGTTAATTTATGTTACAGATTAATTTAAACACTGTGATTAATTTAAACATTAAGTAAGTTTCAGTCATGCCAAAAGTTTCATTATTACATCAGCTTACCATTTTCCCCGTTGTTATTATTATATCCGCTTACCATTATTTCCGTTTACCATTATTTCCGATTACCAGATTTTTAAGTAAGTTTGACTGCGGTAGTATAGAAAAACGCTCTAGAATTATAATAGGGGTTCTTAGAAATCATTACTAAAGGGAACTAAAACTTAAGAGGATTACTTGGAACTATATTATTTTAGTTTCTAGATGTTAATCACAGAATTTCTTCTCAGTGAATTTTTTTTTCAATCATATTTCTTTCCAAATTGGTTATTAGCAAAAATAAATAAATATAATAATAATAATAAACCGCAAGATACTTTTTATTTAGTAATTTTGTTAATTTTATTTTATTATACATTACCATTTATACATTTATTGGTTAACCAAATTAAGCTCTCATTGAAGCTGACTTTACTAAATAGTGTAGAATTATAGTATTAGTATAGATTATTGTTATGAACCAACATCCTCTATTGTTTGGTTCATTGCATTATTTTTTTGTTCAAATTTCACAGTTAGTCTTATTGTCCTCGAATTAAATTATATCTATATAAATATATAGGGCGAAGTTCGTACAGATTGTCCATAACCCTGACCCCATATTTCTTTTTAAAAAGTACTATTTTCTTAAAACATTTTTATTTTTTATTTATTTATTTATTTTTTTTTAATCAAAAATCTAAAAGAAAATGTAATTAAAGAAAACAAAGATAGCGGCAACGAATTGCAAAATAGAATTAATTTAATCATTCAGAAAGAAGTATTTCCAAATATTTATAAATTATTATTTATTTATTTTTGTGAATAAGAAAGTTTTGCGATTTTGTTTTTAGTATAATTTATTTTTAAGTACCTATAAAAAATAATATATTACCTCACACAAAAAATAATATACTACCTCTTAATTAAAATAGTGAAAATCAAATTTATGAATTTGAAATAAATTGCAAAATATATTTTGCGCTGCATTTTTTTTTTTTTTTTTTTTTTCGGAATCCATTCTTATTACACAGAAATGATAAACTTCTACACCGATGTATTTTCAAAAGGTATTTGAAATTTCAATCCAGTCTCAACCCCACTTTGGAAATGCTTTCGAACACAAAGCCTTTTGTTGGAAGATTTTTAAAGTGCCCTTTTTTCCGAGATCCATTTTATACGTCTGCGTAACAATTACAAGCTCTTTTCATAGAACAACCATACATATAGTAATTTATGTAGATCTATCATCCCCATGTTATCAGCCAAAGATTTTTGATGACGAAAAATATTTTTTGCATCAGGCATAGGATGGGATTGAAACTCGATAATAGGGATAGAATAGAACCATCGTGAATGTTGAATAATATTTCGAATGATTAAATTGGCGTGTCATTTAATTGTTTAAATAAATTTATTAAAGCAATTACGATAATTTTCCATAAATAAGTTATATTCAACACGTTTTTGTGTATGTGGTATTTACGGTTTCGATCCTAGGTCGCACTCGTCTATCTAGTATTTTTTCGGAGTTTCCATGGTTTTCTCCGAAACTCGCGTACATATGGGCAAAGATTCCGTAGAAAGACCACTACAGAGGGCATATCACCTAGGTCTAGGACCCTTGTGTAGTCAAATGGCCTTAATTTACACCAATACCAGTCTCGCACTTTCCTTGAAGGAGTAAATTTTTACTGTGAATATTTTTAAAATTAACTCGTATATATCTTTAAAAAGACTGGTTGAACCATGCATCAGTGTAGATTTAAAACTAAGTTATCTTTTTTTTTTTTTTTTTTTCAAACAAAGAATTAAAAATATGCTTTTTCGTCATTTTTTTCTTTCTTGTACGCGGGATGTTCTGAGTTCGATCCTAGGTCGTGTTCGTCAGTTTCACTGTTTGGAGATTTTCGTGGTTTTCTCGAAAACTCGCGTAAATACGGGTTAGGAACACTTAAAAAGCCCCCATGTAGGGCACACCACCTATGCCTAGAACTCTTGTGTTGTCATTTTGTGTTCACCCTTACATCAGCACCTGCTTCCCCACTTCTTGGGAGTTGTAACTTTTTTATATGAATATCTTATTAAAATAACTCGTCGATACCTTTAAAATGAATGTTTGAATCTTGCATCTGCAATGTTGTAAAACAAAATTCTTTCTTTCTTTTTTTCATTAGAAAATAAAATAAATAAAAATAAAATACTATTTTTCTTAACTTTTCCGCCCCCCTTCTTTAAAGAGTCATAAAAAAAGATAATAGATATTCTCTCTTTGACATAAATTGATGTCTATAAACTTCTTGTGCATATCGCTCAATAGGTGGCGCTGTTGTCCCGTTTTATCATAGACTTTACGATGACAGTAAAAAATAAAATTTCGTATAAATGTACACTGAGGATTATTTTCAACCAATCAATGTGAAAATGAAAATTTTGGTTACAACAGTAATAGGCAATCCAAGTCTAAATTTTTGTACATGCAGGAAAATAAGTTCCCCTCTGGGGTGTAAACTTTTAATATGAGGATCTGACCAAAATCTCTGATGTTTTTAAATCAGAAGAGTGTACTATGGATTTGTGATGATTCGAAACAAAATTTCTTTTTCTTTATTATTATTATTATTATTATTATTTGCCAGTTATTAAAAAAAAAAAAAAAAAAATACTTTTCTTACCATTTTTTCCCCTTTAAATTATATTTAGTTACATAAAAAGTTAATTGATGACACTTTGATTTAAATTGGTTTTTGTCAACTTATAAGATTTCTAGTAAAATTAAGCTGAAAATTATTGGCAATTTTTAGCAAAAAAAGAAAAAAAAAAAGAAACACAGACAGAAAAGAAAAAAAAAAAAAAAAAATTAATAAATGAATCCACAAAGTCGTATGCAAGTATTTTTAAATTGAATCCTGGAAAAAAATTGTACCGGTAAAAATTGTAAACGAAAAAAAAAGGTAATTGGAAAAATAGTACTCTGAAACACATGGCACATTGTAACCGAAAATGAGTATCTAAAAAATATCTGTAATGATGATCTTAATGTATCGTTAATTCCATGTTTAATGTCCTTTCGTCAGGGGTAAAACTACTTAACATGCAAGAAACCTAAATACTGCTACATGCATGCGCAATGAATGGTTACTATTAAAAATATTATTTAAACCTTAAAAAAAAAAAAAAAAAAGAAAACAGATATTGGAGTTCCTGTCACATTATGAGTCAAATAAAATATTCAAAATGAGAAATTAATATGCAAACAAATTATTTAGCCCGAAAATTAGAGACAGCAAAAATTTTAAAACCCATAAAAGTTACAAATTTCTTTCATGCACATTAATAAACGAAAATTAATAAAAATCCGTATTAGTTAGGCTTTTTACATCATATAATACATATTAGTTCTAAACACAAAATCTATAATAAATTAATAAATAATATATTATAACAATATTTTTTAATGAACGTTTATCTTTTTATTAGAAATTATATCGATTATTATTATAAGGGATTTGCACATTAGCAAATCTTTTATAAATGATAGAACATTTTTAGATTTATTTATTACATTATAAATGCAAAAGATATTGAGTTTCTTTTGCACAGAGTATTATGATGAGCGCATTTCTTTCTTTCTTTTTCTTTTTCTTTTTTCTTTTTTCTTTTTTTTTTTTTTTTTTTTAATATTTACCCTAAAAACGGTCTATATTACAGATGTCTTTAAAAATTTGAATACCTGGCCTGTCATTGGAATACGTCTTTTAAATTGCTATGCCCTTCTTTTTCTAAATGAAGATTCTTTCATCTTTGAATAGTTCATTCTTTTTCTAGGTATCTTATCCTGTTTTTATGCCCCAACATGCTCGATGATTTGAATGACATATGGGACGAACAGATAATAATAGTTCCCAAGTGCATGCAATTCACGGCTAAAATATATACATAGTTTATGTTTTACAAAAAGCATATATCTTTAGAATTTGGGCATTTTTTAAAAACATATCCGCATTTTGTTTTCTGTTTAACTATGACGGTTACACAAATCAATGGTGTAGCGAGCATAACTGGCGTCCGTGACACGATTTCTTTCCGACACTCCCCCTCCTCCCATATGATATATACTGTATTTTATTAAAACAGAATTTTTACTTTCCAAACTTATAAATTTGCAAGAAAATTATTAAATCATGATCAAATTCGATTAAGAAATCTTGAGGTATTTATAAGGAACTGGTGTACTATAAATATTTAAACATAAAAACTTCTTTACGCGTCACAAAATAAAGGGAAGCACTACTGGTTTAGAAAGAACGCGGCTTTTCTTCTTCAGGTGCAAAAAACATATGCTACTTTAGAGGAGGGAAAAAAAAAATGAATAGAAAGACAGGAAAAACTTAAGGGGGGGGGGGGGGAGAGGAAGTAGCACAATTAGCTAGTAGGATAGCTGCATGCAACAATAATAATAAAAATAAATAAACCTCCGAAGAAAAAAAAAAAAAAAAGTGATATTTTTATTATTATTATCTTAACAATTATTTTAAACAATCTGTATAAAATTTGTGCGTTGCCACATTGATTGCAGCATTCCTGTCTACTTTGTTCGCCTAACAAAAGGTCGTGTTTTCTTTCGACTCGAAACAATTGTTGCGAGTTTCATGCATTTTATGGTGTTTATCCAAAGTTTTGTATATATTAAAAAGATTTTTGTTTTAAGATTTTACTTATTATCACAATTAAGCGCTTTTTATTAAATTTACAATTTTTAAGTTGATTAAAAATGTAAATTTTTTAATTGTTTTAAAGAAATTCTAAATGGATATTCAATTCTATACAGTTTGTATTCCTTTATTATTTTTTAAAAATATTAACAAAACTCGTTTATTTATGCCACAGACCTGTTTCATTTAATCTTTAATTTTGTGTTGTCTTCATAATATATACTATTCTTCGTTCTCATTCTTTGCTTATATATATTATTACTTATTTTTTTCCCATCATGTGTTGAAATAAGCAATGTATAACAGATTTCAAACAAAAATATTCATACAATAAGCTCTATGTTTAAAATTTTAATATTAATTTTGATTTTCGCAAAGAGAATAGAATCACACGGATTTGTATCATTTTGAGGGATTTAAAAAGGAAAAAAAAAAAGAAAAAGTTGTTATTATTAATATTATTATTATTTATTTATTTATTTTTCTAAGAAGATGAAAATTATAGGTTAGAAATTAAAACACATTGCGTCATAATTTTTATTCAATTTCAAGCAAAATAAAAATAACAGAAGAAATGCATTTTTTAAAGATCTTGTCTATGAGCATAAATGACATTTTTCAATATTTAGGTTTATATTTTTATGATTTGGAAATCATCTACACTTACCATGTAAAATAATTTTAATAAATAATTTGCACTTTATCTCTTTGTTTAAGAAAATAAAGTTTTGAGATGTGTATAATAGAGTAGTTTTTATTATTCTTGTCCTTTTACTGTCTTTTGAAAATTTCTTTTGCATTTTTTTTTTTTTTTTTTTTTGAAAATATCTTTAAGGTAAAAGTAGCAGTGCACTTAAAAGTTTGAGAAATAAAAAAAATTGACTTTGAATAACAGATTCTTAATTTAGTGCTCTAACGTGCTTTTACAATATGCATTTACAATATTTAAATCTAATTATAAATAAAATATAGCTATATATGCGGCTTAAAGAGTAATTTATTTATAATTTATTCATTTATTTATTTTTTCTGATATTTCATTTTACAAGCAGTTTTTCAGTCGTAATGGCAATGAAAATGTCAGGAAACATTAAAACGAATGAAAAATTCAAAATCGTTTCTAAAGCATTTAAAATAATTTAAACAATAATGTAAAGCAAAAGCAAATTAAATATAAAGTCAACATTATTCAATTCCTACTATTAGTTCACATATCTTGTACAAATTTTGCAGTCGATTTTTAACTAATTTCCCGACTAGCTAGAAATTTGAAACTTTCAGGATTGCTCAGAACACGTTGACAACACAATAAGTAAAAGTCCAATTTTCGAATTTTTGATTAGTTTTTTTTTTTTTTTTTTTTTTTTATAATAAATAATTAAAATACGAAAATAACAACATCCTAATAGCGTTAAATTAGCCATTAAAATATTAGCTATTAGCAAACCCATGCGAAACTTTCGCATTTGTTTTCTTTTCTTACTTACCTTTAAAATATGAAACTCATAAAGCTTAGGCCAATTTCCCACATAATTTGAATTTTGATTCATAAGAAGCCAAATTATTATTAAAAACAAAATAATATTGTGGGATGAAATGCTAATGATAATAAAACCAATATCATTCACGAAAGGCTTAAAAATAAAATTCCTGTTTGACGATCTAATTTCATACTTCGTGAGGCAGGCCAGATTTACTATAAGACATTCATGGCGATTTTTAAATT
This sequence comes from Salticus scenicus, assembly GCA_963930645.1. Lineage (NCBI taxonomy): Eukaryota > Metazoa > Arthropoda > Arachnida > Araneae > Salticidae > Salticus > Salticus scenicus. The sequence continues at coordinate 266,803,302 of OZ005658.1, forward strand.
TTTTTTTTTTTCCACCACGTTGGGGATACATTTTTATTAATTAATTTATTCATTTTGGCATAATTTTGTGTTAAAAAAACATAGTACCTATTTTGATTATACTTTTTATCATTGCGTTTTTTAGACAATTTATGACAAAAGTTCATATGGTGCTTATATCATTAAAATACTGCTAGATTTAAAATTGCGCTTGCAAAGATTGTACAAATGCAACTTTTAAAAATTCATTTTTCTATAAAATGATCTCATCAGACATTATTATTATTATTATTATTAGATCACTGAACTGAGTCAGCGTGCTAAAATATTATTTTTTATCCTCGCGTATTTTATTAAGTTACTATCGTATCGTTTCTAAAAAAATAATCGTAATTGGACCACGTCAGAGAAATATTATATAGATAATTTAATTGTTGCCAAAAAAATTTTTACGAGTTCATTTTCTTTCGACATAAAAGTAAATACATTTAATTAAACGTTAAGATTAAAAAATTATAAAAAGTTAAATTATGCATCTCACAAAAATTGACGAAAAAACTTTTTTGATAGTGTTTGTAAGTTGGAATTGACTTAAAAATTTTCTTTTTATATTACTTGTTTTTTTTTTTAACTTATATACATTAAAAAGGTTGTTACAAATAGCTGATATCGTTCTGAATTAAAGAGTGAACTTTGCAATAACTTCCAATGTTAATGAAATTGAAGTGATTGATTATTATTATTTTCAACAATGAATGTAAAATGTTCCAAAATATATAAAAATTACTTGACTCGTCATTACAGATAAAACATAATTTTAATTTTAAGACGGACACATATGATGAAACACGACACACAAAAGAAGTAAAATATTTACGAAAGAAATGATACGGATTAATTTCATCATTTTCGGTCAATCGGCTAGAGAGCCACTGCTACATCTTTGCACAACGCAACGCCTACAATACTAACTGAAAACAAAAGTTAATCATTGTTCTTTATTTATTTATTTATTTTTTTTTTTGAGTAAGTCACGTGACATCGTTTGATGGGAAGGGGGGGGGGGAATTTACAAAGAGTATTACGCAATACTCAGAGCTTTGAAAAAGTTTATTTTAATAGTCAGTGTTATAGAAGAAAAGTATAAGTTTGTTTTATCAGTTTTTTTTTTCTTTACATTATATATTTTTTTAATTTATTTGCTTCATATGTTTTTTTTTTTTCCTTTTCTTTTCTTTCCCCCCCCCCTCCCTTTCAAAAAAACAATTTAAAACATATTGTTTTGCTTAGAAACACTATTAATAGATATTATTATTATTATTAATACTATCTTGGATTACTTATTATTACTTATCATTTTTACTCTCTTAGACCATTTTAAATTGCTTTACTCTTTTTTAATTCATTAAAATTATAATAATAATGCATACATAAATAAATAAATAAATAAATGAGTTCAAATGTTAAAGATAAATTATTTTCAAAATTTAAAAAATATTTTTCAGATTTCCAGAAAATCTATGTAATACTGGCGTTTGCTTTTGAATGTACAGATGTCATGTTTTAAAACATACTTTTTTCAAACAGGGATTTGTCTTGTTTGTAGGTTTTGACATATCCGAGAGCTTTAAATGTCCATTTGTTGCAAGGAAAGTGGTAATGATGGGGGGAGGGGAAGAGGATGACTATTGTAAAGCAGGAAATGGAGGCGGGGAGGGGGGAGGAACCCTTCATTCTTATTCATTTTGAAACCCATAGATCTGTTGTAGTAATTCATCAGTGGTTGCTTTTCCAGTTAAAAATGTCAAAACATTTAATAAAACTATAACAATAAATTTATTATTTATATCATAAAAAAATCTTAAATTTAAATGAGTTATTTGAGGGCACCTCTATTTCGTAATTTTTATTTTCAATCGACCCAGAATACCATAATAGAATTTTTTATGCTTTTTTCTGGGGTGTTTTTCCAAGAGAGCTTTTTTCCTGGGTGATTTTTTTCAGGATATATAATATATATATATACATATGTATCTATCTATCTATCTATCTATCTATATATATATGTAACATTTTCTTTATTGTTCAGTGTCTAACTCCGAAGTGGCAAATATACAAGCTAGTAGATATAGACTACGTCTACATGGTAGTACATGTACATTCTAGCTTTACGTTTACTTTTTATAACCTTATATGGTAATGACAGATGGACAAAGGATTGGAAATCTTACGCAATCATCTTTTTCGACACGCGGCAAAGCTGATGCAATATCTAAACCCGAATGGAATATATAGTTAAAATTATAAATTCTTAATAAATAATAATAATGAAATTAAATTAATTATCCAGATTAATGAGATATTAATTTTATTATTACATATATATATATATATATATATATTACGTCTCTTACAAAGGCCATGTAGTATACTTAAATTCAGTATGAAAAACAGTATGAAAAACACAGTATAAAAAACCCAGTATGAAAAACACATAACTTGAAATGCAGTTTCAATTTTTTTTTTTTTTTTTTTTTTTGGTACAGTTGTAATGTATCCTAATTCTTTTGTGCGATTCTGTGTAAATGACTAATAAATGATTTCCATTCCATATTTTATACGAAACATGCTTTTATACATATAAAATAAAAATGTACGTTCAATTTATTTTGTTTTATACAATCTAAAAATATTAAATGGTATACCTATCAGAAATTTCGCTGATAGACGTAATGTAATGTATTTGAATTCTTTTGGAGTCCCTGCGCTCGAAAAACTTATTCTTTTCTCCGAGTTTGGACTTTTTACAAATATTTGTTCTTGAGTTATGATGATAACAAATACACAGACATATACACATGACTCAACCGCTAAAAAAATTGATTTTTAAACCCAAGGAACCTCAAAACGTTAAGTGTTGCAAAAATCAATTTAGAAAATTTGACCCAAAACAATAATTTCTCTGAAATATATGGGTAAGAAAAAGTAAAAAATGTGTGTGTGCGTGTTGGGTGGGAATTGTGAGCACACTTCATAAAATGAATATGTTCGAACCCAATAACAATTTTTAAGTAATTTTACTACACCATATAAAGAATATTTAGAATACTGAGTTTAGATTACAAACATACAGGCAAATACATGCAAACCAACCGCTAAAAGCCTGATATTTTGGTTCAGGGACTTTAAAAAGGTGAAATTGTAGCAAAAAATAAATTTCGAAAATTTAAGGCAGAAAAAAAAAAAAAAACTTTCTCTACTATACATAAGAGAAAATAATAAAAAAATCTTTATATCTAATGCTATACAAACTGCGGAACGGCATGTTGCAAAATTCGCTTTCTAATATTATGATAAATTCTGAAATACATTTTCACATCTGCTTTCACTGGACTGAAAATTAATAGTTGAAGACATTAGTACGTTTTCTGTAAACAAATTTTACGAAAATTTGACTTTTCTCCACCTTCCACATAAAAATTACTTTAAAAATATTATTAATAAGATAATCTGTAATATAGGTTATTCACGTGCAAAATGGTAGAGGATAAAAATAGTACATACTTTTTACACACTTAAACCAAATATATGAGATAACAATTACCATTTAAACAATTTTGTCTGTCAAACTAAAATTATCTTAAAATCATTATTTTGAAAATAATTTCAGCTCTACTCATTAATAATGATTATTATAACTTTTAGCATTGCCATTTTTTTCCGTTGCCGTATTTTCCGGTTGCCATTTTTACCTAAATTCGTGTTACACATATCTGGACAGTTTACTAAGGGGGGGGGGGGCAGAGTGAAGAAAATGGTTGTTTTTATATCACCATGCTATTTATTTATATGAAACTTTGTACTATCACTTACATTTTATTAAAATTATAGTGAAGTTACCTATAGTTGATAAGGGTGGGGGCTAGAGGGGGCGGCCAGATATGAAATAAAATATTCTTTTTAAACCACACTTATTGTCGATTTTTTTATTGCATTTTAATAAAATTTATTAAAAATATCACTGAATATTTAGGAAAATTTAAGCTGATTGTTATATATATCTTAGGGGCAATTTGGTCAGTGGGGGCAAAAGAGAAAAATGGTTGTATAAATAGCACAATGTTACCAATTTTTAATATAAAATTTCAAAAACTATCACCTACATTTAATAAAAAATTTCAAAGTGTATTACATATATCTAGGAGGGGGGAGGGGGCTGAGGGAAAAAAATATTGTTTTTAAATCACTTTACATTTATAGTTTGGTTGGTTGGTTGGGTTTTACTTCGCACTAGTGCTGCACAGATGGGCAATTGGTGACGGTCTGGGACACACCCCTAGAGGTGGTCCGGAGACATGCCATCTCAATTTTCATCCTCTAAGGAAGGGATCTACATTTATAGGAAATTTTGCATAAATGTTTCTCATTGTTTATCAAAAATTGAAGAGACGGTTTCACTACCCGGTGAGAACTTGAGGCCACATGGAAAGAATATATTTTTATACCATCTTCTTGCCGATTTAATGCAACTTTGTAAAAATATTACTTACAGTGCATAAACATTACAGTGGGGGTTAAGTATCAGTTTCTTTCGCTTCCTATAAGTTTGTACTCAATAATTCAATGTATTAAAACCCGAATAAACTACCACGTCAGAAACGCCAAAGAAAAATATTGCAAATACATACAGCTGTTTCGGTAGCCTGAAGCGTACCGTCTTCAGTGCAAACTACGTCAGAAACGCCAAAGAAAAATATTGCAAATGCATACAGCTGTTTCGGTAGCCTAAAGCGTACCGTCTTCAGTGCAAAAAGGATATCCTTTTTGCACTGAAGACGGTACGCTTTAGGCTACCGAAACAGCTGTATGCATTTGCAATATTTTTCTTTGGCGTTTCTGACGTAGTAGTTTATTCGGGTTTTAATATTCCAACGCCAAGTCTCCTGTTATTATTAATTCAATGTATGATTTAAATCTGAAAATGTTATTCAAAAATGAAATTTCTTCTTTTAATCTGTGTCTTTTGTCCTCCACCCCCCTCCCTCCCCATGTAGAAATGAAAAACTTACGCTCTCGTTGATGTTTAGCACGAGTTTTACAAAGAGAAATTAATAAAAGTGCCATTTTTTCCGGATTGCAGAAAAAAGCGCACCGGAAAAAATTGCATTTTTCTTAATTGTTACTTCTAAAATACTTCAAATTACGAACGATGGTAAAAATTTTTTGTTTCTACAAGGGGAAGAGCGAAGGGACAGATTAAACAAAAAAATCCTGTTTCAGAATAATCTTTTACCATTGTTTGATATTAACTTTTAATTAATGTCTGATTTGAACAATGCATTGAAATTTTGCATACTAATTTAGAAACTGAAAGATACTGTGATACGCAGCCCTCTTTAAAAATTTTTATAAACAATAAAGGACATTTATACAAAATTTTCTATAAATATGAAGCAGTGTGATTTAAAAACAATCGTATTTTTTTTCTCCCCCCCCCCTTACCTTTGCGTAAATACGGGCTAGGACCCCTTAGAAAGACCCCCACGGAGGGCATTCCCCCCTCTAGGCCTAGGACACATCAGGAGTCAATCGGCCTTAAATCCTACAACCAACCAACCCCCCCCCCTTACCTGTCCCCCATGTATAGGTAACACTCACCGTAATTTTTCATTAAAAGTAGGTGATAGTTGTTAAAATTTTAATTAAAATTGGTAACATTGTGATATTTATACAATCCTTTTTCTCCTCTGCCCTCATAGCTCCCTCCCCAAGATATATATAACAATCAGCGGAAATTTTCCTAAAAATTAAGTGATATATATAATAAATTTTATTAAAGTGCAAAGCATAGTGATATAACACATCATTTGTATCTTTCTGTCTCCAGCACCACCACCCTCACCCAGACATAGGTAGCACTCACTGTAATTTTTCATTAACAGTAAGTGATATTTACACAAAATATCAATAAAAAAATCTATATTAAGTGTTGTTTAAATAGATTGTGTTTTTTATCTGCCCCTCTGCCACTTGCTCCCTTTCTTAAAAACAGGTAACTTTTATTAAAATTTTAATAAAAAGTAAGTGATAGTCATACAAAGTTTCATTTAATAGCTAGCATAGTGATAAAAGCAACCATATTTTTTTTTACTCTGTCCCATATTAGCAACCGCCCCCCCCCCAGATATGTGTACACGCACTGTAATTACTAGGGTAGTTTAAAAAACAAAATTCCATCTGCAACCCTCCCCCCCCCCCCCCCCGCCCGGTATATAATACACTCATTGGGATTTTCATAAAAAGTAAGTGATAGTTATAGAATATATCAATAAAATCTGTAAAATGGTGATATAAAAAATCATTTTATTTTCCTCCCCCCCCCCCCCGCCATTCCCTCATTAACCTACCCCCAAGTATGTCTGAAACTTATTGTCATTTTTTTTTACAAATTGTACGTGGTTATACAAGGTGTTTTAAAAAATTGATAATAGGGTTGTTTAAAAAAGAATATATTTTATTTCTATCTGTCCCCTCTCCCCTTGTCCCACAGATGTATAATACACTCATTGTGATTTTCATAAAAAGTAGGTGATAATTATAGAAAATATATCATTAAAATCGGGAAAATTGTGATATAAAATATAATTTTATTCCCCCCCCCCTTCCCCACCCCAAGTATGTCTGACACAGACAGTAATTTTTTCACAAATTGTACGTGATTATAAAAAGTTTCATTATGTATTTTAAAATGCAACATTCTGCTAAAGCTATGCCTCCTAAATATATACTCTTGTTATGATGTATTATGAATTTTTGTAAATGCTGTGCTTGTATGTTTGACACTGAGGAGGGCTAGTATTCCAGCCGAAACATCTGTCGTGTATTTTAATGTTTTTTTTTTTATTAAAATGTATTTTTAAAGTTTTAAAAATTTTTGTATTCCTTATCTGCTATATTGATTGGTGAGTTATGTGTAACCAATGTAAACAAACTATAACAGAAAAAAAAAATTGTAATAATAATTATTAAAAGATTAAGGAGCGGAGTCCACCACAGACAAGTGAAGACGGTTAAACCAGTTTGATGGACGCTAAACCTTTTTCAAAATCTTTGTAAGACATTATTGTAGTTAAAATGAAGATAATAATTAATGAAATTAAAAAATAATAATAATAAGCAAGTGAAAATTAAAACTTACAGAGATATCTTTGAAAAACGTAATTAATTTTATGACCAGTAAGAAGAAAAGTTTCTTTCTTTTTCTTTTCTCTCTTTTTTTTTTTTTTTTTTTTTTTTTTTTTTGGTTTAAATGAGATTAGAGACGATTATAGGTTGGTTGGTTGGGTTTTACGTCGCACTAGATCTGCGCAGATGGGCAATTGCCGACGGTCTGGGACACACCCCTAGGGGTTGTTTCCGAGACGATTATAGGACATCAACAATTGTGTTAAACAACATTTCACTGTGTTAGACAACATTTCACATAATTGAAACACACTCGTTAAAATGAATTTTAATTTGATATAATACTTTAACTATTATCTTAAACACCTTTATCAATAACTTAACTTTTTTAAAAATACAATTATTGTGATGATAATTTACACTTGTTATGTATTAATTACTGGTTTAGCCTTCATATAAACGTAAAAATAGTTATTTAAATTCTTAAATGTTATATAGTAGTGTTAATAATTTCTAATAAAAATGTTTCTAATAAAAATCAAAATAAAGAAATAATTGAAGTACAGTAATATTTTTTTCTTTATATATATATATATATATATATGTGTGTGTGTGCATGTGTGTGTGTACGCATATATATATATAGCCGTAGGGGTCTCTGCTCTTTCTTCTACTTATCATTTATTTATTTCTGTTATACTTGTTTCATATTTGTTATGTATGATCTTATATAACATGCCCGTTCAAAAGCTCATTAACTTTTCAACACCTATTACTTTATATAAAGTTTTATTTCCATGCATAATTGTTTAATGATTAAAGTATGAGTATTATGGATTAATTCATATTTCATTTGAATCCTGAATATATATTTTTAAATTCATAGATAATTTTGGAAACTGTTCATTTGTATCTCTTGCATTCTACAATTATATTGCATTATAAATAGGCATATATTTTTTATTCATGGGGTGAAGGGTGGGGTATAAAAATGTATTTTGTTTTATTATTTTAACTTTATAGAAATTTAGGAAAATAATTATATCCGGATTTTTACTTTATGTATTACATATTTAACTTTCACAAGCTTTCCAGTTTTTTAACGTTGGTTAATTTATACACTGTTGACTATTAATGTTAATTTTTTAATTAAAAAAATATTCCCTATTTTTGATAAATATCAAATGAAGCTTTTAAAAATATATTTATTCTGTGTTCATAAATATTAAAGTCTTACAACTTCCAGCTGCGTTGACATATTTGATATTAACTTCCGAAAACTGAATTGTAATGAAAAATTTCTGCGTTGTATATGAATAATAAAGGTTGCGTTTTGAGAAGAAAAGTCTTTTTTCATCAGGCAAGAAATGCGCATTATTTTATAAAAAAGCACAGAAAATCCTAAGCCGTATTTTATCTCATAAAGGTAAAAAGCATTTCCTTCCTAATGAAGGAATATTTTGTTCTTTCGAAATACGTTAATTATATTAATTTTTTATGGCGCATTTAAAATATTTTCTGTTTTAATTTGTGACTCTGCACTTATTTTATACTATGTACTTGGCATACCTTTTACATCTTTGAAAATAAATAAAATGTTTCATGTTCACAAATTCAAAATTTTAACAAAATCTGTACTTTCATATTTAAAATTTCAAGTAATTACAGTATCATTCTTCAGTGTATATATATATATATATACATATATATACAAGGCGGTTCAAAAGTCCCACAGACATTTCCCGGGATGTATCATCAGACATACCTTCCCTTCCCATTAGAAATTTTAAAGCTGCATTCCCTAGCGGCACTCCTACCACCCCCTTGCCCGTGCCCAAATATTTTTGAGTAAAGTATGTCTTGTAATGCATCTCTGGAAACGTCTCTTCAAGGCAATGAATTCAGCTTAAATAGTTTTGTTCTGCATTAATTATTAAAGGGGATACATATGTATAAAATCCACATTTCAAAAGTCTAAAAACTCATATATCTCCATTAATAATCATCATAGGGCGAAACTTTATATCAAATTCAAAGTTTTGAAGAGGCGTTTCCAGAGATATATCACAAAACACACCTTTCTATTTAAAATTTCAAAATTGCCCTCCCTAGCGGCCCCCTAACTCCCCGGGCCCAAACTTTTTTCGCAAAAGAGGTCACTCTCGAGTTCATTAAATAGGTGTTTCGGCATTTTTTCAAAATTCTGACTCATTTTCGAGTTAGGAGGCGGTACAGGACTTTTGGAACACCCTGTATATATTACAAAAGTGAAAAAGAGGTTTGTTTTCATTAATAATAATAAAAAAGGACAGATTAATTAAAATAGTTATTATTATTACACCTATCATCAAATAATGGTTTATTTCTTTCAGGTTCGGAAGACTGGGCTGTTGTAGAATTCAAAGATGGAATAAAATACGTGTGTAAAAAAAGTTGTGTTTCAGGAAATTTCACTATTGGAGAAGCTTGCACAGTTAAATACAAGAATGGATGCAGATATCCCGCTACAATTCTTATGATAGGAAGTATGTTTCTAAAATATTAAGACTTTCTCAAATTAGAATACAGTTTTAAACCTAAGAATTTCAATTATTATTATTATTATTATTATTATTATTTGTTACTTGATTGTATATACATATATTTTCATATTAATAATAAATTTAACAAAAAACAAAATGTATATATCTTCATCAATTTTATCAGTTCTTACACACCAGCCTATCTCTAAAAAGGGAAAATAGGTAGAAATGGTAAATGGTGAATATTGACTGTACTATACCGCTATCCTATAAGCTCATGTTCTGTTTGATTTTTTTTTTTTTTTTCATAAAAATATTAAGTGAAATTAATTAAATGAAAATAGAAGTGTAAAAAATATTTACCACGTTTTGTGTTTATTTGACAGCAGGGAAATAATAATAATAATAATAATGATAAATAATAATAGTTTAATTTTAATATGTTTAAATAAACAATAATTGTAGCATACAATTTACTCATAACACATAAAAAAATATTAATTAGAGATGGGAATGGTCCGACAAAAAACCGGAAATTTTGGAAAAACAAACAAACAAACAAACAAACAACAACAACAACAACAAAAAAAAAACTAGTTGGCATAGGTGGACTGCTCAGTTTCCCATCCTATTTATGTTCTCGTAAATTTATAGTGCGAGACATATTATAATCATGTTAAAAGAAATGAATTTGACCAAAGCTTGATACAGTGACAGGATAAAATCCCCGCCTAATAGGCTGTCCACCATTCACTTCGATATATTCATCTTATTCTAACTTATTAATTTATTTTATCAGGGTCAATTCCGTTGTTTAGTTTTCATGCTACTATTCCAATGCAATAATCCTCAAAATTCATATTTATATGAAAAATTTACAATTTCGCTATGTTGTTAAAATCGTAAATTACGAATAATTTACGAAATTTTCCTATTAGAATATTTGTATTCAATCATGTTCAAACAAATATCATAAATGTACTTTTGAAGTTGTCTAATGTATTTATGATCCTCAAAATGGAAGTTTAAGCTCAATTTTGCCTTATTCTGACATGTTAAGTAAATCGTAAATTCGAAATAACTTACGAATTTTTTAAATTGGAAAAATCATAGTCTATGATATTCATGCCAATATCCTAAATAATATTTCGAAAGTGGTTTGACATCTTTACGATGAAAACATCCCTCAAGATTGACGTTTATGTGAAATTTTGCTCTATTCTGCCATGTTAAGAAACTCGCAAATTTCCAATAACTTGCGAAATTTTTATATTGGAAAATTCATAGTCATAAATGTTCATGCCAGTGTCCTAAATAATATTTCAAAAGTAGTCTGACATCTTTACGGTGAAAATATCTCTCAAAATTGACGTTTATGTGAAATTTCGCCGTATACTGCCATGTTAAGAAATTCGTAAATTTCCAGTAACTTGCGAAATTTTCAAAGTAGCATATTTATAGTTACCGATGTTTATTCGGCCTCAAAACTGATATTTTAAAACTGGTCTGACATTTTTACAGTAAAAAGTTTCCATTTAATGCACGTTTAAGTGAATTTTTGTCCTATTCTCCCATGTTAAGAAAATCGTAAATTTCTAATAATTTACGAAGTTTTTTAATTCGGATGTTGCAAATGAATAGGGTTCTTGCCAGTGTCGAAAGTAATATTTTAAAACTGATCTGACCTCTCTGCGACAATTTGTTCGTGAGATATTGTGTACACAGACTAACAAACTAACGGACTAACACACTAACCCACTGCCAGACTAACACACTAACAGACACCCTACAGACAGACACCATACAAATTTTGTCATTTTCGGATTCCTCACACCTGAAAACGTATAAAAAAGTAAAAAAAAACCGAGGTCGAAAATTTTCACGATTACCTAAGATCCCCATACCTATAGTATGATGGGGAACTAAAAACAGTTCTTTTCGGGGTTTTTTCCGAAAGGGTTTATTTCCCCCCGAAAAATTGAAATTTTTGAAATTTCTATAATAAAATAATGTATTCAGAAAAATTACCCCCCCCCCCCCCCCCTCCTCCCATTTAATTCATTTGAAATTACGCATTCTTCTCGAGATCCTTTATACTTCAGTCTTTTATCTTGAATATACATGCTTAGACTTATCTAACTGTAGTATTTAAATGTGTGTGGGTATATAGTACACATACACACATAGAAATGAATGCGTGAAACAGTTAAAAAAAAAAAATATATATATATATGTGTAAAAACCTATTTGATTTATGTCTTTTACATCTGAGTTAATAACTTTTATATTACAAAAGAAAAAAATAAATATATAAATAAATAAATAAATAGTAAAACTTGTTTTAAAATTTTGAATTTAAATTAATTTTAAATTAAACTTTTATTTTATCTTTGTGATTAACATCATTTTAAGTCAGAATCTAAATTAGAGTCCAACATCAGGTCCAGTAAACTAATTTTACCCGAGCCTAATTTTAGCCGAATCAAGTTTGGGTCTGGATGACTAAATTTTTTCCTCTTACATGTGAAGTTCGGGTCAGGTAGGCTATTGATTTATTTTTCTTATGGGTCGAGTTGACTGGATTTTTTTCTTGGGGGCTGGGTTGACAGATTTTTTTTTTTTTTTTTTTTTTTTTTTTTTTCTTGTGGGTCTGGCTCGGATTAGGTTGACTGAATTTTTTTCCTGCTGGTTAGGTTAAGTTTTAAACAAGTTGGGTCGACTTGAGAAAATCTTTCAATTTAAAAAAAAATAAAATTAAATAAAAAATAAATTAAAATTAAAATGGTTAACTAACTGTGTGACGATGAAAAATTATTTTATTTTATAACTTTATGAAGTTTTGCATGATTTTCAGATGAATCATTAAATTTCATTTAGATTTGTGTTTCGGATATAAAGAAATCAAGTTCGGGGCGATGAAATATTTTTTTTATTTTTATTTATTTATTTATTTATTTTTTGTGTGTGTGTGTCCGTTTGATTCTAAATTCATTGTATCAATGTGTTGGGAGATGAACATTATATAGGAATGCACACCCATGCAAAATTAATGGTTGAATGATGATTTACTAGTTTTTAGTGTTTTGTACAAGTAAAGATACCGGCAGTTGTAAAACAGAAAGGCTCATTTTTTAGTAGTAAAATCTTTTTGTATATTTCTGTTAGGAAAACATTATATGGATTGCATATATTTTTAAATGTTTAACACTTTATAGTTTTTAAGATATTATAAGCATTAAGAAATCCTATTTTTAAATGTAAAAATTCATTTTTTCATCATTTTTACACCCCCCCCCCCAAAAAAAAAAAAAAAAAAACTGGGTTTTTTTTCCACCGCCTCAATTTCAGGAAATTTGACATCTCTAATATTAATATATATATATATTTTTTTTTTTTTTTCATTCAACGTAAAATATTAAAATAAATAAAATATCAATGGGTAAAAACTTTAAACACAATGCAGTAACATTTAAAAATTCACGCAGCAGGGCGTAGCACTTAAAAATTCAAGGAACTTTAAAGATCTATAATAAACAGGGAGAATTCCGAGAATTTCAAAATTTATAGCAAAACAGGGAGAATTCAGAGAATTTAGAAATTATATATATATAAAAAAAAAAAAAATAGAAACTTTTAATTTTAGTTTTTAATTTAAACTTTTTTGTTTTATAATTTGTAGAGAAAAGTCTTTTTTTCACTTTTATTTCGGTGATTTATATTGAAGAAAAAATCAATTCTACGATTTTTGGCAATTATGAGTAAGCTAATAAATTTAATATACCTAGATAGATACACAATTTACTAAACATTTTAGATTCTAATGCTGCAGGATTATGCGTCATCTATTTTTACTCTTAAATGGTACATGGAAAACGCGAAGAATTTTTTCACAGATTTATAGTCACACTATGTTGTTGAGATGTATTTATTATCTCACTAGCAGGCTACGCCCGCTTCGCTGGTCACTATTTTTAAATGAATCACAATAATTAATGAATTCTCAAAATTGCATTAATTTTTATCATGTGATAAAAAAAGAGAAAAAAAAATTCTGATCGGGAAAAATGTCGCACCGGGTCCCCACTGCCTTCGGCAGCGTAGACACGTGCGCTGCGCGCACGTATTCCTTCACCATCCTTATGACTTCTCAAAATTCCATGTTATTACTCATAAACTTTCATTCTTAAGAAAAGGAATTAAAATATATATCATTTAGCATCGGGTAAAAACTCACACCGGGACCCCACTGCCTTCGGTAGGGCAGACCATGCGCGCTGCGCGCGCACGTTTGAGGATGTACGTGCGCTGTACACGCATATTCCTTCTCAACTCAAAATTTTATTATTAAGAAAAAAAAAAAAAAAAAAAATCTTTTATCATCGGGTAAAAACTCGCACCAGGGCCCAAACCCATGCGCGCTGCGCGCCTATTCCTTCCCCACCCTTCCAGCCCCTCCTAATTAACTTACATATACCAATTTTGAACGGTCTTACTCAATTAGCTGAGATGCAAAAGAAAACCTGATCAGGACACCTTAAAATTGTAAATCAGGGGAAATCTCGAATTCCACTTTCGATAATATAAAAGAAGTTAAAAATATCTTTCGAATGATGTATTAGAAATAATTTAATCATAATTAGAATTTGAAATATTTAAATTTAAAAATATCACAGCGCCATCTGGCGGTAGAAATTTCTGTAATCTATTGTTCCATTCCAGATCAACAAAGTTTTCAAATGATGTATTACTCATGAAATTATTTTAATTAGTAGATGAGATACAAAAGAAAACCTAATCAGGACACCTCAAAAAACGTGTAAATCGGGTGAAATCTCGAATTCCATTTTCGATAATGTAAAAGTACTTTAAAATGTGTATCAACTAAAATAAGCTTTCAAATGATGTATTACTTATGAACTTTTTTTAATTAATAACTGAGATAAAAAAAAAATATATATATATATATATTCAGGAAACCTCAAAACGTGTAAATCTGATGAAAACGTTCGATAATTTAAATGAACTTTAAAATATCTTTCGAATGATGCATTAAAAATAATTTAATCATAATTAGAAATTGAAATATTGAAATTTTAAATTATTACAGCGCCACCTGGCGGTACAAATTTCTGTATTCCACTGTTCGATTCCAAATCAAAAAAGCTTTCTAATGATGTATTACTTATGAAATTATTTTAATTAGTAGCTGAGATACAAAAGAAAACCTAATCAGGACACCTCAAAACGTGTAAATCGGGTGAAATCTCAAATTCCATTTTCGATAATGTAAAAGTACTTTAAAATGTGTATCAACTCAACAAAGCTTTCAAATGATGTATTACTTATGAATTTTTTTTAATTAATAACTGAGATATAAAAGAAAACTGATTCAGGACACCTCAAAACGTGTAAATATGGTGAAAACTTTCGATAATTTAAAAGAACTTTAAAATATCTTTCGAATGATGGATTAAAAATAATTTAATCATAATTAGAAATTGAAATTTTGAAATATTACAGCGCCATCTGGCGGTAGAAATTTCTGTAATCTACTGTTCGATTCCAAATCAAAAAAGCTTTCTAATGATGTATTACTTAAGAAATTATTTTAATTAGTAGCTAAAAGAAAACCTAATCAGGAAACCTCAAAACGTGTAAATCGGGTGAAATCTCGAATTCCACTTTCGATAATGTAAAAGTACTTTAAAATATGTATCGAATGACGTACTAAAAAAAAAAAATTAATCATAATTAGAATTTGAAATACACGTATTAGAATAAAATTTTATTTGCAATTAAATGTAAATTAAAATGTATTTTTTTTTTTTTTTATTCTGAAATTTCTCTCAGTAATCCGACTTATCCCTGGTTTTCTCCGAAACTTGCATAATTCCGGGCTATATAACGTTAAAAATCCTTAGTACGATATGTGAGCAGAAATTCGAATTCGAAACTCTACAAAATATTAAAGAATAAAGGTGTTCTGGGTATTCCGTTGTTTTCTCCTAAACTCCCGTTCCTTTTCTACATCTTTGCCTCTTCGCTCCCCCTCCCCCCTCCTTTCCGTCGATAACAATAATTTTACACTCGAAAATATCCGCAATCGATTTACCTTGCCTTAAAATCTAAATATACCAACTAATTTCAAACTCTGTAACTCTTTTTTTTTAATTTATGCCCCTTTTCCCCCTCTCTCAAGCCCTTCCGAAAAATCGTAATCTTTCAAAAATATTCACAATCGAATTATCGGGCATTAAAACCAAATACTACGAAATTTCAACGGCATATCTCAATTTAGAATACTGCAAAGTATAAAAGAAAATTTAATCTTTTTCCAATAAATACGTAATTTTTTTTATTTATTCATATATTTCCATGAATATTGAACAGTAGCTTTATTTTATAGTATGCTGTCTAGGCCAAATATTAATTTAAATGTAACGTGAATGAAAAGTTGAAAAAGTTTGAAAATTGCAATTTTTATCCCCACTACAAAACATGTGATATCTTAATTGGTTACATTCATTTCCTTTTTTATCGCAGACAATTGTCTCGCATGTGTTTTGTTTCCGATCGAGACAGCTTAGAAAATCGTCTGCTGGTAGAATGTTTCTTTTTTGATCCTTTTTCGATCGACATGGGTCTATATTTTAATTAATATCTCCGGAACTAATTAAAATTTTTAAATCCTGTTTTCACTATGAACTCGAGAAGGCTTCTAAACACCCGTATGTGATGTCAAATTTTATACTTCTGCGTTCAGTAGGGGCTGAACATATATATGCTCAGACAGACAGACAGAGAGACAGACATCTTTTATTATTATAGATAGATAGATTCATGAATGCCATTCTGAAAGCACGAGATTTCTCTCTCGCTCTCTTGTATATATATATATATATTGGGAGAGAACATCAAAGTATAGAAAACAAAATTAAGGACAGAAACAAAAAATAAATAAATAAATAAATATAAATAAATAAATAAATAAAATATTCAGTCAATTAAAAAAATAAAATAAATGTGAGATTTGTGAATGAAGTGAGAAATGAAACTATGGAAACAATTGATGTAGTTAGGGGGGTGGGAAGATATATTAACTTTAAATTATCTTAGAAACATGCATCTGGTCCCGAAGAATTGGTAATAACGTCTATTTATTAACGGGATAGCTAAATTTTGGATAGGCGTGCGTCAATCAACTTAACTTTTTCAAATAAGAAACCCCCATTTTTGACTCCGTAGTCGGATACTGAGATCAAGATACTTTTTATATTCTTTTAATAAATTCTTGATAGAATTAGAAGCGAAAATATAGTAGGAATTCTGTACATTATTATTACATTTCCTATATAAATAAATAAATTAATTGATTAATTAATTAAGATCTCGCACAAAAAGTATTATATCTATTTAGATAATAACCAGAAAAGTGTTTGTAGTAGTTTTGCCCCAGAATATGTAACGTTGCCCTTTCTTATGTTATTCTTGTGGTACAATAATCTTCCTACCTATCATTGTTGGGAGTTAAAGCCCGTATTATGCTATGGAGATATATGTTACAAAAATGATTGATTATTTAATACATATAATGCTTTACAAATTCCGTTTATACATTCAGAATTTGTTCTTACTTTCCAAAGATTAAATTTTTTAAACTTTATTTTGGAGCTAAGAATAATAATAATAATAATAATAATAATAAAAAACTGAGTGCATTTTCTTCAGTTTATAGCTTCAAAAATTAAAGTTTAGGAAAATAAGAATATATTTAATGGTTCTGAATCCGAAAATGGATTTTTTTTTTTTTTAATTAGATAATGAGTAATTTTAGTAAAATAATTTCCTTCATAAAATAACTTGGAAATTAGTAGAGTCTTCAGCGGGTGAATCACAGATCGTCAAGCTCATCCAATGTCCATGGTAATCTGTAGTAAAATTTAAATTATACAGAATTACACACTACTTAATTGTCATTTTCAAATCCCGTTTTCCTATTCTGAAATTGTTAAATTCAATTGTTAAATGAGTACTCATTTAGCAATTCATTCGTAGAAACAAACATAAGATATTAAAAAAATTTCAAAATCACGGATACCTTCAAAATGGGAATTTGCATGAAAATTAAGGTTCTTTACACAAAATTAGCTTTAATTAATAAATTATGAATGCAGTATATTAAAGTGTTAATAATCAATGTTTTTATTTTATTTATTTATTTTTTTTTTATTTTTTTTTTTTTAGATAAACAATTTTGTGAAGAAGCTGTCTCAGCAAGAAATTATGTGAAACGAAACAGATCTGAAATTACCACACCTTCAAAAAATTCACATGCAGTTTCAAAACCAATAAACAGAACTAAAGTGAAACGCAATGCAACTAAAATTACTTCTCCTTCTGAAAGCCCAAATGCCATTTTAAATCCAATAAGCACAACTGAAGTATATAAATCTAATAATACAAAACATATCCGCAAATGGGATAAACGACAGTCTTGTCTTTATTGTGGAAATTTGGAGTTAAAACTACCAAGACATTTTGAACGAAGACATAAAGACGAGGCCGAAGTTAAACAATTACTTTCGTTGGAAAAGGGTTCCAAGGAGAGGGCTGCCCTACTAAATAAACTACGAAATGTGGGGAATTTTAAACACAACACAGAAACTATTATAAAAAATAGTGGGAAAATAATTCCCCTAAGGCGACCAAACACTGATGTCGTTGTAGAAGACTACCAACCCTGCGAAATATGCAGTGCGATGTTTAAAAAAAACCAATTGTGGAGGCATCGCAAGAAATGTTTTGATAAAAAAGGTCAAAACAGCGGACGATCAAGACCAGGTAGGATTACACAACCATATTCGAGGATGCTATTACCGGTACCTGAAACTGCTTCCAAAGGTTTAAAAGATAATGTGCTAAGTAGAATGAACAGCGATAGTGTGTACCTGGCGTGCAGAAATGACCCAACCATTTTAAAATATGGTTCAAAATTGTATGAAAAGCACGGCCATGAGCCCCATTTACACTTATACGTAAGCGAGAAGATGCGGGAATTGGGAAGATTTCTTCTTTCTGCAAGAAAAACTGATAAAAGGATTACCGAACTTAAAGATTGTCTAGTGCCTTCTCAGTTTAACAATGTTGTTACAGCCGTAAAAGATCTGTGCGGATTTAATTCTGTTAATAATAAGTATTCAATACCATCACTAGCTCTTAAAATTGGTCATGCATTGAAAAAATGTGCTGCAATTATAAAATCTGATGCGATAATAGGGCAGAATGAGGAATTACAAAATACCGCCGATTTGTTCATAAACCTATGTGAGATGGAATGGACTTCTCAAGTGTCATCACGGGCTCTTGCAACATTAGAAGAGAATAAATGGAATAAATTACAATTACTCCCATTTGCTGAGGATCTCACAAAACTGCATAAGTACCTGGAAGATAAAACAAAACAATACAGGCAATTAATGTTAAATAAACCTACTCCAGAAGGATGGAGAAAACTTTGTGAAGTAACTTTGGCCCGGGTATTGCTATTTAATAGAAAAAGAAGCGGAGAAGCTGAGAGAATAAAAATCGAAACATTTGAGAAACGGGATACAACAAGTACGTCACAGACGGAGGTCCAGGAATGTCTTACTGAATTCGAACAAAAACTTTCAAAATCACTCACTTTGTTAGAGGTGCGTGGGAAGCGTGGTCGAAAAGTACCAGTACTCCTTACAAAAGAAATGATGTTATGCGTCGATCTGCTTATTAAGCATCGCACTTTTGCAGGAGTAAATGAAAATAATGATTATATCTTTGCAAAATCCAATTTTGGATCACTAAAACCCATCAGGGGTGGAGATGTTTTGCGAAAATTTACCAAAGAATGTGGCGCTGAACATCCAACGCATATAACTTCAACTAAATTGAGAAAACATGTAGCGACTTTGTCGCAAGTCATGAATCTAAGAGAAAATGAATTAGATAATTTGGCCGCATTTCTAGGTCATGATATTAGAGTCCACCGTGAATACTATAGGCTTCCCCAAAGTACAATATACTTGGCCAAAGTAAGTAAAATTCTAATGGCAGTTGAAAAGGGAGATATTAAATCATATAAAGGACTATCTTTAGATGATATTAACGTTGAAGACTCTTACATTAGTGAAGAAAGTGGAGGAGAAAGTGAAGAAGAGAGTCAAGAAGAGATTGAAGAAGAATTCGATCAGGTACAGGATATAACATCTAAAGTAATAAATGAAGATGAACAAAATAATAGAGAGAAAAACAATAAGATAACACAAAAGAAGCGCAAAATAAACAAAGTAACGGGTTCAGTGAGAAAAGGATGGAAGAAAAGGCAAGAATGCATTGATGAAGATTATAAAGATATGACGGAACGACCAGAACGAAAACGTGCACTTAAACGCATTCCATGGTCAAAAGAAGAAACAATTGCTGTAAAAAAGCACCTTTCCCATTTCATCGCGTTACTAAAAGTGCCTGGAAAAAAAGAATGTATGGACTGCATAAATAAGGAAAAAGAAACGTTAAAAGGACGCACGTGGGAGAACATTAAATATTTTGTATATAATTTGATCACCGCGAAGAAGCGGAAAATGGCGAATTCTAATTACTAATGCACATACATGAAATATTTATATTGAGATTAATTGTCCTAATTTTCAAAATTTTTAGAACTCCCTTAGAAGTGTTTATTTTTGTCGTATATCTGGCGGAAAAAAATTCTTATTTTGGATGTTTTATCAAACTAATTAAAATATCACAACGATAAATTCAATGTTATGAAATTTTTGTCTTTTATTAAAATAATTTAAATGATACATTTAAAACACTGATGTCTTAATAAACAGAGCGGCGTACCGCAGCCCAGTAAAATAAAATGTTGTGTATTTTATTCCATTAGCCATGAAAACAGAATTTTAAAAAGCATAATTTTGATAATTTGATTGTCATTGTTCTGATCAATGTAAAAACTTAAATTTTAATTGTTTATTGTGATGTAATTCGTTAAAAAGAAAAAAGAAATGTATTTTTCTTTCTCTTTTTTTCACACTGTTTTACAGTACATGTCTGAATAATATTTCAGAATAATGTTAATTTTATTATAATTCCTACTTATTGTAAGAAAAAAAACTTAAATATTAATCATTAATATATAACGTATGTTTATATATATATATAACTGTGAAAATAATTGTGCAATCCTCCTATTCATTTTAAACTAATACAATGTTAAAAAAAAAAAAAAAAAAAAAAAAAAAAAAAAGTAACCTTGATGTTTTGTCTGTCTATGTACCTATATGTGACATTTTTGATAAATAAAATAAGTAGCCGAATTTCATTAACGTATATTTCATTAGAAGGCTGATATATTTCGGATGACTCTTAAATATATTTCATATATTTTGGTTTTATTTTATTTTATTTTATTTTATTATTACTTTTTTTCCCAAAAGAATACTTTGGACTGATATATATATATTTTTTAATTTTCGACTTGACAATTTTCCAATTAAAAAGTTAAAAATTATAATAATAATAACAACAAAAAGAAATGGGACACACTTTAATTAAAGATCTTTCGCAAAAATTATATTTAGATATAAAACAATAAAAGTAATAGTAATAATAATAATGAGAGAATCTTCCATTTTAAAAGAGCATTTGCAAACAGTTTCTTTCAAACTGTACGTTTTTTTTCGCAAATGTTTGATACGCAAGGAAGTACAATGGAATAATAATAATAAATCTTTCACTTACAAATAATTTATAACAAGTGTTTCTTTAAATTTGAATGATTTTTCTCAAAAAGTGGTTGATTTAAATATATATATATATATATGAATCATTTATGGGATCTCCAATATAATGTAAACCTATATACAGAATTTCCAGGCATTATTCTTTTACGAAGACTAAATGTGGTCTTCGCAATGTAAATGTGTGAACGAGTTTCGGTCTGCACTTGGTACAGTAAACAAACGAAAATAAACACAAACATAAATAATTGTTTAAATTTTGGTTCAAAAGCTTTTTCAATATTAATTTAATTTTTTTTTTTTTTTTTTCAGAACAATTTGAAGTGATATTTTAAAATTTTCGAGCTGGCAATTCTCCATCTTACAAATCATATTAAAAAATTAAGGAAAAAATAATACGGCTGCCTTTATATATAAATAAGGAACTTCGTCGATGAATGGTATAGTTTAGAAATAAAATTATATTTATAAATCTTTCATTTGTATCAACATATAAGAATTGTTTCTTTAAAACTGCAGGATTTTTCTCAAACAGTGGTTTATTTCAGAAAATTATAAATTATTTTTCTAGAACACACCAAAAGGATACTTAAAAATTTTCTAGCTTCAAATTTTTCTTCTTTCAAATCGTATTCATAAATGACGTAAGAAAAAGAAAAAAAAAAAAAAAAAAAGCATGTGTACAGAAATCCAGGCATCATTCTTTCCGAGGACCAAATGTGGTCCTCGCAATGTTAATCTGTGAACGAGATTCGGTCTGCACAGGGTAGGGTAAAGAAACGAAAATAAACACACACATAAATAATTGTTGAAAATTTGGTTCAAAAGCTTTTTCAATTTTAATTTTAATTTTTTTCCCCAGAACAATTTGAAGTGATATTTTGAAATTTTCGAGTTGGCAAATCTCAATCTTGCAAATCATATTAATAAATTAAGGAAAAAATAAAACGGCTGCATTTATATATAAATGAAGAATTTCGTCGACAAACAGTATAATTTTAGAAATTACATTATGATAATAAATCTTTCATTTGTATCAACCTTTAAGAATTGTTTCTTTACATCTGCAGGATTTTCCCCAAAGAGTGGTTGATTTCATAAAATTATAAATCATTCTTCTAGAACACACTAAAAAGAAATTAAAAAATTTTCGAGCTTCAAATTTTCCTTCTTTCGAATTGTATTAAAAAATGACATAAGAGGAAGAAGAAGAAAAAAAAATTAAAAACTTTTATACAGAAATCCAGGCATCATTCTTTTCCGAAGACCACATGTGGTCCTCGCAATGTAAATGTGTGAACAAGTTTCGGTCTGCACTTGGTAGGGTAAACAAACGAAAATAAACACACACATAAATAATTGTTTAAAATTTGGTTCAAAAGCTT
The DNA here is from genome assembly GCA_963930645.1 of Salticus scenicus. Taxonomy (NCBI): domain Eukaryota; kingdom Metazoa; phylum Arthropoda; class Arachnida; order Araneae; family Salticidae; genus Salticus; species Salticus scenicus. Next base: position 266,826,153 of record OZ005658.1, read on the forward strand.
TTTTAATTTTAATTTAATTTTAAGTTCTTTTTTCAGAACAATTTGAAGTGATATTTTAAAATTTTCGAGCTGGCAATTCTCCATCTCACAAATCATGCTAAAAAATTAAGGGAAAAATAATACGGCTGCCTTTATATATAAATAAAGAAATTAGTCGATAAATGGTATACTTTAGAAATAAAATTATATTTAAAAATCTTTCATTTGTTTGAACATATGAGAATTGTTTCTTAAAAACTGCAGGATTTTTTTCAAACAGTGGTTGGTTTCAGAAATTTATAAATCATTTTTCTAGAACACACTAAAATGATATTTAAAAATTTTCGAGCTTCAAATTTTTCTTCTTTCAAATCGTATTGATAAATGACGTAAAAAGAAGAAGAAAAAAAAACATGTGTACAGAAATCCAGGCATCATTCTTTCCGAGGACCAAATGTTAATGTGCGTATAATGGTCCTCGCAATGTTAATGTGTGAACGAGTTTCGGTCTGCACATGGTAGGGTAAACAAACAAGAATAAACACACACATAAGTAATTGTTGAAAATTTCGTTCAAAAGCTTTTTTAATTTAAATTTTTTTTCCCCACAACAATTTGAAGTGATATTTTAAAATTTTTTAGTTGGCAAATCTCAATATTGCAAATCATATTAATAAATTAAGGAAAAAGTAAAACGGATGCATTTTAATTTAATTTTAATTTCTTTTTTCAGATCAATTTGAAGTGATATTTTAAAATTTTCGAGTTGGCAAATCTCAATCTTGCAAATCATATTAATAAATTAAGGAAAAAATAATACGGCTGCCTTTATATATAAATAAGGAACTTCGTCGATAAATGGTATAGTTTAGAAATAAAATTATATTTATAAATCTTTCATTTGTATCAACATATTATAATTGTTTGTTTAAAACTGCAGGATTTTTCTTAAAGAGTGGTTGATTTCAGAAAATTATAAATCATTTTTCTAGAACACACTGAAATGTTTTTTAAAAATTTTCGAGTTTCAAATTTTCCTTCTTTCGAATCGTATTGATAAATAACGTAAAAAGAAGAAAAAAAACATGTGTACAGAAATCCAGGCATCATTCCTTCCGAGGACCAAATGTGGTCCTCGCAACGTTAATCTGAACGAGTTTCGGTCTGCACAGGGTAGGGCAATCAAACGAAAATAAGCACACACATAAATAATTGTTGAAAATTTGGTTCAAAAGCTTTTTGAATTTTAATTTTAATTTTTTCCCCCAGAACAATTTGAAGTGATATTTTAAAATTTTCGGGTTGGCAAATCTCAATCTTGAAAATCATATTAATAAATTAAGGAAAAAATAAAACGGCTGCATTTATATATAAATGAAGAATTTCGTCGACAAACAGTATAATTTTAAAAATTACATTATGATTATAAATCTTTCATACGTATCAACTTTTAAGAATTGTTTCTTTACATCTGCAGGATTTTCCCCAAAGAGTGGTTGATTTCATAAAATTATAAATAATTTTTCTAGAACACACTGAAATGAAATTTAAAAATTTTCGAGCTTCAAATTTTCCTTCTTTCGAATTGTATTAATAAATGACATAAAAAGAAGAAGAAGGAAAAAAATAAAATAAAAACCTCTATACAGAAATCCAGGCATCATTCTTTTCCGAAGACCACATGTGGTCCTCGCAATGTAAATGTGTGAACGAGTTTTGGTCTGCACTTGGTAGGGTAAACAAACGAAAATAAACACACACATAATTAATTGTTTAAAATTTGGTTCAAAAGCTTTTTTAATTTTAATTTAATTTTAAATTCTTTTTTCAGAACAATTTGAAGTGATATTTTAAAATTTTCGAGCTGGCAATTCTCCATCTCACAAATCATGCTAAAAAATTAAGGGAAAAATAATACGACTCCCTTTATATATAAATAAAGAAATTAGTCGATAAATGGTATACTTTAGAAATAAAATTATATTTAAAAATCTTTCATTTGTATCAACATATGAGAATTGTTTCTTTAAAACTGCAGGATTTTTTTCAAACAGTGGTTGGTTTCAGAAATTTATAAATCATTTTTCTAGAACACACTAAAATGATATTTAAAAATTTTCGAGTTTCAAATTTTCCTTCTTTCGACTCGTATTGATAAATAACGTAAAAAAGAAGAAAAAAAAACATGTGTACAGAAATCCAGACATCATTCTTTCCGACGACCAAATGTGGTCCTCGCAACGTTAATCTGTGAACGAATTTCGGTCTGCACAGGGTAGGGTAAACAAACAAAAATAAACACACACATAAGTAATTGTTGAAAATTTCGTTCAAAAGCTTTTTGAATTTTAATTTTAATTTTTTCCCCCAGAACAATTTGAAGTGATATTTTAAAATTTTCGGGTTGGCAAATCTCAATCTTGAAAATCATATTAATAAATTAAGGAAAAAATAAAACGGCTGCATTTATATATAAATGAAGAATTTCGTCGACAAACAGTATAATTTTAGAAATTACATTATGATTATAAATCTTTCATACGTATCAACTTTTAAGAATTGTTTCTTTACATCTGCAGGATTTTCCCCAAAGAGTGGTTGATTTCATAAAATTATAAATCATTTTTCTAGAACACACTGAAATGAAATTTAAAAATTTTCGAGCTTCAAATTTTCCTTCTTTCGAATTGTATTAATAAATGACATAAAAAGAAGAAGAAGGAAAAAAATAAAATAAAAACCTCTATACAGAAATCCAGGCATCATTCTTTTCTGAAGACCACATGTGGTCCTCGCAATGTAAATGTGTGAACGAGTTTTGGTCTGCACTTGGTAGGGTAAACAAACGAAAATAAACACACACATAATTAATTGTTTAAAATTTGGTTCAAAAGCTTTTTTAATTTTAATTTAATTTTAAGTTCTTTTTTCAGAAAAATTTGAAGTGATATTTTAAAATTTTCGAGCTGGCAATTCTCCATCTCACAAATCATGCTAAAAAATTAAGGGAAAAATAATACGGCTGCCTTTATATATAAATAAAGAAATTAGTCGATAAATGGTATACTTTAGAAATAAAATTATATTTAAAAATCTTTCATTTGTATCAACATATGAGAATTGTTTCTTTAAAACTGCAGGATTTTTTTCAAACAGTGGTTGGTTTCAGAAATTTATAAATCATTTTTCTAGAACACACTAAAATGATATTTAAAAATTTTCGAGCTTCAAATTTTTCTTTTTTCAAATCGTGTTGATAAATGACGTAAAAAAAAGTAGAAAAAGCCTGTGCACAGAAATTCAGGCATCATTCTTTCCGAGGACCAAATGTGGTCCTCGCAATGTTAATGTGTGGACGAGTTTCGGTCTGCACATGGTAGGCTAAACAAACGAAAATAAACACACACATAAGTAATTGTTGAAAATTTCGTTCAAAAGCTTTTTAATTTAAATTTTTTTTCCCCACAACAATTTGAAGTGATATTTTAAAATTTTCGAGCTGGCAATTCTCCATCTTACAAATCATGCTAAAAAATTAGGGGAAAAATAATACGGCTGCCTTTATATATAAATAAACAGATTAGTCGATAAATGGTATACTTTAGAAATAAAATTATATTTAAAATTGTTTCATTTTTATCAACATATGAGAATTGTTTCTTTAAAACTGCAGGATTTTTCTCAAACAGTGGTTGATTTCAGAATTTTATAAATCATTTTTCTAGAACACACTAAAATGGTATTTAAAAATTTTCGAGTTTCAAATTTTCCTTCTTTCGAATCGTATTGATAAATAACCTTAAAAGAAGAAGAGAAAAACATGTGTACAGAAATCCAGGCATCATTCTTTCCGACGACCAAATGTGGTCCTCGCAACGTTAATCTGTGAACGAATTTCGGTCTGCACAGGGTAGGGTAAACAAACAAAAATAAACACACACATAAGTAATTGTTAAAAATTTCGTTCAAAAGCTTTTTTAATTTTAATTTTTTTTCCCCACAACAATTTGAAGTGATATTTTAAAATTTTTTAGTTGGCAAATCTCAATATTGCAAATCATATTAATAAATTAAGGAAAAGTAAAACGGCTGCGTTTTAATTTTATTTTAATTTCTTTCTTCAGATAAATTTGAAGTGATATTTTAAAATTTTCGAGCTGGCAATTTTTCATCTTTCAAATCGTATTAAAAAATTAAGGAACAAATAATACGGCTGCCTTTATATATAAATAAGGAACTTCGTCGATGAATGGTATAGTTTAGAAATAAAATTACATTTATAAATCTTTCATTTGTATCAACATATCAGAATTGTTTGTTTAAAACTGCAGGATTTTTCTCAAAGAGTGGTTGATTTCAGAAAATTATAAATCATTTTTCTAGAATACTCTAAAATGATATCTAAAAATTTTCGAGTTTCAAATTTTCCTTCTTTCGAATCTTATTGATAAATGACTTAAAAAGAAGAAAAAAGAAACATGTGTGCAGAAATGGAGGCGTCATTCTTTCCGAGGACCAAATGTGGTCCTCGCAATGTTAATCTGTGAACGAGTTTCGGTCTGCACAGGGTAGGGTAAACAAACGAAAATAAACACACACATAAATAATTGTTGAAAATTTGGTTCAAAAGCTTTTTCAATTTTAATTTTAATTTTTTTCCCCGGAACAATTTGAAGTGATATTTTAAAATTTTCGAGTTGGCAAATCTCAATCTTGCAAATCATATTAATAAATTAAGGAAAAAATAAAACGGCTGCATTTATATATAAATGAAGAATTTCGTCGACAAACAGTATAATTTTAGAAATTACATTATGATAATAAATCTTTCATTTGTATCAATCTTTAAGAATTGCTTGTTTACATCTGCAGGAATTTCCCCAAAGAGTGGTTGATTTCATAAAATTATAAATCATTTTCCTAAAACACACTGAAATGAAATTTAGAAATTTTCGAGCTTCAAATTTTCCTTCTTTCGAACTGTATTAATAAATGACATAAAAGGAAGAAGAAGAAAAAAAAATAAAAACCTTTATACCGAAATCCAAAAATCATTCTTTTCCGAAGACCACATGTGGTCCTCGCAATGAATATGTGTGAACGAGTTTCGGTCTGCATTTGGTAGGGTAAACAAACGAAAATAAACACACACATAAATAATTGTTTATAATTTGGTTCAAAAGATTTTTTAATTTTAATTTAATTTAAATTTCTTTTTTCAGAATAATTTGAAGTGATATTTTAAAATTTTCGAGCTGGCAATTCTCCATCTCACAAATCATACTAAAAAATTAAGGAAAAAATAATACGGTTGCCTTTATATATAAATAAAGAAATTAGTCGATAAATGGTATACTTTAGAAATAAAATTATATTTAAAAATCTTTCATTTGTATCAACATATGAGAATTGTTTCTTTAAAACGGCAGGATTTTTTTCAAACAGTGGTTGTTTTCAGAAATTTATAAATTATTTTTCTAGAACACACTAAAAGGATATTTAAAAATTTTCGAGCTTCAAATTTTTCTTCTTTCAAATCGTATTGATAAATGACGTAAAAAGAAGAAGAAGAAAAAAAAAAAAAACATGTGTACAGAAATCCAGGCATCATTCTTTCCGAGGACCAAATGTTAATGTGAGTATAATGGTCCTCGCAATGTTAATGTGTGAACGAGTTTCGGTCTGCACATGGTAGGCTAAACAAACGAAAATAAACACACACATAAATAATTGTTTAAAATTAGGTTGAAAAGCTTTTGTTTCTTTAAAACTGCAGGATTTTTCTCAAACAGTGTTTGATTTCAGAAATTTATAAATCATTTTTCTAGAACACACTAAAATGGTATTTAAAAATTTTCGAGTTTCAAATTTTCCTTCTTTCGAATCGTATTGATAAATAACCTTAAAAGAAGAAGAGAAAAACATGTGTACAGAAATCCAGGGATCATTCTTTCCGAGGACCAAATGTTAATGTGTGTATAATGGTCCTTGCAATATTAATGTGTGAACGAGTTTCGGTCTGCACATGGTAGCGTAAACAAACAAAAATAAACACACACATAAGTAATTGTTGAAAATTTCGTTCAAAAGCTTTTTTAATTTTAATTTTTTTCCCCACAACAATTTGAAGTGATATTTTAAAATTTTTTAGTTGGCAAATCTCAATATTGCAAATCATATTAATAAATTAAGGAAAAAGTAAAATGGCTGCACTTTAATTTAATTTTAATTTCTTTCTTCAGATTAATTTGAAGTGATATTTTAAAATTTTCGAGCTGGCAATTCTTCATTTTTGATATCGTATTAAAAAATTAAGGAAAAAATAATACGGCTGCCTTTATATATACATAAAGAAATTAGTCGATAAATTGTATACTTTAGAAATAAAATTATATTTAAAAATCTTTCATTTGTTTCAACATATGAGAATTGTTTCTTAAAAACTGCAGGATTTTTTACAAACAGTGGTTGGTTTCAGAAATTTATAAATCATTTTTCTAGAACACACTAAAATGATATTTAAAAACTTTCGAGTTTCAAATTTTCCTTCTTTCGAATCGTATTGATAAATAACGTAAAAAGAAGAAAAAAAAACATGTGTACAGAAATCCGGGCATCATTCTTACTGAGGACCAAATGTGGTCCTCGCAATGTTAATCTGTGAACGAGTTTCGGTCTGCACAGGGTAGGGTAAACAAACGAAAATAAACACACACATAAATAGTTGTTTATAATTTGGTTCAAAAGCTTTTTCAATTTTAATTTTAATTTTTTTCCCCGGAACAATTTGAAGTGATATTTTAAAATTTTCGAATTGGCAAATCTCAATCTTGCAAATCATATTAATAAATTAAGGAAAAAATAAAACGGCTGCATTTATATATAAATGCAGAATTTCGTCGACAAACAGTATAATTTTAGAAATTACATTATGATAATAAATCTTTCATTTGTATCAACCTTTAAGAACTGTTTGTTTACATCTGCAGGATTTTCCCCAAAGAGTGGTTGATTTCATAAAATTATAAATCATTTTCCTAAAACACACTGAAATAAAATTTAGAAATTTTCGAGCTTCAAATTTTCCTTCTTTCGAACTGTATTAATAAATGACATAAAAGGAAGAAGAAGAAAAAAAATTAAAAACCTTTATACCGAAATCCAGGCATCATTCTTTTCCGAAGACCACATGTGGTCCTCGCAATGAATATGTGTGAACGAGTTTCGGTCTGCATTTGGTAGGGTAAACAAACGAAAATAAACACACACATAAATAGTTGTTTATAATTTGGTTCAAAAGATTTTTTAATTTTAATTTTAATTTCTTTTTTCAGAACAATTTGAAGTGATATTTTAAAATTTTCGAGCTGGCAATTCTCTATTTCACAAATCATACTAAAAAATTAAGGAAAAAATAATACGGCTGCCTTTATATATAAATAAAGAAATTAGTCGATAAATGGTATACTTTAGAAATAAAATTATATTTAAAAATCTTTCATTTGTATCAACTTATGAGAATTGTTTCTTTAAAACTGCAGGATTTTTCTCTAAGAGTGGTTTATTTATGAAAATTATAAATCATTTTTCTAGAACACACTAAAAGGATATTTAAAAATTTTCGAGTTTCAAATTTTCCTTCTTTCGAATCGTATTGATAAATGACCTAAAAAGAAGAAGGAAAAAAAAAACTGTGTACAGAAATCCCAGCATCATTCTTTCCGAGGACCAAATGTGGTCCTCGCAATGTTAATCTGTGAACGAGTTTCGGTCTGCACAGGGTAGGGTAAACAAACGAACATAAACACACATATAGATAATTGTTGAAAATTTGGTTCAAATCTTTTTTAATTTTAATTTTAATTTTTTTCCCCAGAACAATTTGAAGTGATATTTTAAAATTTTCGAGTTGGCAAATCTCAATCTTGCAATTTCTCTTTAATTTTAATTCCTTTTTTTTTTTTTTTTTTTTTTTTTTTTTTTTTTTCAGAATAATTTGAAGTGTTATCTTAAAATTTTCGAGCTATCAATTTTCCGTCTTACAAATCATATTAATTAATTAAGGAAAAGTAATACGGCTGTCTTTATATATAAATAAAGAACTTCGCCGAGAAATGGTACAATTTAGAAATTTCAGCTCTGTTAGAAATAAAATTATATATATAAATCTTTTATTTGTATCAACATATGAGAATCAATTGTTTAAAACGGCAGGATTTTTTTCAAAGAGTGGTTGATTCAGAAAATTATAAATCATGTATGGACTATCCAATATTTATAAAGCCTTGTACCCTAGCATAGTAAATCAGCCTTAAATCCTACAACCAACCAACCAATGCTTTAAAAATATAATCATCTATATTTATTATATTATATATTTTACAATACATATATTTTCCCTATCTAATGAAATCTATGCATTTCCTTTTTTTTCCGGGGATCAGAAATGTGGTCCTCGAAATGCTGATGTTTGAACGGTTTTCGGCCTGCATTGCGTAGATTAAACAAACGCAAATACAAACATACATACATATTAGAAGGGTGAAACTTTTTAGGGGCTACGCCTGAATTTAGGGTTTTTAAAATTTTTGCTGTCTTTGAATTTCATTTTAAATTACTTTATTTTTACAGAAGCTTCACATTTTGAACGTTTAGTTTGCCTCTTAATGCATCGTGAACAAATTTTACTTAATATAGGTAGCCATATGATGTGTCATTAATAAATCTATCTTATCTGCATGTAATTAGCATTTTTAAGGGTTTTTGCAAGGTAGGCAGTTTCCCACATGATATTAACTGAAAATTTGGTTCAAAATATTTTTTAATTGTATGTAATTTTACTTATTCTTACTTTTTTTTTTTTTTTTTTTTTTTAAGAACTCACTGAAATAACATTTAAAAATTTTCGGGCTTTGAATTTTCCTTCTTTTGAATCATATTAATAAATAACGTAAAAATAAGAAAAAGAAAAAAAAAAATATATATATATATATATATACTAGCAGACCCGGCCACGCGTTGCTGTGGCTATGTTATACGTTGAATTATAATGTAGTAAAATATTCAATATATTAAAATTATTATTTACGAATAAAGACCATCCTTGATAACATCCTTGATCTTAGCAGACTTAGCCCGCTTCGCTGGTCCCTATTTTTAAATGATTCACTATAATTAAAGAATTCTCAAAATTGCATTAATTTTTAACATGTGAAAAAAAAAGAGAAAAAAAAAAATCTGATCGGGAAAAATGTTCGACACTCATAATGAATCCATATATTATCGAAAGGAAAATGATATAAAATACAAAAAAATCTTCTCTCATTGGTGGAATAATCTGTTCGGACCCCCACTGCCTGCGGCAGTGTATACCTGCGCAAACCATGCGCACCGTTTCTTCATCCACCGTTCCCGCCCTTCTTAATAACTCTATACTTTCGAAAATATCCGCAATCGATTTATCGGGCCTTAAAACTTAATAATACTAATTTTCAAAGTTCTAACTCTTATTTCTATTATTTTGCCCCTTTGCCCTCCCCCCTCCCACTATTCTAAATAATTTTACAAATTCGAAAATATCTACAGTTTATTTGTAGGTGTCAAAAACCTGTATGCACCAATTTGAACGATCTAACTATATTTTTATTTTTTGCCCCTCTGCCCCCCCTTCCCGCCCCTCCTAATAAATTTACAAATTCGAAAATATCCGCAATCGATTTGTTGGTATCAAAAATTCTATGCACCAATTTTGAATGATCTAACTCCATTTTTATATTTTGCTCCTCTGCCCCCCCCCCTTTCCCGCTCCTCTTAATAATTTTAAAAATTCGAAAATATCTGCAATCGATTTGTACGTATCAAAAACTTCTATGTACCAATTTTTAGCGATGTAACTCTATTTTTATTTTTTTGCCCCTCCGCCCCCTTACCCGCCCCTCCTAATAACTTTACACTTTCGAAAATATCCTCATTCGATTTGCAGGCCTCTAAAACCTCTCTATACCAATTTTGAACAGTCTATCTGCATTTCTATTTTTTTTTTTTTTTTTTTTTTGGTTGTTGTTGTTTGTTTGTTTGTTTGTGAAATCACGTTTTGGCCCCTCCCCCCCCCTTTTGGGAGGCGAATTTTGCAATAAAAACTATCCTATCTCTCAAGTTGGACCAAATTGCACACAGTGTCCAAATTTCATTAAAATCGGCTCATTAGTTTAGGAGTTCATCGCGGACAAACATAATAAATTTTATATATAAAGATATATATATATATATATATATTATATTAAATTATAAAGTTTTGATCAATGAAGCACAAATAAGTAAAAAACAGGATTAATTTCACTGTATTATCTTCATTATAATATGAATTCAATTTACACTTCAGTCTAAGTAACACGTGGCCGGCTATGCTAACACCAAAAATTTAAAAAGTGGAAATAATTGAATTATACGAAATTTATTAATAGGTTAAAAAGTTGAAGATTCTTTGTGTAGATGGCAGCACCAAATATATTTCAGCTTTCATTTCAACCCAGTCGAAAGGTATCGACATCTGTTAAGTGGAAATAATTGAATTATACGAAATTTATTAATAGGTTAAAAAGTTGAAGATTCTTTGTGTAGATGGCAGCACCAAATATATTTCAGCTTTCATTTCAACCCAGTCGAAAGGTATCGACATCTGTTAGAATCATTTGGAGTTAACAGATAATTGTGACTGTCAAATAATAACAGACAAATAATTAGCAATAAATTAAAATTGCGACTATAATTTGAGATTTAAACTATCCTATCTCTCAAGTTGGATCGAACTGCACATGGTGTGCGAATTTTATTATAATCGGTTAAGTGGTTTAGGAGTCCATTGAGGACAAACATTGTGACACGAGATTTATATATATTAAGATATATATATATATATATTTTTTTTTTTTTTTTTTTTTTTTTGTTTAGAACAGTTTGAAATGATATATTAAAATTTTTGTTCTGGCTGTTTTCCCTCTTTGAAATCACATTAATAAATTAAGAAAAAGAAGAAGAAGAAGAAAAAAAAAAGGCTGTTATATGTAATTAAAGAATTTTCTCAAAAAACTGTGTCATTTAGAAATAAAATAAAATAAAATAAAATAATATTATATTATTTCCCAGAATACATTGAAATAATATTTTAAAAATTTCGAGCTCCCAATTTTCCCTCTTTCAAATCATATTTATAAATAACGTAAAAAATAAAAAATAAATAAATAAAAATAATAATAAAACTTGCCTATAGAAATCCACGCACCTTTCCTTTCCGAGGACTAAATGTGGTCCTCTCAGTTTTCATGTGTAACCGAGCTTTGGTCTGCACTTAGTTAGGGTAAACAAACGAAAATAAACACACACACACAAATAAAAAAACACATATACACAAATAAAAAAACACACATACAAGTAAATAAATTTCATAGTCTGCTAATTTATTTATTTTAATTGACTGCCCATCTGACAGTATGTACTTTTGCTTTCTTGCGAGTATTTCGGGCACTAAATGCTCCTATTAATATTAAACTAATATAATGCTTAAAAATTAAAATACTGATGTTTGTATATTTTTCTTAAAATCTCTATAAAAATATTTTTTTATTAATTCCTACCCCTCCCCCAGAGAGAGAGAGAGAGCTTTATAATTTTGAAACTTTGTCTGTGTTTTAGAATCTAAATAAATAGCCCAATTATTTTGGGGTGTCTTTTTAAAAACGCTGATACATTCTGAGTGGTTTTTAACTATGTTTGATAAAACTTTGATTGAAAGACTTTTATTATTATTATTATTATTATTATTATTATTATTTAAAATGATGTCTCTTCCAGAAACGCTTGCATAAATATTTAAAAAAATTCAAGCTGGCAATCTTCCAGCTTTCAAATAATATTAATATATTAATAATAATAGTAATAATAACAATAATAGTAAAAATAGAAATGCTTTTTAAGTATATTTGAAGAACTTCCTCAACAAACGATGTTCGCTGTTTAGAAATAATGATAATAATAATAATGAATAAATTTTCCATTTAAAAATAACACATGTCAAACAATTTTTTCAAAACTGCAAAGTCTTTTTTTTTTTTTTTTTTTTTTTTCAAATATTGTTTGATTTTGGGAGATGAAAAAACTAATATGAAACTTCTAACATTCATAAAAATATATTCATCCTGATTTACTCTACCAATCGTGATCCGCGCATTTTTCTGTTTTTCCGAGAAACAGAAATGTAGTCTTCCAATACTCATGTGTAAGGGTTTTGGTCAGCATTTGGTAGGTTAAACAAACGAAAATACACACACATACATATTATTTGAAAATTTTATTCAAAAATATTTTTTTCAATTTAAGACTCTTAATAAATAGGGGAGACTGGGGCACAGTGGACCACCCTTATTTAAATCACTTAATATTTAACTCTTTTAGTTTATATTGAGACTCATAGATGACAGCATGGTACTACTTGTCTACATCCAAAAATCCACATGGTAAATGCTAAGGTAGCCATTTTATACAATTTTTATGTTTTGAGCTGCTCAAAGTAATTTTTCAAGTTTGAAGTTTTTTTTTTTTAATTTTACCAGGACTGAGCTATTGACTACAAGTATTGGATAGTTGTTAAGAAAAGGTTAAGATATTGTTGTTTTTAAATTTATAAAAAATTATTAGCATATTTATAGTCTATATATAAACTTTTTACTATTATTATTTGTTTTGTCTGGAAATAGGGCACAGTGGACCGCCTTCCAGTGTGCTTAAAAGTCCAAATTGTATTTAATACCTTATTTATTTTAGTTAATTTTACATATACAAATATAATGTGACTCAAAATAATTAATAAAAATAATAATCTTAATGTTATAATAAAATAAATTTCTAAAAAGGGAAAATAGTTGCATAGTAGTATAATAATTATAAATATCTAAATTTAATGACTATTTGAATTGTTTAATATTAAAAAAATAAATAAAATGTTTATGTGATATAATGAATAGTAGGTTATATAAATTTATTGTTGTTGTTTTTAGAAATAACATGCAAAAGATAAAAGTAAAATATATTTAGTTAAACTTATCTCACAAATATAATGTAAAGTATTAACACCTCAAAATAATTAATAAAAATGTTTGAATAGTAATATAATGTTTAATTATATATTTCATAATTTTCATAACTATATAACATTAATAAACAAATTAAAAATATATCTTATTGTTTTTAGTGATGGCTCGTAAAAGACAAAGGAAATCTTATATAGGATTCTTACTCTAATTTGATTTCTTATTTATTTTGATTTCCTTTAAATTTTGGTAATTTTATTTAAAGAAAATGTTGAAATTATGTTATTTAGACTAGAATTGCATAAGAAACTAATTTTAGAAAAAAGCATGAGTAATTTATATTAATTGAACATGAACAACGGAGGTTGGTCCACTTTGATAGTGCACATAATTTATTTTTTTATTCGTAATGTATTAAAAATAGTGTCATGAAAAATTTAGGACATGTGAAGAAAGGTTTAAAGAATGTTTGCTAATTTTTTTAAGTACCTTTCTTTCTTATTTTTGGTGAAAAAAAATTTAAAGTGTAAAAGTGGTCCACTGTGCCCCGGTCTCCCCTATATATATATATATATATATATATATTTACATTTAATAATCTTCGATGAATGGTAGCTTTTAGAATTTAAAGAAAGAAAGAAAAAGAAAAATTTTATAAATTTTTCGTTTGAAAATAACATATGGCAAGTGTTTGCTTAAAACTGCAGGATTTTTTTTAAACACAGTAAATTTCGTAAGATTATAAATTTTATATAGGATCTCCAATATTTATCAAAATATACTCAAGTGCATATATTATATTATACATTTTATAACATAGATATTTTTGGTCTACACTTGAAAGAAACGAAAATACTCATAATTAACGAAAAAAAAAAAAAAAAAATTTCAAACCTTGCTGATTTCTCACTCTTAATTAGAATGTCGATATTTACTCGCACGTTTTTACTTGCACTTTTCAAACACTAAAAACCATGTTAATCATTAACTAATTTAATGTTTGAAAAATAATATTTTAGAAAAAATTATCTATGTCTCTGTACATTTTTCTTTAAGTTTGTGTAAAAATTTTGTTTTTAATCTCCTATTAATAAGGGGGAGTTTTAAGAACTTGAAGGTATATTTGTCTATCTGCGGTATTTTGGAATCTAAATAAGCAGCTTAGTTTCATTCTGTTTATTATTATTATTATTATTATTATTATTATTAGATCGCTGATATATTCTATATAATTAGCCCTATTTGATAATTATCAGTTTAAAAGAATTTTAAATTTTAGAATATATATATATATATTTCAGATTACGTTGCATTATAATTTCAATTTTTTCGAGCTGTCTGTCTACTAAATTTCAAATCATCTTATGTTACATCTGCAAACAGCCAATCTTCGATTTTTGAAATTGTGAAAAATTAAAAATCACTTTAAATTTTATGTTGAATTATATAAACGTTAGTAAATATATAAATAAATAAATAACTGCGAATTTTAAACCTTATTCAAGAAAAGTTAAAAATTGGCCGTAAATATTAATTTCAGGTGATAGTTTGAACTTCTCTGAGTTCATTTAAAAATATAAAATTTTACACTTATTTTATGAAACATCTAAATTATATATAATTTATATATATTATTATCTCCTCAAACTTTTAACTATAAGGACTATAGATAGAATTCTTTCATCTTTTAACTATTTAAATATATAAGTAAAAGTATATAATCAGTTTATCTCTTTGCGCTGCTATCATCCTGGAAACCCAAATAAAAAAAAAAAAAAAAAAATCTGTAGAAAAAATCTCTAAATAATCTGAAGGTATTTGAAACAAGCATTATAAAAATTGTAGAATAATTGCAGTTTGGAAGCAAAAATTCCCCCTCCCTGTCTTAAATTTTTTATTGTTCGAAAATTTTTAGATAATCTGCAGTTTTGGACAATTTTTTTTTTTTTTTTTTTTTTTTTTTTTTTAAGCTGTGAACTTTATTGTGATTTCAGAATTTAAACTTGGTGCAATTTTTGATATGTTAACGTACCATAATTCAAAATATAACTTTTTTTTTTTTTTTTTTTTTTTAATGTACACATAATTTTCCATCGAATAATGCCAAATATATATATATATACTTCTCTTATACTTTAAAAAAGGGGGAGGAAAAAAACAATTTCAGATAGAGCAATTTATTTTCCCGCCTGTATGTTTTCTGCGTGATTTATGTAAAAACACGTGGACCGATATTTGTGTTATTCATTCAGCGAAAGAAAAGAATGGTTTTTGACTCCCCCCACTTGATAGCTGACATTCCGGTTTTAAACGAGACAATCCCTTTTAACTGGGGACTTTAAGAAGATATTCCCTAATAAACCCACAAATTTTCCCTTCTTCTGGTCCTCGCTTTGAATGCAAAGTGCGGAAGTTTTAAATTTAATCTATAAAAAAAAATTGGATCATCTGGATTCTCCCATGTCTATAGTTTAAAAAACAATAATTTATATTTAGATATGTTAATTTATACCGGAGATATAAATAATTTTAGGTGGACCTCGCAATGAATGCAAAATTACGGGGACCTCACTTGGTAGGGTAAACCGGTATATGTGTGTGTGTGTGTGTGTGTGTGTAAACTAGTATGATATTACTTTATTGATTAAAAATATTTTTTTTATTTACTTTAAAAAAGAAAATTATTTTTATTGCAGATTATTTATTTAAAAATTTAAGGGTGCTTTCACACTGTGTGCAGGAGATATCTCAATTACAATACCTTTATGTCCTTATAATTTTTACATTAAACGAAACAAAACATTCAAATTATGAATCTGAACTAAAAAGTTTTAATTATATATTACTTCATATAATATATATCCATATGAGGAGCAAACATTCAAACCGTGTTTTCTCCAAAAATAAAAAAAAATGAGTTAGCGATTTTTCTGTGAACTCAACATTAAATAGCACAAAATTATACTATTATTTTAAACCAAAATAATTTTTATCACATTATAAATGCGCTTAGAAAGTTAGGGTTTCAATCAAACAGTGTTTCCTCCAGAGCCTGTTTTCAGTCAAACTGTGATTTCTCCAGCCAACCAGTCAGTACTGCTCTTTCTGGTCGCGTGACTCGTACATGTACCAGCTTTTTATGTTTGTTTTTTCGTTAGTTCTATCTTGTTTTATTCATTTTAGAGGAGTGTACTTTATTATTATTATTATTTATTTATTTTTTTTTTTTTTTTTCAAATGGAAGAATTAATAGATGGTGGTATTAGTGAGTACTTCTAATTATGGAACTAGAAAAATACAGAGAATTGGTGGAAAAAGAAAAGAAGCGAAAAAGAAACGATATTCAGCACCTTTAGATAACAACATTTATGCTCCATGCAAACATTCTATTAATAAATACTTTTTCATGCACTGATGTTAGACCTAATGACGTTAAGAAGTTTCGGGATAGACTTTACGAAATTCCGGACAAACAGCGAGAAGATTGTATTATAGCCTCATCGGTTGTTACAAAAAATGTAACTCGACGTAGACCTAATAACCCCCCCCCCCCCCCAAAAAAAAAAAAAAAAAAAAATCGCAATCATCTGGCTTACAGCATGCATTTTCTGCTTCTTATTTTATTACTAGTAGCAGTGGTAGGAGAATTCCTGTGTGTAAAAACAATTTCATGGCTATAACTAAAATAGGTCGTACAATGCTAGCCAATATTGTTACTAAGGTACATGCTGGTGAACCTATTGAGGAAAAGAGAGCAGGGGATAGAAAAAGCCACTTAAGCATTAATAAAAAAAAAAAAAAAAAAATAAGGTAAGAGAATTCATCTTAAACTTAAAGGCATCAGAATGACATAGACAAACTTTTACAATTGATGTATGGTGAAGAGTGAAAAAATCAGCTTGTTTTTAAATGGTATAAAGATATCATTACTAATAACTTTCATGTAGAATATGAAGAAACAGAGGAAGCATGAAATTGCTTAAGTGAAGATATTAGTTTAAAAATTTAAATTTCAAATTGGCTTAAAAATTTTAGTTCTTCCCTACAATTTCCATGATGATTTTTCACGCGTAAATATTTAATTTAACTTTATAATTACATAACAAAATGTGTTCTGTTAATTACATTAAGAATGCTATTCCATCAATATTCGAGCTACATACTTTTTCATTCAAAAAATGTTTTGTCCACATTGGAAACATTCGAAACATGTTTTCTCCTCTGTGTTTCGGTCAAAACATGCCAAATTTCAAATACATTTTTCTAATTAACTCTAAGTTTATTAGGTAAAGTAGGCCTACAGATCTTCCTAGTAACCAATAATACAACTAAACAAATGATAATCAGGGTCTAAGAAGGGTTATTTTTTAATTTATCAGTTTTTTGTGTTTTCTGAAAAATTGCATTTGAAGGAGAAAACACGGTTTGAATGTTTGCTCCTCATATATAATACTCCATATTTTAATAATATGGAGTTTAATTAAAAATTAAATTTGAAATATGAAATTACCTTAATTTTTTTTTTTTATTTCCACAATCCTAATTTTTTTTCCCTGTTGAACAGAACTTCTTATCTTTAGATCATTTTATTTCTTATGTCAAAAAAAGTATGGTTGAGAAAAACTGCAAGTTCATATCTCAGATACTTTTTGAAATATCATGCACACAGTTAAAAAAACCCTTGAATTTTTTTTTTAAATAATCTGCAGTAGAAATTTTCTATTTAAATAATATTTAAAGTAAACCAAAATAATATTTTTAATCAATAGAGTAATGTCATAACTTGGCAACACACACACACACACACAAAAAATGATTGTTTGTACATGCATTCCTTCTTTTTTAAAAAAAAATTCTGAAAGTTGATCAGAAATCTTCTTCATTTTCGTATTTTTAAAAGTAGTCTAAACAGGGGACAGTTTTAATATAAAATAAAATAAAAGTAATATTGTGCATTTGTAAACAGTAGAATAATTGTATTTGTAAATTTAATAATTTTTAAAAATCATTTTATGTGTTTATTTATTTTTACCTATAAGAATCGATTTTTGTATATTGTAGTGTAACTGTAACATTAACTGATCTAGTAATAAATAATAGCTTCTTGTGGAATGTTTACGGATTATAATTTGAAATTTTAAAATGTTTTCATTTAATTTAATTGCACAAAGGTGTTACAACAAGTTAATTAACTTAGTTACTGGTCTAAATGGATTTACGCCGTACGATATTGCACTGTCAATGATTTAAGTACCAAAATTCAGAGTATTTAACATGTTCTCCATGAACATGAATAACAAATATAAACTAAATGATGATTGTAAATGTATACGGCAAACAAAAGAGGATGAATAATGATATAAAATGGATTAAAAATGATGATGTATAAAAAAAATAACACAGATTAAATACGGTTGATCAAAAATAAGAATTGAAAATATGTTATTTCAGCAATCGCTATAGATAAACAAGACTTTGTCTGCTATTTGTTTTTCCTCTATCATGTGACCTCTGACGTCAGGTGGGAAGAGCCCATTTTAGCCACCCTGTAAAAACAAAAACATGTGCTCAGGTTGTGCAATGTAACATATGTCATATTTGAATTAGTTGTCTGTCTCTTCTTTAGATTATGATTTCGTTTTTTTAACATTCAAAATCTAAAAAAATAAATTATTAACTCTTCTATCTAAAAGTTAATAGCTCATTTTTAACAGTTAAACAGACCAGACTTACTCGGCAAGTCACTTCTTAATTTTACCATGTTTTTATTAACTTCGATTCTTGTTTGTTTGTTCAGTACAAATCTTGCAATCTATTTTTAACTAACTTCCCTACTAGCTAGACATTTGAAACTTTCACAGTAGCTCAGAACCCGGTGATAACACAATACTTTGAAGTCAGATTTTCGAATAGTTTTCTTTTAATTAATTAAAATATGAAAGTAATGAGCTCTTAATAGCAATAAAATAGCCATTTAAAATATTAGCTATAATTTAATTTGGGAAAAAAAAAAAAAAAAAAAAAAATACGAGTTCATTTTCTTTTGACATAAAAATAAATACATTTAATTCAACATGAACATTAAAAAATTATAAAAAGTTAAATGATGCATCTCACAAAAATTGACGTCATTATCACTTTAAAAATTTTATACACATTGATAAGTGCTAATGTATGATGCTAATACATGTTGTTCTAAAAGGAGTAATATTTTATTTTTAAAACCAACTTTTTTTTTTTTTTTTTTTTCATTATTATTATTATTAGTTCACTGAACTAAGTCCGCGAGTTTAAATATTGCTTATATATTATTTTTCATCCTCACATATTTTATTAATGATTCATCAGAAAAATTTAAAAACATGGTGTGTAAAAAGTTTTTTTTATCTTATAATTATTTAGTATGTCTTTGTAAGGTTAAGAAATTTCACCATCTTGCTTTCTATTTCATTATTTCTATTTTATCGATATATTTTAATAATACTTTTACTTTGGCAGATTTTTGGAGGTAATGGCTTCAATTCTGAATATCCTGTTGAAAAACTCATGAGGGATGCTAAAATTTACCAGGTAAACTATTTTTACTTTTTTATTGTAAGAATATATATACAGTGAAACTTAAATAATTCGAACTTGTTTAATTTGAAATTCTGGATAATTCGAATTCTATTTTGGATAATTCGAATTTTTCATACAATTACCTTTAAAATATTACTGTAAAATTTGTTCCCGAGATTTTTCTCAGCTAATATATTTTAACAGTCTTTCTAAAGAAGGATAAGGAAATACAAGAGAAGCCCCTAGCTAGTGCATCGGAAGATATGGTGCATATACATGAACTTAGAGGTTTTTTTGTATTGAAAGTCCTGTCTAATGAAAAAGATTCTATTTTTGTATCAAGTCATATGCTATGACACAAAGATTGTACTTAAAGAAGAAATAAAAAATATCTGATTATTTTTTAAAAAAAGTTTTGAATAATTAAGCTCGTAAAAAAATATTGATTTAATGGGAGGGGGATGTAGCAGTATTCTTAGATATAAAGTTTATGTTTTAAAATTTTTGATCGTAGAGTTTTATATTTTTAATTTATCTGTTCTTTTTGACAAAATAGTATATGTAATTCGAATTTTTGGATATTTTGAATTTTTCTCTGGTCCCTTTACTTTGAATTATCCAAGTTCTACTGTATATATATTTGTACTTTCTTTTATATGCATAGAAGAAAGTAATGGTTTCATGAAAATTTTTGAGTTCTAGTTTTCAATAGATTGGCATGTTTTGAGGTGTCTTGAACATGACTTGGCCATTTTTAGAAAATATCATTTATCTGTCTGTGTGTGTAAAATATTTTGTGTTAACTATAGCTCAAGAACTAATGCACAGAATTTCAAAAAGGTTTATATTCTGTTCCACCTTTACATTAGTTGATGTTTATTAATTTTTTATGTAAATTGCCCAATAGCTTGCACTACTATGATACAATTTCTTCTTTTTACGAGAAGGTTATATATCAGCTTCTTTTGCATATAATTGCACAAAACTTTATTACAAAAGTGTTGTTATGAAACGCTATGTTGATTCAGTGTGGGTGCATGTAGTGGCATGCGAAGGGTGAGGCAGAGGATTCGGTTTGCCCTGAGCCTCTGGTCTTGAGGGGACCTCCGAAGAAACTTAACCTTTAAGTATCTATATCTGATGAAGTTGTCATGCTATTATTTTAACCTGAAAAATCCCCTGCAATTCTTCTTTAAACCATAGTTTTAAGTTTCCTTTCTAAAGAGGCCTAATGTATAAAATGTGACCATAGAGCGATAACTCCAAAATTAAAATACCTCATTTATGTGATGCCTGACTAAGGCAGGGCAAGTGGGACCCGTGTCCCCTTGCCTTCTTGCTGGGTTTGGCCTCTGAATCAATCTTAAAACTTACTTCAATGCCTTTTTATTGTAATAACTTTAAGTGAAGAAGTGTAAGGGGCCTCAATATAGGGAGGGCTCAACTAGGAGGGATTCATTTTTGCCCCGGGTCTCAAAAGATGTTGGTCCGCCACCAGGTGCATGTTGACTAATAGGTGGCACTGTAATGCTGCAATCAGTTGTGGCGCTAACAATTTGGAACCCTCCCTCAAAATGTTTTTAATGGTTCATTTGCAGCTATTTATAATTGCTTCATTTACCTTTTAAGAAACAAATAAATTCAATTATATTAGGAAAGTTTAAATCTTAAGGCTGCACATTAGTCAGATAGCTCCCTTTCTTCCTTCCCATGTTAACCAATAGGATTTTCGTAACTTCGTTTTATAAAAATATCTCCTTCAAAAATAAACTATTCAAATTCTGTTTTTTGAATATTACTCTTTGAGCAGGAACTTTCAATATTACATTTTGAATTACTCTTTGAACAGGTCGTCTTTTAGCTTAGTGAGCAATTTTTCGAAAAAGTAAATTTAAATTTTTACTTAGAGATCCAAACTTAGAGTCCATAATTTACTTATTGAAATAAAATATTTAAATTATTTTTTTCGAAAAATTGCTCACTAAGATAAAAGGAGACCTGTTCAAAGAGTAATATTCAAAAGACAGAATTTGAAAAACTTCATTTTTGAATGAGATAGTTTTATAAAACGAAGCAACAAAAATCCCATTGGATAACATGGTAAGGGAGAAAGGGAGCTATCTGACTGATGTACAGCCTTAAGTTAATATGATGGAACTTTCCAAAATTACAGTGTTGGCATGTTTGTTTGGCACAAATGAGGTTTAGATTTGAACTGTGTGCTGCTGGTACAACAAACTAGTAAAGTAAAAATAAAACTTCCACAATACCATGGTCAATTTAATTGCATATAAAAATATTTTTGCTTGATAAAAGTTATCTTTTGTATCCTAAGTTGTTGTGAGTCCTTTATCATTACCAATAGCTGCAGTTCTTCCTATTTATGAAAAGGTTATGTCTCAGCTTCTACAAACATATAAATGCACTAAACTTTATATACAAGATGGCATTATGAAATGAATGTTGAATTAATTTGGGTATATATCTGCCAACAGATGGCAGTGCTATTATTTACTTTACGTGATTTTTCAAATAGTTACAACGTAGCTATTTGGAAAATTACTTATCATTTGGAAAATCTCTCTCTCTATATATATAGCTACGTTTAGCATTTGTTGGTTAAAGTTGCAGCAAACTCCCGTATGTAAAATTTTATTATGAGAAGCTAGGATTAAATATTTGTTCAATCTAATTGGTAAGTGACGCTGTTATTGTGGAAGGATATAGAAAAAAGTTTTGTGATGACCACAATACACTAATTTTATTCTTGTTTGAAAGTGCTCTGTAAATCTAGAATTCATTTTTTTTAGAATTTTTGATTTATTATTACATTAGTTAAATGAATTCTAAACAAAACTTAACTGTATATTTAGTTTTAACTTTTATCGTTCTTAACAATTTAATTTTAGATTTCCATTGTATTTATAGGTATGAAAACTTGTATTCATGAAAAATTTTTACAATCTTCCCCCTCCCCCCAACACCAATATTCTTATGCATTTTAAGGAAAAATTAGCTTATTAGTCTGTGTGCTGTAAACAGACATTATCCCAAGAAAGAATGAATGATTGTAAATAAATCTTGTGAGTTTTAAAATATTATTTATATTATCCAGGATCCTATTGAATCATAACAGTTTACTTTGAAAATTTTGTAAATTATTTAAAATGTGTGGTATGAGGATTATTTTCATTGTAAAGTAGTGTGATTGGTTTAAAAATATCATTTATGTGAACCATTACTCTACTGTTAAAAAAAAAAAAACTGTATAAGTTACTTAAAATTAATGGTGGTAGAATAGGACTGAATTTCACATAACCTTGAATTAGGGGATTCTTTTTATAGCAGTCATTGAGAAATTTAATTCCTTTATTTATTACAGCAGTAAACAGCCAACTTCAAAGTTTTGTATAAGTAGAAACATATACGCCTCACAATATGTAGAAGGGACTTTTGCAGGAAGAATTTTGCTACATAAATGTGTCTCATTTTGTTCATTTCTGCCAAAACTTAGCTTTAGAAATATTAAAATACTTATAAAAGGGCCTTACTTGAAGTTGATAGCAGGAAATATTTTTGTTCGAGGTGCTGAGCCTCATCAGTTGCTGCTTGTGGTTTGGTTTTAATTAAAAACTTAGCTGATCATTATTTTTTTTATTTATTATACAATTTAAAATTCATTCTCAATATGAAAATAATGAGAACAGATAATATAATGAAGATTAATTATTCAGAATCCACCTACTTCGCCAAGGGAGCTTGCTCTCTAAGCTAGTATGCAGAAAATGCTTGGCGAGCATATTTATTGGCCTAGCTGTTTTGTATTTTCTCCAAAACTAGCATAAATATGAACTAGGATCTCAAAGACAGTGTAGAAAGACCACCACACAAGGCATTCCATCCAGTCCAAGTCCCACATTTAAACAAATTGTCTAAACCCCTACTCCAACACCAATGTCCACCAGCACAAACCATTTTTCATTATTATTAATTTCTCCTCTAATGTTTTAGGACAATATGGTGAAATCTTTAATCTAGGATTTATATACAAGAACAGTGCTGCCAACTGTCCCGTTTTTCACGGGAGACTCCTGTTTTTTAAACCTATCTCCCGTTTTTACCTTTTAATGGGTATTTCTCCTGTTTTTCTAATATTTTCGAAAAATCGAAATAAAAACGTTAATTTTTGACAATTCGTAGGTGCCATCTTTTCAGATTTACGAAAGCCTTCCAATTCACAATCTTTCTCCATCCACTACATAAATGTCGATATTCATTTAAAACTTACTTTATGAGATTTTAGAATCTCTAAAGAAACAGAATCCTTCAATATTTTTTACTCGTGTAATTATTTTTAACTCCCCCTCATATTTTCTTATCTCCAACTAGCGATCAATGATCAAATGCTCTATGGAACTTCATTTTTACTTGTTGTTAATGTGCTGATTGTCACACACAATAGTTTTATTTATATTTACAGCATTTATCTTCAGTTTGTAGGTTATTTTCTACAAAGGCTGTAATGGGGGGGGGGGGTAGAGGGTAATTGGGGCAAGGTGTTTTTTTTTCTTTCTTTTCCATACAAAGAGCAGGTGAGGTGCAGCACCCTCCTTAAATTATCTGGGAAAAACTCTGGATCAGTGTTGTTCATGAAAACTTGTTTTATTAGATTTTAGAACCAACTGAAGCGATATAGGGGTTCAAAATTTTTTACATATGTAGTTATTTTTAGACTTTATTAAAGAATTTGTTAACTGTTTGCTTTTCCCCAATAAGTTTAAAACATAAATCACCAAACAAAAGTTATATTAGGTCTTTTTAGTTTAAAAAAAAT
This sequence comes from Salticus scenicus, assembly GCA_963930645.1. Classification (NCBI taxonomy): domain Eukaryota; kingdom Metazoa; phylum Arthropoda; class Arachnida; order Araneae; family Salticidae; genus Salticus; species Salticus scenicus. Next base: position 266,850,609 of record OZ005658.1, read on the forward strand.
TTCATGTATTGAATAAAATAATTTTGTTTTGTTTTTCTCCACGAAGCCATAAATCTCCCTTTTTCTCCCTTGAAATTATGTAAAATCTCCTGTTTTTTCCCCACCAAGGTTGGCAGCTCTGCAAGAAGGATAACTTAGAAAATATATTACAATTAAATTAATATGTTTAATGTTATTCTGAAAATAAATAAAAAAGTGTTAGATTATAGCAGGCAACTGCTATAACAATTTATACTGGAGTAGTGGAAAACAACCTGAGTTGTTTACAACTTAAGTAAAATTAACATCTTAAAAAAAACTTTGCCTGAAAAATAAAGATGTGTGTATGCAGATATTCAGTAAGGAGTCAGTTTTAAAAACTGATTAATTTTATTTAAAACAAATTGAAAGAATAGTTACAATAAATTAATTCATATCTAAAATAAAATTTAAAAACTTTAAATGAAAAATATATGCCATGGTTTAATTAAATTCAAAAACAGAAAGAAAATATTTAGTTACTGGAGCAGGTGGAAAAATAGCATGTTTCCAACAACTGATTACAATAATAGAAAAAACATGAAAACTATACTTTAACAGTTAAGCCATAATGGCTTCAACGCTGGTCTCAAACCCAGCAATCAACGTGAACTAACAACAGAGAAAGGTAGAAGGGCGAAAATCAAGATCGACTGTTATCTATAATACTCCGTTCGTATACAAATTTCTAGGTTTCTTTTCCACTGGGAGAAAAAATATGTTTCTTCTTCTCTGACCTTGACGCGTGCAGCAAAGACAATGCCGCTGCTAAGGAAAGTTGGAAATAGATCTTACGATTTGATTAGATTTAATTAGATATCTAAAAATTTTACTTAAATTATAATTTTCGGGAATGGCAGGTTTCGATTTCTACAACAAAAAGGCATAGTTCTCTGATCTGTAGGTAGATGAATATGCCAAATATTTCATCATTTTTCAAGAATTCAGAATAAAATGTAACCTTAAATTATAAATTTATTTTATCTTGTATTTTTCCATGTTTGTTCATGAATTTAATATTCCTTATTTTTCCAGATATATGAAGGCACGGCTCAGATTCAAAGGATGATCATTGCAAGAGAGCATTTCAACACATTTAAACAGCAGATGTCCTAAAAAAAAACATATGCTACTGAACATTATATTACTTTCTATTTTAAATTATGTATATTATACAATTCAAGGTGCCTATATGTAAATATAATTCTTTGTAATTTCTAATGCAATATTATTGAATGCCATAATAAATATTTTATATGAACTCTATGTTGTTGCATTGTTTCTAAAAGTCTTTCACAATATTTAAACATTGTAAATACAGTAGAGAGCCAGAAATCCGCCGAAGTTCGAAATCCGCACAACTTGTCAGATACAAACAATGAAATTGACTATTAATAAATTACAAAATTGCAAATCAGAATTTTTGAAAAAGATCTTAAATAATAATTTTATGTTTGCATTTTATGATTACAAAAAGAAAAACAAAATAATAATATGAAAGACTGCAAGATCCGAGTTGCTGCTAATGAAATTATTGACAGTATATTAAATTCATCAAAAGAAAATAATTGTTATTGTGATATGAGGATATCAATCAGGTAAATAATAACAAACTAATTTTTTAAAATGCTTTTTGATGAAGGCATAATTTGTAAGGAAGAACTCAATAAAATTCGTAGAAAAATAAATTTGTGTTACTACTATTTACAATAAATAAAAAAATAAATAAATCGTGCAGGTCAAGTTCAGTTTAAAATTAGCTACGTGTGAACAGATTTTATCTAAGTTTGACAATTTTTTTTTTTATTGTTTTCATTATATATTTTTGTTAATGTTCATTATTATTCTTATGTACCTAGTAATTTAATATTCAGTGTTATTATTCACTAGTATGTGTTTAGTTTGAATAATATTCTGTTTTTATTATTCAAAGTGAAAATCATTTTTTACAGGCTCCGAAATCCACAAAATCCTAAAATCTGCACAACCTCTGGTCCCGAGCTGTGCGGATTTTTGACTCTCTACTGTACAGCCTTAAATTACATAAGAAAATCCAAAACAACCTTACTTGTAAGCTTTAATTTTGATAAACTTTTACATGAGGACCCCTGGCATCATCAGAGGATAAACCTTCATTAGCAGGGGTGTTTGTGTTCAGGGTTTACCCCTGATTTCAGGGGTTTTACTCTAACCCATCTGTATTTTCATATTTCCTATAAAGTAATTTTTTGCTTTCATTGGTTGTTCATTTGTTATCCAGGTGATATGTGAATGAAATGTAAAAGGATTGAAGGCTTCTGGCGTAAATAGTTTGAGTATTATTTGATATTTGGGGTTTTTTCTAGTTTGAGGCTCTAATTTTCAGGGTTTTTACCTTTGAGTCACAATCACCCCTGCATTAGCCAGCGCCAACTAGGAAGGGTTACCCTCCAATGATGCTGGGAGCTCCCTTGCAAAAGTTATTCAGAATTAAAGCCTACAAGTAAGGTTACTTTCAATCTTCTTATGTCTTTTATAATGTTTGCTGGAAAATTCAATTCAGAATAATGATCTAAATAATTTTATTTATTAATTAGCAGACTGCCTACTTTACTTGACACTATATTTAAATGAATCACTTATAGATATAAAATTGAATAATATTAAATAAAAAAAAAATTAACTCTCAAATGCAGTTTCATTGAAATTAATCCAAATCTCATTAAAGTTCCTGCTTCTTCCAGCACCCCTAACTTCCAGAAACTTATTAAATAAGAAATTCTTTCCACTATTTCTTATTTAATTTTCTATTTTCTACCGAAATCATAGCTTTAAGTAAAGTTGTTGTAGTCAAAACTGGACAAAAATCAACTAAGAAGAAAAAAAAAGAATGTAAATAGGAAAAAAGAGCTAAATAAAATTTTGCATTAACTAAATACGAAGCTTAGATCTTTTTACAATTAGCCAGAAAAGAGTTCAATTTGCTGAATGGATTTTGTAGAAAAGGCAAAGGATGAAACTTCCTTTGGGGGAAGGGTTAGTTCTGGAGAAGTTGATTCCCTTTCATATGCCTTTTTCCTCTTTGAAAAATGACTAGACCTACACCTATGTGGAAAGAAAAATCTTTTTTAATGAATAACAAATGGTATTTATTAGAATACCTACACAAATATCAGGACTATATCTTGCACAATCTTACACCTTCCATGCTCTCTGTTTGTTCAGTTTCTGTTGGTGGAAACAGAGCCGGTGACAAGAATTACGGGCCCCTCGGCAAATGAAAATAATGGCCCCCTACCCTGTCTCACGTTTCAATTGAATAATGTAATAAAAAAATAAAAAAAATCTTGTTATAGTGCTACCGTTTGAGTTGTACTACAAAATAGTTGATATAGGTGGACTATGCTCAGTTCTCCTTCATGGACTTGTTCTTATACATTTCTACTCTATGGCATTTTAAAAGCAATGAATTCAGCCAATCTTCCAGTCACTGTCGCAGGCTGAAATGTTCAATTCATAAAAATCCTGTTATGAAGATATTTAGCTGTCACTTTTTAGAGGAATAAAATCCGTAAAAGTTAATTAAAAATACAGAATCCAAAGTTTATATTTGAATTTTATTTTAAATTTGAACGATATCTGGAAGGATAAACATAACCAATTAATATTATAGACTTTACAAATATTATTGAGTGGAGCAGAGGAACAAATATCCTTTATTAGTCAATAATCCTGATAAGGCTACATCTCGAAATCAAGCAGTGATAATTTTATAAGGAATAATCATTAGAATAATCATAAGGGACAATAAAGTCATATATCAGCTAAATCGGCTGACAAAGTAATGGCTGGATAACTGGTCTGTACTCAGGCTTCTAAGCCAGGCCCATGCAAATCTGTAGTTCAAAGTATGCATACGTTTGTAGTATTAAAAAGAATGTGAAACTTACAATCATAAAGAAATGTAACTGTTTTAAGATTTAAAAATTTCCAGGTGTTATATGCGCCAGGCCCCCTTTGCTGACGACCCCTGGGTAGTTGTCCCCTGTGCTCCCCCCTCCTATCACTAACCCTGGATGAAAATCTGGTTTTGTATGTTATGTTGTTAGTAGAATGTGTATTAATACCATTACCTGAACTTTTTTACTTTGGGGGTTCACAGTTGAGGTAGAAATGACAGATAATTTTCTGGATCCAGAAAGAGAAATTCCTAAGTAAAGCAGAATCATCAATTCTTTAAATATAAGCAAATTCAAGTGATAAAAATTGTCAGTTCTTTATCTCTTTTCTGCTTTTGATTCTTTCTCTCAACTTCGTTTTTGACTGCACAATTTAGAAAAAATTCATTATGTTATACTCATAATAGAAAACACTATCCTGTAAAGTCAACTCTTGTTAATCTGCAGATATATAATCTACAACTGATTTTTTAATGTAAACAAAGAAATTTACAACTAACAAGGAGAGGTCATGACATGGAAAGTTCAGATCGGGACAAAATTGCACAGGATTGTAGTATACTATGAAGGTAACAACGTTTTAAAGCAGTAGAACCCACTAGCCACAGAATTTCGAGAAAAAAAAATCATTTAAAGTTTCAGTAATCTTTAAAAAAGCATAGACAACGTTCCAGTGGCTTGGTCGGCAGAGTAAATGGTTGCCACGCAGAGGGTCTGGGCTCAATTCTACCAACGGGAATGTTTTTTTCCCCTTTTATTTATTTAATCTAAACATTTTATTTTATTGTTACTTTCTCTTATAATTCAACTCAAAATTTGAAAATTTTAATAAGTTATTTAAATTTCTTGAACTTTAAAAAAGAAAAAAGAAACATGTATGTTTTAAAATATTCTGTTTTTTATATGTATAATTTTCTATAAAAAAAAAATAATAATAATAATTTTTTCAACTATATTGTTTTAACTATAAAATAAAGTAAAAATAAAGCACACCTTTTTAAAAATCTAAACATTTTATTTAATTTTAGCTGCATTTAAAACAATGCTAAACTTTGTTTTTTTAAATTTCAGAAAATAAATGAAGATATTACAGATAAATAATGATTTTAATTGTACATATAATTACGACCCAAACAAATTAACTAATTACTTCTCAAATCATTACAGCTTCTTGAAAAATTATAATACGGGATTCCAGTTATATTGAATTATATTACAGGCAAACAAGTACCCAAAATATACATCTTTAAATATAGATTTTAAATATTAATCGACAAATGTTTTTCTTCAACAATCTGTTTTTTATCCTTCTGTGCACGAAATAACAATTTCAGCTGCTCTCTAATATTAACAACCTCAAAACAGCTAAGTTATTCATACATATTAAAACCATATCAGGAAGTTTAAACCAAGATTTAAACACACCTGTTGTTTTACACTTTCTGTTTATTTTTTAATAATTTATTTTATTTTAATCATTTTTGCTTTATTTTTAAATTTGTTATTCAGGGTTTTGTTTGTATATATATATATATATATTATTTATTTTTATTTGATTATTTCATCCATTTACTTATTTTGCTATTAAAGCTGCAGTTGAATGATCATAAAGATGGATATAAAATTTAATCTTTTGAATAATTAAACCTGAAATTTTAAAAGTTTAATAAACAATAATTATTGAATTTTTGTGATTTAAAAAATATGTAGGTTATATAGTTATAATTTTATGTATGTAATGTTTATTATTTTTTGTAACTTAAAAAAAAAAAAAAAAATTGTTTAAATTATAAAATAAAATAAAGTACTTAGATAAATAAATATATATGCATATATATTTTTTAAATAAAAGGTTCTTTTTTTTTTTTTTTTTTTTAACTTTATTTTATTATTAAAACAAAGCTAAAATTTATTTTTTAAGTTAAAATTTTAAAACCAACATTGTTTTTTTTTTTTTTTTTTTTTTTTTTTAAGTTCAAGAAAAAAAAGTAATTATTATTTATTAACATTTTCAAATTTTGAATTGAATTATAAGAGAAAGTAACAGTAAAATAAAATGTTTAGATTAAATAAATAAAAGGGGGGAAAAAAACATTCTCGTCGGTAGCATTGAACCCGGGTTTTCCGTGTGGCAACCATTTACGATTTACTCTGCTGACCATGCCACTGGAACGTTGTCTATGTTGCGAAATAACTTGTTTTTAAAGATTACAGAAACTTTAAATGCTATTTTCTCGAAATTCTGCAGCTAGTGGGTGCTACTGCTTTAATATGTTGTTACCTTCATAGTATACTATAATCTTGCACAATTTAGTCCCGATCTGAATTTTCCATGTCGTAACCTCTCTTTGTGAGATTTCAAAAAGCTTGGCAGCTTTTCTTACATTTTTCTTATCTTTTAAATGAAATTTTAGTTTAATCTTTGCTTTGAACCATATTGCAAATTTTAATATATGAAATACCTTATTTGAATTATTGTTTTTAATCTGTATCAATTAAATCCTTTATTAACAATTAAACACATCATCAAGATATTTATCTGGAATCAATAAATAAATGCTTTGTCAAGTTAATGGAAATTATTAATGATGAAAAAGGTATTCTGTTGTTATTTTCTGTGCATGTATAGATTAAATAAACATTAAAACATCCTTTTCAACACTTTCTAACAAAGTTTAAAAGTGTTTAGGGCTTAGGGTTACATATTCATTGGTTGTCTTTCTGTGCACACTTTCATGTAGTGCTACTTTGTGTACAGGGCTGCAAATAAGATTTTGTATAGATTATTATCCTGTGAGAAGTAATTTTAAGTAAATTTTAACATCTTAATACTGTATTAAGCATTACGAAATTATCATAAATTTTTCAGATGCAAAAAATCATGCTTCCCATTGAAAATGGTAAAATTGCAAATTAATAATTTGTTTCATGGCCCCTTCATTAGATATGCTGTGTCTATGCGACTATGATTTATTAGTGTATCAAATCTGATGAATAAAATTTTATTCTGTTTCTGATATCTCATCCAACTGCTTAACGGCCCTCTTCACTTACCGTTGCCGAACTGTTCCCAACTGTTAAATTGACAGACCTTTTTCAAAAATGTATTTTTTAAATTTCTAATATTTTATTTTTTTATTGCAAAATGAAAACATTTCACATATTGAAAATTCGTATTTTGCAGCTTCAAAATAAAATATAAAAAATTAAGAAAATTATTTTTTAAAAAAGGTCCGTCAATTTAACAGCTGGGAATTTTCAGAATGTGAAAACGGAATTTAAAAATATGTATTAGTTAATAAGGTATTTGTAAAGCAAAATTTCCCATAGAATAACATTAGCTTCGGCTTCCGGCGGCGGTGAGTGAAGCGGGCCCTTAACAATATGATATTTAGACTAGTAGATAGATAAATATACCCACCACATGTGTGTAGTATTGAGCTCTAAGCCCTAAGTTATAAATTATCCGTGTATATTACTGACTGTAATTATAGGAAAAAAAGAAAACTTTTAAATATTTGTCTATAAAATAAAATTGAAGACTGAGTAGTGAGTATGAATTTTACTTTGTGTAATGAATGAAGAAATGTAGCTAAAAGAATGACACATTTATTAAAAGTAAAATAAAGATTTATAATACAAAAATGCATAAGTTGTAATTAAAAGGAATCTTAGGTATGTGAAGTGTGACCATTAGGGTCATCTAGACTTAAACATAGTCTAGAAATTTGTACTCCTTCAGTTTAAAGTAGCCTCTTCATCACTTGCTGTCACCCTGCCTCTGCTTTGCTGCCTTTGTGCTGGTAATTGTAGAGAGTCTTCATCTTCTGGTGCAGGAGATGGTTCACTACAAAAGAAAGAGAAGTCTTTATTTCAGTTATGAACTATTGTTTTTATTTCTGAAGTATATAATCAAAAAGCAGTTAAATTCATTTATTGTGTAACTGGTCTTTTTTTTTTTTTTTTTTTTTTTAATAACTAGTTGGTTTAACCTCTTGTCTTACCTGCCGACAAAAAATTACGAGATTAGTTTCCCAGTGCCACCCTTTTGCACACAGATGCTTGTATAGTTACGCGTTCACTGTTCCAGAAACATTTCTTTTCCAATTCCTCCCCCTCCCCTTCTTTTCTGAAATAAGTAAATCTTTCGAAAACACTGTCATGGTCATTTAATTGGAATTGCATTCCAAAGCCGTGAGACTAGTTTCACTGGTAGCCCCTTATTACAAAGGATCATACTTTGGCAAGATGTATATATATACCTGGGGCAGTTAACACATCAGCATAGCGAGACAAATATATACGCCAGGGGCAGTTAAGGGGTTAATGTTAAATGTCTTAAAAATGAATAATTTTAGGTGATCCAAATGTTGTATTTTGAAGTTAAGAGGCCTCTCCACTTATCATCCCCAGAAGCCAGGGCCAATGTTATTGTATGAAGAATTTCGCCCCATTATAGCTTATTAACTAATATATATTTTTAAGTTCCGTTTTCACATTCAGAAACTTCACAACTATTAAACAATTTATCGGTTTCCAAAAATTATTTTTAAAAATTTTTAATATTTTACTTTGAGGTTATAAAAAGCGACTTTTCACAATGCGAAATTTTTCATTTTTGAGCTTAAAAATGAAGTCTTAGAAAAAAATAAAATAAAAAATCAATTTTTAGAAAGCGATAAATTGTTTAATAGTTGTGAATTTTCGGAAAGGGAAAACGGAATTTTAAAATATGTGTTAGTTAATAAATTATAATGGGGCAAAATTTCCCATAGAATAACATTGGCATCGACTTTTGGAGACAATAGGTAGAGAGTCCCCTTAATATAAGTTTGTTGCTAGAAAAGTTTGATCAAGATTGATAAGTTTCAATGAATGTTGCGTGTGAAAATTGGCTGTATAATTTTAAGTAAACTTTTAATTTTAATAACAGAATTAAATTCTATATAAATGTAGGTGCAATAATAAAATGGGGGGTTGAGGAGGGCGGTTGCCCCCCTCACACAGAACTAATTATCATATAAAACTCTTCCAAAGCCTAATTTGAATTGTTTAACATAGGTTAACATAACAGTACTCGTTATCTTACCTCTTAATCTCCAACCTGTATTTATAGTATTAAATTTCAGGGTAAGAGAAAGTCGTGTGAGTAACATAACCAGATTATTTCTTTTGTTTTTTTAACGGCTCCAATTATATGAGTTTTTTTAAACAACTATTAATTACTAAATGTTTGGAAAGTTGAATGGTGTCATTCCATATTTTTTTTTATAAACGTTGAAAGATTTTTGTGAAAAGTCGGGATCATGAACCGATATTTCAGCGTTGATGGTGAATAGGTCACCACTCTGAATGAACATGCTTTAAATCAAGATGTGCATATTAAAATAAAATAAAATAAATTGACTGTAAATAATCTTCGATTCTTATAACCATTACAATTGTAATCAAGTGCAATTTTGCACGTTACAGTTGAAAAAAATCTGGAGTGACTCCACTCGACTTTCCGAACATTGAGTAATTAACAGTTTTGTAGATAAAGTAAAGAAAGAGAAGTTGTTAAACAAACAAAAGAGAGAAAACCATAATAGAGTGCTTGAGTATTTTTCTCCATATATTACACGATGTTTTATTGAACGCTACTGAACTTTGAGCCCATAGATCACAAGGATAAAGAATTTTTCGTTGTGTTCCTGTAAAAACCTATAAATGCTAGATTCACCAAAATGCTGACAGTTAATGCAACAGTGATTTAAAATATTCATATAAATTTTCAGCTCAATTGAATACGGCGTTTAGATGCTATCCCACTTTTAAAAATTTGGTCCCATGGGCCATAATGATAAAGAATTTTTCTTTCTGTCCCTGTAAAAAAACTGCATGTGCTACATTCACCAAAATATATACAGTTGGTGCAACTGTGACCTATAACATGTGCACAATTTATTTGCTCAGATTAATAAGGCGTTTAGACGCTATCACATTTTTAAAAATTTGGCCCCATAGACCATAATGATAAAGAATTTTTCCTGGTGTCCCTGTAAAAAAAACTATAAGTGCTAGATTCACCAAAATCAATAGGGTTCTTACTATGGTGACTTACAAGATACGTACCAACTTTCAGCTTATTCGAACAAAGCGTTTAGACGCTAGCGTGTTCACTCACAGACATGCACACACACATACATACATCATCGTAAAAATAGTGAAAACGAACTTAGGGGAGCTCGAAACGTATAGAAACATTAAAATCTCAAATTCGGATTTTCGACATGATTACAGTACTTTCCTCACTATAGTGTTCGGAAAGTAAAAATCTATAAACTTACCAGAAAACTCATTAAGACTTCAGATTATTTAAGAATACTCTTAAAAATCTAGCTCTTTTGAAATTTTCTATTTATTAATTAATAGTCTTGAAATTTTTGCATGAAATTTCTAAAGAGGTTTTATGAGTTTCTACGGCTAAAAAAAAAAAAAAAAAAAAAAGGATTTTCTCTATTTTTTTTTTTTTTTTAATAATAAATAATGTTTTTTATTCAAAACTTTGAGCATATAAAATAGCCATATTCAAACAATAGATAAAGTTTTCATAAAAAAAATTGGAAAATTCGGCCGATGGATCCTGGTTTCCGGAGACTTTTCAGAAATTCGGTGGACATGATTTCTCAAAAAATCTTGCACATTTCTTCAAAATAGAATTGACTGATGCTTGTACGAAGGATTTATTTTTATTATAGCTATTTTTACAAGGCTACACGTGGGGGTAAATATTACGGAAAGTTGTACTGTTTTTCACACAACTCTGCAAAAAATCGAATTTCAGTTAAAAAAAAAAAAAAAAAAAATCCTTCGTTTAAGCACTTTTCATTCGAATTTGAAGTAGTGTGCTAAATTTCAATAAGATCAGCTCATTAGTTTTTGAGAAATCGCTTTTCTAAAGAATCTGTGGAAAGCGGAACCCATTGGCTGATTTTTCCAAAATTTTTAATGAAAGTTTGTTTAAATGTTGCTCTTTCATATGCTCAAAATTTTTAATAAAAATTTTATTTATTCTATTATATATATATATAGAGAGAGAGAGAGAGAAAATATGCTTTTTTTTACTCTTTATGAAAAAAAAAATATAAAATCACTAAATTTGGTAAAATTTTACGGGAAATGACCGTTTTGTTAGCTAAACGGTCATAGCTTATAAATTATGTCATGGAAGTATAATTTTTGAATACTGGCTCTTTTTTTATTTTTTATTTTTTTGGACAAAAGCCGTTAATCTACGTTATTTGTTCAAATCTGACATCAAACTGTACTTTTACGGTCAAATCCCTTCATGTAAAGTGCCAGCTTTTCAGTGACGTCATATAAGAATCACTTCGTATTTGAAACTGAAAATATATTATTGGTTGAGAGAGTTTATTTATATACATTCATACAAATAGCGATTGATATAAAAGAGCTATTTTTTTCCTAATTTATGTTTGTCAGAATGTAAAATTACGAAGGATACATAATTTACGATCCAAATGTTTTTTTACGGGCTTTCCTTGCTGCCGGGATTTGCTCATAATCTTGCTTGTATTTTTCTAACTGTGAAACCAATGTAGACCCGTTATAAGACTTTCTCCATAAGTAATAAAAATAAACCTCCTTTTCGAAAAAAAAAAAAAATAAATAAATAAATCTAAATTCAACTTCTTGTCGACGGAGTTAAATAAATATACAGGGTGGTCCGAAAAACATGATAGAAAGTAAGCGATTGTTGTGGAAAAAATAATATATGCAAGAACATGAAACCTATGTTATTGAATAAAGATATGAATGACATTTAATATACAAGGTGCTCGAAATATCTACCGTCCCCGACTATAGTGTTTTAAAGCTAGTTCCGAAACTCTGTCATAATGCGCTGGAGTATGTCGGAATCAAGTGCATCAATCTCGATTCTGATGGTCGATTTCAGGTTCTCAAGTGAATCAGGGGTATTCCTATAGACTCTGTCCTTGGTGTAAGCCCATAAGAAGAAGTTGCACGGATTTAGATCCGGACTGTATGGGGGCCCCTCTATCCCGTGCCCCGTGAATTTTTCTTCATCCAAAGCAATCAAACGCTCACTAAACGTCGTTTTAAGCCTCAGGAAGACATCAGCAGTTCTATGGGGACGAGCCCCATCTTGCATGAACCAGTACTGGCGCGTCATGTTGAGACAGCCCGATTCAGGGCCAAAGTGACGCTCTAGAAACTCTCGATACTTCACTTTCGTCACCATATCGTCAATGAATATCGGACCACTCATCCAATTCGACGATATGGCACACCACACCGTGACCCTTTGTGGATACAGTCGTGAGACAACACTGAGATGAGGATTTTCCGTACCTCAATGGCGCCTCAAAAAATATTCTTACAATAAATAATCGTTTTTCCAAGGTCAGTGATTCCATATTGGTTATTCATTATTTCCGGTAATCAAGCATTCACCTTAAATGTCAATATGTGTGCTATTACAATAGGGAAGATTTAAACTTATATCAATAAATTTGAATTCAGGAACTTAAAATACTTTCTATCATGTTTTTCGGACCACCCTGTATGATTGGGTGAACTAATAAATGTGTGCATTTAATATCAAGTTTTCCATAATAACACCTTTCATAAATGATCACATGTGCTACTTAAACTTTGAAATATATGTCTGGGATGTGAAAGGCGAAAGTTTGTCTTTCAAAGCTAGACTTCATCATTCAGCAACATATTGAAGCACTATATTGGAATTTTATATAGTAATTACAGAGTATAGCGCTATATGTAAACATTTTTATATAGAAATTTCAAAATTTGAAACATCTGTATAAAAATTTTACAGCTTTCATACTAAAAAATATTACTTGTTCCGGTCTTCTATCAAACTTTGTTCTCGATATTTTGACATTTATTTTTGTTGGTATATTTCTGTGTGAAAGGAGCGAATACCCAGAAATAATGGGAGATGTAGCTTTTCCTAAAACTATTTTCAACTCTTTTTAAAGTAGGTTCATAAACAGGACTTTTTATCTTATACTTTAATCAGTAATTTGTCTTTATAGTATTTAAATTTAGGGTAAGGGAAAGTCTTGTATCACATCGTTATTATTATTATTTTTTTTTTTTCAATGGTATCTCATATCAAAGTTAGAAATTAAAATTTTAGTTTAGAAATTTAAATAATATGTGTAGTTATGTATGCGTGTAAAGGAGTCATGACATGTCTATATCAGATTTTGTTGTTTGTTTATTTGTTCCAGTAGGTTACTAATAGATTAATATTGATAATCTACTCTTAAGAATTAAGATTAAATTGCTATGTTCTCACCATCCGGGTACGTTAGATACCCAATCGCATCTGAGGGAATCTGTATTGAAAGCCAGTCCTGCTGGACATCTCTGAAGTCTTGGATAGCCTCCGACACACAGCCAGTAACGCACACAGGAATCTTGTATAGGCTTAACTCCATTCGGAATACCCTTGCACAATGCTAAGAAAATTAAACGCATTCAATTAGTTATTTATTTAAATATGATATTTTAGATTTTACAAATTACAAAATTAATAAGTAGAAATTTCTCTTTTACATGTAAAACATAATAACAAAATATAGAATTTTGCTTCTGCATGGGTCAAGTAAACTTGACCCACAGTAGAGTCCAGCGCGGTCGAGTACATTTGAAACGCACCCGGCCTGCAACCCGACCCGAACACGCAGCTTCTGACCCGCAGCCCGCCAAAATTGTTATTTAATTTACGTTATATATATAAGACACTGAATTAAAACTCTGTTTCAGAAGTACAATTATACTATTGAACATATCTTTCAGATAATTAATTGTTACAAAAAGTATATAATTGTATTAAAATAAATGTATAATTAAAATTATATTAAAAATAACTAGTCTAATTATAAACAGAACTTCAGTGTATAATATAACAAAATTTCTTGTGTATTATACTCACTTTTAAAAAATCTACTTTTTTAAATATTCACAATGTATAAAAAAATAAATTAAGGAAGCAAATATATGTTTGAGGGCAAATGATTTTCTCATATAACATTTTAAACGTCAAGTATTAGTATTTATGCATTTCTTCTTCATGAATTAAACTTATGTTGTGAGTCATGTTACTTTATACTACTATGAAGGAAGAGAACGTGATCCAATCTCTGCATTCGAAAGATTATATTCATAAAAAAGCAACGTAAAAAATTCTTCGAGGAAAAATGTTTTGCGGGCAGACCTACGGTAAAAAATTGATGCTAAATCAACCCGCACCCGACCCGATGCAGGATTCTAATCATTGCCCTCTGACAGACGGCTGGACGGCAATGTTGTAACCCACACCCAAGCAGCAAAATTATTTTTTAACTGCAATTTGACCCGTGACCCGCCGTAAAGTATTCTAAAGTTTATTAGAAACAGTGATGCCAGATTGGGGATTTTGTCCCAATTTTGGGGAGTTTTGAGGCTTCTGGGGACAATTTTGGGGACCAAATGTTTCTGGGGACATTTTTGGGGAATTATAAAATTTTTGGGGACAAATCTGGGGAGTTCAACTTTCTGTCAATGTTGGCAACGTAATGATTTATCCCTACGACTAGGGATTTTTAATAGCTTTATTGTTATTTGGGGATTTTTCTCAAAAATTGCCTTCATGCCTGCATTTGGGGAAAAATCTGAGCTTAAATCCACTTCAATCTGCTTGATAATTTTTTTTTTTTTTTTTTGAAAAAAGTTTTATCTTCCCTTTTTAGTAGAAATCAAGTTGGGGATTTTTTCGAAAAAAAAACCCTGATTTGGGTGACATTTGAAGACCTGTTTGAGGAAATAATTTTCGACCATCTGGCATCACTGATTAAAAACTGGATTACATGTTATCCAAAAGATCTTGATAAACTTCAATGTCCAATCTAACAAATTTTCAAAAGTATTAAAACTTTTTTTTTATAATACAAAATTAACTGTTATAAATATTTTGATAGTATGTAAAAGAGTAAAATAAGGAAACAAATACTCATAGAAATAATTTTCGCATATAACTCTTAAACATTAAGTGTTAGTATTTACATAATTATAATTAAACTCATGTAATGTGAGTCATATTGCTTTAAATTACTATATAGTAAAAAAATATCCAGTATCTTTATTCAAAAGGTTAGAATCATAAAAAAAAAAAGATAAAAGAAAAGATAAAGATAAAAATCTTTGATGAAAAATTTTTTGAGGGTATATTCGCATGTAACCTTGTGGATCACACCCAAGCCAAAAAGCAAATAACCGAGTATATCCAACCCAGTGCTGGACTCTACTTAAGTATGAACCTATGTGGAGCCTTGTACAAAGGTGAGAAAATTATAACCATTTGTTCAGCTATTTATATATAATACAGACCATTAAAATTTGCAAATTGAAAAAAACATTTTAATAGAATTTTGTTCTTTTAAAGTAAAATAAAACATCCAAATACAGAATGATGATATTTTTACTGCATAACTATATACAACATTGCACAAAGCTGTGAAAATATAAATTTGTTTGCTTCTTTATTGACAGGCGGCAGGAAAATTATTCGAGCGCTAGAAATTATTACCTATGTAAAAAATCTGGTGTGAAACAACACACGACTTCCATTACTTACTGTTACATGTATTATATGCATTTCTTGGAGATAATATGATCAGAAGACATAAAATTGACCTAACAAATTAGACACCTGAACATTTTCTGGCAAGAGAAAGCTTTTGCACATGTAAAGATATATCAAATAGATTTACATAGCGAATTTAAAAATAGTAAGGGAAAAAAAATAGGTTCAGCCATTTTTCGAAACATTCATTTCCGACATCTAAAACTGATCTACCTAATCAGGATAACTGTTAATTTTCCTTTATTAACCACGTAATACATAAGAAAGGCTATCTAAAATGGAATTATGTAACAATTTTAAAGAAAATCATCAGATCCGTTTTTTTTTTTTTTGAGATACCGACTTTTGCCAAAACTTTGCATACTCAATTATTGACCGGAAAACTATAATTACATACAAAAGGATATTTAAAAGGCAGTTAATACGGAAAATTTGAAAAAAAAAAAAAATCCGTGCAGCCTTTTTTAGATGAACGCACTTGCGAGGCCTGAAATTGAGCTATTTATACAGGACGCCTATCAATTTTCATGAACTAACCAACTATATCATTCGAAAGGACATTTGATAGAGTGTTTATATAGCAACTTAGAAGAAAATCTTTCGAGCCATTTTTGAGATACAGACTTACGGTACCACTTCCGGTTTCCGATATCCCACTTTCGGTTCACCACAATTTGGAAACTTTATTTGTACACCAGACCTGTCTCAATTCTGAAGTTTCGTAGTTCTATCTTTATTAGTTTCGGAGATATGATAGTCAGAAGATTCCCCACATGTATACGTATACACACACACACTGACCATTGACCAATTGCCAAAAACTACTTTATTGGACTCAGGAGAGACATTAAAGCATGTAAATCAGGTGAAAACTCGATATCGAATTTTCGGACCGAGTACAGTACTTCCATTACCTACGGTAGTCGCGTAATGGAAGTAAAAATTACACTTAATAGTTAATACTGTTTTGTTAAATAAATCCTTGTCGAAACATGTTCTTACACTGACTAAGCACATGAATCAACAAGGATTTATTTAACAAAACAGTATTGAGTGTTTTTTTTTTTTTTTTTTTTTTTTTTTTACATAGGAATATTGTTAGCGCTTGAATAATTTTGTTGCCGACTGTAAGTACGAAATTTTAGATTTTACAAATTGCAAAATTTATCTAAAAATGAATTTTATATTTAAAAAGTAAAATATAACATCAGAATATAGAATAATGTTATATCAAATATTACCTAACCTATTTAGAACATTTATTTTCTCTGAACTATTGGAATGACAGATAAATAAAAATTGTGATATGCTGGATAACATTATTTCTAGTTTAGTTGGAAAATAAAACAGAGGTAGTACGATTGATGATAAAATAGAAACAAAATATCTATCAACAAATTTCAAGCTATCTGATGTGAAACAATATGTAAAATTATAAATAATAATGAGAGTTCACAGTTCAGATCGTCTAGGATGGGTCTTATCAGGTTAACAGAACTTTCGCCCCCAGCATCTCGCCCCTAGCACTTTGCCCATGAAAAATTTCGCCCTCGAGTGATGTAAAATATAAATGAAATTACAAATAAAAATTATAAACATATATACAAATTTTTATTGCATTTATTTATTTTAAATTAGCTCAGTACTTCTAAAAATGAAGTTGTTACAAATTGCACCTTATCTTTTAATACGATTTACTAATTATACATTCCTTAATATTGTAATTTTAGATTCCCTAGAAAGTGCAATTGATTACACGAGAAATTATAAACTTTTTCGACTTCTCAAACCACTATATTCATAACTTACATCCAGCGAACGACTAATATGATTCAGAAAAAAAAAAAAATCAATACATCTATAGAGTGTCCCATAAGTCTGTAGACATTTTAAAAATTCATAACTGTTGAAGGAATTGATAGAATTGAACGCGGTTTGTGAAAAAAATCATTATCGTGAAGGGGGATTGTTTTTGGTAGAGAAAAAAAAAATAATGATTAACCAATTTATCAATAGAGGGCGCTGTGCGTGACCAGATAACATATTTTCCCGAAAAACTGTACTTATTCGCATGCAAATGTTTACGGGCATATAAATCCTATTCTATGCGTCCGTTGTCACCACAAATTGTAGTTTGCAAACGAGTTACAACACTGCTAACTACAGGTTCTGCCGGCGATTCTCACCTGAGGGAAAACATCTTCACCAATAACGCTTTATCTACCAAGTCAGCATCGCAATTAAAAGTTCATGTAGGTACAAGTAGGAGGCAAAATGAAAAATAAACTCTTCTAATCGCAAAATCGTGCAATTTATAGGACTTTCATTTGCATATTTTTCTTTCACATCCGTGCGGAAAATTTAACTATTTGTCTAACTGTTGTCAACAAAAAAAAAAAAAAAAAAAAAATAATAATAATAATAATTTACTTAAAAAAAAAAAAATGAATAAGTGAAAATATTTATATAAAATTAACACTTAATGTCAACAATTATTACTCTGAAAATTGATTTAAATTTCAGATATGAAACAGATATAATTGATTAGACAAAAAAAAAAAAAAAAAAAAAAAAATCACTATATTTAAAGGGGACTAATGTGCACGTTGTACCCGACGGGACTAAAGTGAAAGTTGTATCTCACGGGACTAATGTGCAAGTTGCACCGAACGAACAAACTATTTCTTTCAACGAAAATGCCTACTAACCCTGGACGATAGGTCTAATATATCGTATCCTATTATATATCGTATTTATCGTAATATAACTCAATACTTATTTCGCTTCCTTCTTCGACTCGTTTTAATACGCATTTTTTATATGCATGAGCAGCCCCCGAAAAACAAAAACATTAAATCATTAAATTCATTTTTTTACTTATTTTTATTTCATATTATTTCACGCGCACTTTTTATTTCCTAATTCAAAATTATTAAAAAAAACTTTTTCGATATCGCTTGTAACGATACTGATTATTATTAATTTTCTTTTCTTTTTCTTTCAATAATAATAATAATAATAAAGATTTTGATGAAATTCTGGCAAAAGCAGAATTTAGTTTAGGACGGAGGACTATTAGTTTTTTTTCTTTTTTCAAATTATAACATCGCTTTCAAATTATTCAATTATATTTTCGATAAATTTTAGATTTCGACAAATGTCCGACTATCGAAATCGACAACGCAAAAATCCCAGATTGAGACTAATAGGCCCTCAGTCCTAAAAAAAATCCCCTTTTCACGAGAATGCTTTTTTAGCAAACCGCGTTCAATACTATCAATTCATTCAATAGTTATGAATTTTTAAAATGTGTACAGACTTATGGGACACCCTGTACATATATTTGTAATATAGTTTTTAGACAACACCCAAATAAATAAAAATAAAAACTATTTAACATAAAATATTACATATGCTTTTTCTGTTATAAGAAAATCGCAACTCTTTATTTGATCATAAGTCTTTCTTACTTTAATTTTGCTTTAAAATTTAATCTTTGACTAATACAATCGTATCCATTTCTTGAGACACGAGTTGGATCATTGATAAACAAGAAATCTTACACCTTGCATAAACAGATACAAGGTGACAAAGAGGATACAATGGAAATGATCGTCTGCGTGTAAACACATTCGAACTGTCAATGCTAAATATAAGCGACGGTTGATGGCTTTTTAACAATATTCTGCAAGTAAAGATGTTATCTCTTATTTCATATGATGTTCTTGGGATTTTTTTATTTAATGTTCTAATTCTTATAACTCTTTCTAATGCTAATATAAATATAGTGACTGTTACTCATCGTTTTGTTCATGTGTTAAGAATCAAAGCTATTTTCGATATTCAAAACTTTAAACACTAAGCGTTTCATATTTATTGAATTTATTTTTTATTTTTTACGACTGAGTGAAAATAATGCCTGGACCGGAAGTCGAACCTCGGATCTTTGACTTACAAGGTCAAGGCTCTACCTATTGAGCTATCCAGGCCGACAACCGGTCAGCATTACTCACTCAGACAACCTTTTGGCAGAAACATCTCTGGTCTATCATGTAGATAGCTCAACAGAAATAAGTTAAGAATCTGTTTCTGCCTAAAGGTTGTCTGAGTGAGTAATGCTGACCGGTTGTCGGCCTGGATAGCTCAATATGTAGAGCCTTGACCTTGTAAGTCAAAGATCCGGGGTTCGACTCCCGGTCCAGGCATTATTTTCACTCAGTCGGAAAAAAAAATCAATAAATATGATTTTCTTCCACAGTTGATTGTGTGATTTTAATAAAAATTGTACTAAGCATTTCGCTGGATGAAGAATACAAACATTGTGAAAAACATAATGTTTAAACAATCCACAACAATTATTAGGGGTCGAAATAATAAAGCATGGCTTTTCATCAGGTAAAAGAGAATGGGTACGAGTGCAGTACCAAAGCAGCAGCAAAAAAAAAATAAATAAATAAATAAATAAATTCTATAATTAGTAGTACGATAAACTAAAATGAATGAAATTCTTAAAAAATTTTGGTATGAATTAAATAAAAGATTTAACAAAAGAGATATAACGAAAAAAAAAAAAATGTAAAATGATAAATATAACATAATATATATATATATATATATATATATATATATATATATATGTGTGTGTGTGTGTGTGTGTGTGTGAATATATATGTATGTATGTACATTCCTGCTCAAAAGTTTAGCAAGATTTGCAAACGACCAATTTTTCTCAATTTAATTTATCTCTCTATGAAATGCTTTCAAACATTGGGTATTTAAAGAACTGGTTCTTCCTCATGTTTTTCACCGAAGATTGCTTTAAGACAACATTTAGGGGGCTGGTAACAGGTTGAGCAAAATCAATAATGTTTGTGATCACCCTGTATCGTTAAGTGAACGAAATGATCTGTAATTTTAGGATATGTTAATATAGCCCCAGTACAACTTGTCGATGAATTTGTGTGGCGATAGCTTGTTAAATAACGGAGATATAAGCATTTATTTTAAAACTCAAAAAAAAAAAAAAAAAAAAAAAAAAAAGCATGTTTTGTATTTATAATCTACAGAGTTTTAAACAAAAATTATTCACACTTTCAGATAAATTGAAGAAACACTTTTCAAACAATATACTGCAATTGAAATACAAATATCTTAAATATCTCCTGAAATATGAGCATTTTTACGAAAAACATTTTCACTGCGCATGCGCGAAAAAAAGAAAAAGTTTTATGTTGCAAGCTAGATATATATTGGACAACTTTCCTCAAAAGTTCATTTGAATTGAATAAAAATTAAGCAAATTGTCGGCGAAAGAACGAGCTAGATTTTAGTTATTTTTCAAGTGTTGAAACTTCATAAGGGTTTTTTCCCATGCTACGTTATTAAATTGAAGATCCAACTATTTCAATCATTTTGCAAAAGTACTTTTTTGTGAAAAAAGTAATCTGTGAAAATCCCAGTTATCCTCATCTTCAGGAAAATTAGCAATAGCTGGTAACCCGTACTTCGCCAGGCGCAATATGTAGCACCTCTCTCTCTCTCTCTCTCTCTTTTTTTTTTTTTAAGATATGAATTCGATCTGAAGTGAATTCGATTAGCATTCATTTGCAACTCGCGCTTTTCGTGGAATGGAATATAGCAGAAATTCAGTTTTCTTGGAAACTGCTTAAATAGTTTCGATAAACATTTAAGGTTAAAGGTTTCTTGAGATGACAATTCGACCTGAGCTACCTAAATTTTGGAGGAAATGTGCGTTTAGCGGTAACCAACGCTCCGTCAGGGGTAAAATATGATAAAATCAGGTTTCCTTAGAAACTTCTTTATCGATGTTTGTGAAAATCACTGATAAGGGGATTTTTAAAGTTTGAAATTGATATGGCTTATTGTTCTTCTACAAAATCAATGTAGAGTAAAAAAAAAAAAAAAAAGTCACCCCCGACTAATTTTGCCTTAAATTATCGTAGAAACACGTGACTGGTGCCGATCGATTAGTAATAACGTCTAGTTATTAATGCATTAGATAAGTTTTGTTTAGGGGGTCGTCTACATATTAAAATTTACCTCAACTTCATTTTATCAAACGGTAACATTTATTTTTGACTGCATATTCGAAATCCTGAGATCAAGGCGGTTCGGAAAAAGGTATGGTTTGTATACTTAAAATTAATTCTTGATAGAGTTACAAGCGAAAATGTGTTAGGGGTAAATCCCTATATTTAAAGAAATTAAATTAAGATTTCATACAGAAAAATATTATGTCCATTCTGAAAATAACCAGAAAAGAAGTATAACAATTTTAAATAATAAAATAAAGTAATACTAATTAATAAATGATGTGTGCATCTAAACTTGTTTTGCTTATCATGCGTATGCAAAGTTATGGATAACTCAAATGATAACAAGTGACAGCTCCTTAAGAGCAATAAAAATTTGAAATATCACTGTAATTCGACAAATGTTGATAAGATTGAAAACTGTAAATTTGGAAATCCATACTTTGGTAATGCCCGTTCTATTTGTGCAAAAATTAATATAAGTTAATTTATAATTCTTTTCAATATAAATTTATTAATATTTTTCATAATTCGAAATATGATTTTTAATCAAAAATATGCATGGAATATGTTTGGATCACTTCATTCTAACGCATTAAAAAAAAAAAAAAAAAAAAAAAGAATATAATAGTTTTTTGGGAAGATATAAATTAATGTTTGTCACATTCATTTAACATTATCATCCCCACATTTCAGGGCTTTAAAAAATGGCTTGCAATATTGTTCATTTTTTCTCATCTTTCATTTTTTAAAAGAGTTCTCTTCAAAAGAGATATTGTAGATAGATGGTTGAAATGAAAGGAATTTTTCTAACAAAGTTGAAAAATAATTACATAATTTCAAACTGGCATATATTATATCACTAATATGACATGCTATGTTATGTAGATATAATAATAATTATATACATAATATAATAATCCTACTTATACATATAATTATTTTCCTACATAATATTTATTATATATAATAATGTCAAATAAGAAAATATAAGTAAAATAATAATAAATTATTTTTTAAAAGTGAAAAATTGTATTAGATTTAAAAAACCCCAAATAAAACCTATTTGAGAGTGGGTTTTATTGTGTTTTTTTGTGGGCGGGTCAGAAACCCTGCCACATTTGGACAATTATAGCCCTATGAAAAAAATTGAGAGAAATATATAAACTATACCATTTTCCGGAATCATTTGATCCAAATAACCCTAAAGAATTGTCAAAAATGTGGTTTGCCACTGAAAAAAATGAAGTTGATGCTTGTTTCAATATGTAGACGACCCTCTAAGCAAGTAACTAACTATACCGTTATAAACTAGACGTTATTACTAATCGATTGGCACCAGCCACATATTTATAGTACAATTTGCGACGAAATTAACTGGGGGTGTGTGGGATATATATATATATATATATGAAAGGGATAAAAAATAGTTAAATTTAAATAATTAAAACCCCATTTTAAAATCTAGAAATCGCTAATAATTCGTAAGTGCGCCTTTAAACTTTGTTTCACAGCAGAAGACTCCATAACGCGAAAATCAGAAAAATTGACCAACTTTCAGAATAAAAGGTGCTGAGTAAGTGCAATCTTCCTTTTCTTGTGGTTAAGTAATGCATGTTCATTAATCCTGGGGATCCAGGCCTGAGCTGGACTGTCAATCATAAAGTTAATAGCCAATGATTAAGCAGGGGAGGACTAAAGATTCCCGCCTAAATAGACGGTATTTAAGCAGGAACACACGAAAAATCGTGGCTTTTTCCGATATTGACTTGCCTAATAAATGTACGTTAAATGTTACTCTCATCATGTAACAGCTCGCTAACGAAACCTGCGGGCCCGGAGGGGCGCCGCTACCGAGACGTGCCGACCTTCGGCGTGGGTACGGGACATATGACGCTCAGGATGTCTAACTTTCAGGCCTAAGACTCCTATATGATAAGAGCTGGCGCAGTGTCCGCTATTTTCTATCCCGTCTGGGAAAGTGTTGGCGGTAGAAAAAGCTAGGTTACCTGATTAGCTTTGTTATCGCCTTTAAACTTCTATACAGATCAAGTGAGCTAGAACTTCTTATCACGAAAAAAACAAGTTGGCAATTTTAAGAACATCGCCAACATTCTCAAAACTGCAACCCTTCACGTTAAAAGAAATGTAATATTAAAGTTAATTTTAAAAGAATTTAAAGTAATAACTTAATAAAACAGTACATTCATATTAAATTTGTCAAATAACTTTGAAAATAAAATGAAATAATTTGAAAATAAGGGAAATCTTGCGCTACAAAGCTGTGCTCCTGCTCCGAGTATCCACGAGTTACATCTGCAATTTATAATCCACTTTTTCCTTCTTTCTGGATTAGAAGAAAATATAAACAGGTGGTGCCCTTTTCAGGAGTTATTCGTGCAATTTATTGCCGAAAAACCACCAATAATAAATCGTCAGCCGGTCTTGTGGGATAGAAAATGGCGGATGCGTCAGCCTATCTATGTAGGAGTCTATTCAGGCCAAGACAGCATCTTGAATTTAATAGAGGATTATTAGTGAATCTGATGGATTCCTCATCATTTCTAAGATGCTCACATTACTGGAATTGGAATACCAACCCACTTAATATTACGGGACCCCGTTTTTATTACACACATATATATATATATATATATATTTCCGTCTGTACATAATGTTAAAAATTTAATCAGCAAAGAAATATCTCTATAATTGTGACTTCCGAAAACAAATCAGTCTACAAAAGATTTTTACAATAATTCCGGATAAAACTCGGTCATCAATTTTAATTATGTAGCCAGCAAACAATGCCTGATTGTTCATGTATTTTAGATGTTATATCATAACGTATTAATTTACCCTATTTTTCTACTTTGCTTTGTGGGGGCCCCTCCTAATGTTGAAGTGCGGCATAATTAATGGTTGATCCGTATAAAAGGGACGTTATGTTTACTTAATGAAAGTATAAATCAAAATATTAAGTGTAAAATATCTCTTTAATAAAATGAAGAAGAATAAGAAAAACTAATAGATTATAGTAATTCAAATACGAATTTTACATACGGTGTTGTTGGCAACCTGGTACTTTATCGGGCCAATCACAGGCATGTTCCACTTCGTTGTACAATAGAGAGAAGGGGCACATTTGAACTGTGCCTGTTCCGTTCCAGCAATGCCAGTATCTGGTACAACTTTTAGCATGAGGGAATATTCCGAAGCGGTATGGGCAGTTATCACTTCCCTGAGGAGGTTCTGAAAAAAGAAAACACAGTTATCAAGTTTCGTACACACGTCGAAAATACACTAATATCTTTTAATTAAGATGATTTATCACCTCAAAAAATGAGTAAAATAAAATAAAATGTTTTTGGTTAATATTAAAAGAACGGCAAATACAAATTTTAAAAACTAAACAAAACTGAAAAACTAATAATAAAATTGATACATTAGAACTCATTTTAAAATGCTACTTCTATACTTTATTTTTAAAATTTTTTGAATATATTATATGTAATTTCAAATTTATTGTATTGAACAAATTTAAGGATAATTTTTTTTTTATTGTTTTTAATTTAGCAGGAAAATAATAATAATAATAAAAATAATAATAAAATATGGTGTGGCAGCCACACGACTTTCTCTTACCCTGAAATTTAAAACCATAAAGGCAAATTGGACATTAAGGGATAAGATAACGTATACTGTTATATGAACCTGCGTTAAAAACAATTTAAAATAGACTCTGTTTGGAGGGAATGACGTCAAGCTATCAGATGCTGCGAGGGTAGGTTGGTTGTTTATAAAAAAAAAAAAAAAAAAAAAAACGCACAAAACTAGTTTCATGTACAAAACCTGCAATGTTGGTTTGTGCTTCTACCAAAAGAGTGTGACCTGCTTCCAAAAATTTCATGAAGCTAAAAAATAGACTAATTGTAAATATTTTTGCACATAGGACTTGTATATATGTATACTAACTGTAAATATCAAATTATTTCATAAAAAATCATTTAACCAAGATTTTTTTTTTTTTTTTTTGGGGGGGGGGGGATGGGATGTAGAGTAGCAGGCCTCCCCGTGACCAGGGGTCATGCTAAATCTACTTCATAGGTATAATACAGTGTTTTTTAATTCATATCCAAAATCTTCTATTCATTTACGCGCTTCAAGACGCACTTTTCAGAGCTCTAGTGGCGCAATGTTCCCGCTGATGGAACATCCACAGATTCAAAACGGTAAGTGCTATCTTTACAAAATTATACCTGTGTACTCCTTTAGACCTAAGAAGATAGCCTACAACATTTTTTGTTGTTGAAATTCCAACTTTAAAGGGTAGTGCGCTCTAAAGGGTTAAAAGTTTTTGACAGTTCATAAAATGCTCGATATATACATAGTCAATTTAAGAAAATATTCAAGAAATTCGACAAAATATGACATAATTAAGAACAATAAATTTATCATAAATGTTTAAATGACGAATATAAGACACTTCCTTTTATGTGTTTATATATATATATAAAAGATAATAACTTCAAAATAGTTAACTCAACACTTTGCGATCGCATGTTTTTGTGTTTTTGACAATAAGCTCCGCCTCTGGGCGTTATTCCTGTATATTACATTACTTAAAATCAATGTTTTCTGAATTCATATTTATAATATAAATGGACAAACATTACAATTATATTCTTTATAATCAAAATATTTGTGTCCATAGAACATTGATTATACAGATAGGAATGTTGAGCATATTGTTAAAAAAATAATGTAACTATATAATCTAAAGAAACGTCTGCTGGCGGAGTTAAATATTTTCAATTGACGTGATTTCACGTCAGCAGTCGCGAATGTGTTGTGAGCTCTGCTCAGTTCCCCATCATACATTTGTTCACATACATTTCTATTACAGGACACGCTATTAACCCGTTAGTAGTCGCTAATTGGTCAATTCGCCAATCTTCAGTGTTTATTCAACAGCCACCAAAAATTTTTTAGAAGTGGCATTTGGTATGCATAAAGGGCGATTCGACTTGAATTAACGTCGATTATGTATATCAAATGCCACTTCTAAAAATTTTTGGTGGCTGTTGAATAAACACTGAAGATTGGCGAATTGACCAATTAGCGACTACTAACGGGTTAGTCATGTTAACACATTCACGACCGCTGACGTGAATTCACGTCATTTGAAAATATGTAACTCCGCCAGTAGGTGTTTCTTCAGGTTACAGTCGGTAACAAAAGTGTCCGAACACTAGCAAAAATTCCTATGCAAAAAAAAGTACTCTTAATACTGTTTTGTCAAATAAATCCTTGTCAAATACTGTTCTTAGTGAGTCTATGAACAGGATTCGACAAGGATTTATTTAGCAAAACTGTATTAAGCGTACTTTTTTATATAGGAATTTTTGCTAGTGTTCGGACACTTTTTTTACCAACTGTACATAAGTTATATTATTTCTTAACAATATGCCCAACATTCACATTTGTACAACTAATGTTATATGGACACAAATATCTTGATTAGAAAGAATATAATTGTAATGTATATCCATTTATATTATAAATATGAATACAGAAAACATTGATTTTGTAATGTACAAGAATAACGCCCAGAAGCGGAGCTTACTATCAAGAACACAAAAACACGCAGTAGCGAAAGTGTTAACCCCTCCAGGGGCAATGAATTTAAGTTTTCATTTAAAATCAATTGCCACCAGAGTCTGAGATCAAGATTAGAAGAAAAGTAATAAATGAATGTTTTCGGGTAAGGTAAAAAAGTAAAATTTTATAAAAAATTTCTGGGAGGAATTTTTGCAGTTGGGAACTGAAATTAGGTGGTTAAAATATATACCACCGCCCCTGAAAGGGTTAAGAGAAATGATTTGCTAATCATACGGCACGGTTACAGAATGAAAAACTCCATGCACCCACTAGGTTACACTCCATTTGCATCGATACGTTTACCTTATTCTAATTTGTTGATTAATTTTGTAAGACTTAGCTTCATGTATTTTAGTTTTCCTTCAACTCTATACTCTTTTCAAAGCAATAATTCCAGTAATGTAAATTTGGGTTGTGAAATACTTCTGTATTATGAAAACCTTAAATTTCGAATAACTTACAAAGTTTTCAAAGTAGAGTCCTCATAATCAATGATATCCAATCCAGAATCATAAAAAGTTATTTTAAAACAGATCCTATATCTTTACGATAAAAATAATCCACATGATGGACGTTTATGCGAAAATTTGCCTTTTTCTCCCATGTTAAGTAAATTGCACATATCGAATAATTTACGAAGTTTACAAATTAGAATATCAGTAATACATAGGGTTGCTTTAGAGTTGCATATTTTAGGGCCTTTTTTTTATTCAATATCTATCACTAGTTTTTAATTGTAATGTTTGACTAATCACATCGACGAATAATCGTCTGCTATATATATAAAACATCACTCCTGAAAATTATTGGTGACTATTGAATAAAAAAGTTCCCAAATTTGACAACACTGGGTTCTTATCAGTATCATAAGAGATATTTAAAAAAAAAATAACCGAATTTCTTTACGACTATTTGTTCTTTAGATGCTGTTCACAAAGACTAACAAATTAATTAAGACACTAACTAAAAACTGACTAAAAGACGTACCCCACATCATTTATGTGATTTTCAGATTCTTCACACTTCAAAATATGTAAAAAACGTCAAATAACCCAAGTCGAAAATTTTCAGGAACACATATTTTCTATACCTATCATATGATGGGGAACTTTTTTGATAAGTCGGTTGGTTACACGTACTCAACACACACACTACAAGGGGGTTTTGTGAAATCCCACCCTACCGTTCTTGGGAGGTGGGGACAAAAGATATGTATTCATGTGTAACTCTGCACTAAATTATCTTTGGAAGGAGATTTTTGATGCGTGGGTCGATTATATGTATCTAACTCATAGTATAAAGAGATTTTACAAAATTCCCTCCTTTATGAACAGGGGATAAAAAACATGTTTTAAAACATAATTTTGCTTCAAGTAATCTCAGGATCTCGATTTTTTTTTTCTTTTTAAATGTCTGGTTAAGGTATGTGTATGCAAGATGGGGATTTCGTGAAATTACCCCTCTCCCCTCTTCTGGGCTGGCGAGGGGGGCAAAAAACACGTTTTCAAGCTTAATATACTCCAGATTACCTTAGAATGATGAATTTTGATGAGTGGGTGTTGAGTAAGTGTACGCAATATGCACTTTGATGGAAGGGAATTTTGCAAAACTTTCAACATTACCCGTATGGGAGGGGGAGTAAAAATTAGCTAAGGTACTGCCGAAGGCATTGGGAGTCGAGATTCGAAAAGTCTGGGGAGCAGGAAAACCGCTTAACTTACATTTTGACTAATTTCTTTTTTTCTTTTTTTTTTTTTTTTTTTTTTGAGGATTTTTTTATTATTATTATTATTATTATTAATGTGAAATATTGAGAATTCATTTCGATATAATAACTAGCGAAGCTGGCAAAGCCTGCTAGTTATTATTAAAATAGTAAGCGTCTTAATATAAACATTGCGATAATAGTTCAGTTACTTACGGCCCATGATCTTTCCAGTAGCTTCATCTGGACATCCTGCTCTATGAGCATAATCACAATGGTTGATAAGTCCTCTTGAACCTCCTGTAAATGCTAAACCATTGGGACACGTTTGCAAGTACGGCACCCCATCAATGCATTCATAAAAGTAATCGCAGTAGTCTTCATGTGGAAAGAACCCATTTTCTCGTTTGCATATATCTTTTTTCTGTGCTAAGACTGAAATATAAAAAGGGAGAACAGTCAGTTATTTGATGAAACAGAGCTTTTTAAGAAAATAAAACTCGTAAGTCTGAAAATTAAACAAGAAATCGGCATAAATGTGATAAGGATACAAGAATTTTTTTATATGATATAAGATAATTTGTAATGTTTTAATAAAATTACTACGTACTTACTAAAAAAAAAAAAAAAAAAAAAAAAAACTTTTGTTATATACCGTAATTTCTGGTACAGTCGGTAACAAAAGTGTCCGAACACTACCAGAAATTCCTATGTAAAAAAAGTACACTTCATATGGTTTTGTTAAATAAATCCTTATCGTATCATGTTCTTACACTGACTAAGAACATGATTCTATACAAGGATTTATTTAATAAAACCGTATGAAGTGTACTTTTTTTACATAGGAATTTCTGCTAGTGTTCGGACACTTTTGTTACCGACTGTAGATACTCCGCAGGTTATATAATCCAGTTTTGCACCAGAAATTTCAATTGATAAATAAATTTATATTTGTACAAGCTCTTCCTTCGAAAAAATAGAGATTTCTCTATTAAATAAAATTTTTGGTGGAGAAATGACACATCTTACCTGCGGGTTATCTACCAGAAATCACGGTATATGTTTTTGCAGTAAAAACACATCAGTTTCCAATGGATTTTTTTCACAATTAGTATGTTTTTGAGCAGTGACTTTTAACTTTTATTTTAATATTAAATTTAATTTCTATACAGTTAGTGTTTCGCTCTGGTAGAATACTGCTAAAACTGAACTTATACCAGAAACTATTCTAAATTCGTCCCTTTTTATTCATTCAATTAACTCATATGAATTTTTTTAAATAGTATTTTAAGATTTCTTTGATAACTAAAATTACGCACAGAGGTTTTAGGTTCATTATATTTTTATCCACTTGCCTACACAAAACATTAATTTTAATTTCATTCTCAAAATGCTTTTTCAAGAATATTTATTTATTAACTGTAATGCGTTCGCATTTTATATTAACACATTGCAACAATATTATAAATGTCTTAAAGGTAGCTTTCTACAGAAAACGTGTCGTAACTCATGTTATCATTCTACCTAAACTTCATTACTATTTAAGTATTTCTATAAAAGTTAGACCATGAAGTGGCTGTTGGACAAATCGAAGTATTATATGAATATGACCCGACCTCAACTTCGTTGATCTTCAAGCATTTCTATGAAAGTTAGACCGTGAATTAGTAATAAAACAATTCGACATGTTATATAGAAAAGGAAAATATGATCTAAACATCTACGATCTTCAAGCATTTCTATGAAAGTTAGATCCTGAATTTGCATTAGGACAAATTGAAGTGTTCTATTGCAAAGAATATGATCTAAAATTTATTGATGTTCAAACATTTCTGAAAAAGTTAGACCATGAATTGGTAATCTGATAGATGAAAATGCTATTATATATGTGTATATATAGTTTAAATTTTATTATTTTCTATCGGAATTTGCATTAAGACAAATTGAAATGTTCTACTGTAAAGAATACGATCTAAATTTTATTGATCTTCAAACATTTTTGAGAAAGTTAGACCATGAATTGGTAATCTGATAAATTTATATGCTCTTTGAAAAAAAAATATATATATAATTTAAATTTTAATGCACTCCAATAATTTCTATGAAAGTTAGATCGTATTGTGGCAATCAGATAGATCGAACTATATGAAAAAGAATATGGTGTAACTACTTTTTATATCAAAATTTTAAAGAAAAAATTATCATTCTGGAAAATATTAAGAAAACAGATCTGATAAATGTTGCTGATTTTGATATGTGTGTGCTACACTTGAGAAAAATCAGTCACTGTTTATTGCCCTTGAATGTACGGAAATGCTTCTTCTGAATTGTTTAGAATGATAATAATAATAATAAAATACTATTTGTATCTATGCTTTATAAAAGTATTTTTAATTAAAAAAATTACAAATACAGTAACCGCCGCTTAATGAAATCACTGGTTAATAAAATCAGCCGCTTAATCTGATCAAATTGCTAGGACCGGAATCAAATCAATGTACACCAATTTTAAAACTGCCGCTTAATAAAATCAGCATCGCCGGTTAATAAACTAAAAAAATCTGGAGTGACTCCACTCGACTTTCCGAACATTGAGTAATTAACAGTTTTGTAGATAAAGTAAAGAAAGAGGAGTTGTTAAACAAACAAAAGAGAGAAAACCATAATAGAGTGTTTGAGTATTTTTCTCCATCTATTACACGATGTTTTATTTAACGCTACTGAACTTTGAGCCCATAGATCCTAATGATAAAGAATTTTTCGTTGTGTCCCTGTAAAAACCTATAAATGCTAGATTCACCAAAATGCTTATAGTTAGTGCAACAGTGATTTATAATACTCATATAAATTTTCAGCTCAATTCAATAAGGCGTTTAGATGCTATCGTACTTTTAAAAATTTAGTCCCATAGGCCATAATGATAAAGAATTTTTCTTTGTGTCCCTGTAAAAAAACTATAAGTGCTAGATTCTCCAAAATCTATACAGATTGAGTATTTGTGACCAATAATATGTGTATAAATTTTTTGCTCAATTGAATAAGGCGTTTAGATGCTATCGCACTTTTAAGATTTTGCTCCCATAGGCCATAATGATAAAGAATTTTTCTTTGTGTCCCTGTAAAAAACTATAAGTGCTAGATTCACCAAAATCTATAGGGTTCGTACTATGGTGACTTACAATATGCGTACCAACTTTCAGGTTAATCGAACAAAGCGTTTAGACGCTAGCGTGTTCACTCACAGACATACACACATACACACACACATACATACATCATCGTAAAAATAGTGAAAACGGACTCAGGGGACCTCAAAACGTATAGAAACATCAAAATCTCGAATTCGGATTTTTGACATGATTACAATACTTTCCTCACTATAGTGTTCGGAAAGTAAAAAATTTCTTCAGGAGTAAAAATACCATTTATGTACGCTGAACAAATTTTATTTACACTATGAATTTTAATTTTGTAAATAAAAAAGAAATTAAATACAGAAATCCCTCTGTTATCTCTCTTTTCGGAAATTTTACATTTACAGCAATTAAACATGCCTCCTCACTTGTCTTAGGAATAATTTCAAGGAATATATTATTTCAAAGCGCAGTAATAAGTTACAAATTTGATTTAATTCGCCAGGGATTTTTCTATTTAATTTTTAATTATTAAAAGACAATTTCTAATTCTTATTCTGAAATAAATAAGAAACAAGAAGTTTAAACGGCGGAAAAAAAAAATATTTTTTAAAGAAAGGCGTGAACTTTTAGCAAAGTAATGATGATTTTACTCAAAGGAAAGTGCATTAGAGCTTGGGATGTGTTTAATTATCTTATTTCATAGGAACAATTAAATAATTATCTGTTAAAAATTAATTAATAATGTTTATTAATTCCATTATTTGGGGTCTTTCAAAATTTCTTTCCAAATTCAAGGAAGTAACACCTTTTATCGAGTGCAGGAACGTTCGCCGGATATAAAAATCAGCCGTTTAATAAAATCACTTTCGCTGAGAACGAATGTGATTTTAATAAGCGGCGGGTACTGTATCTTGTTCGGATATGTACGGGAAATGCTAACACATTATTTGAAGTATTTTTTTTTTTAATTGTGATTTATTATTGCCTGTTTCCAGACAAATTAATTATTCCTGAAACAAGTTCATAACAATCATTTCCTTCTGATTCATCTGATTTCAAACCTTGAAAATGTGATTTCCATAATGAAACTGCGTTGCGTAAATATTTCAAAGATGTTATCGCGTCCCAGACGCGTCATCCTCTGTATTAGAGGTCACACCCTAATTACAAAAAAAAAAAAAAAAAAAAAAAAAAATGACTAGCGGCTCATCCCCCAGACAAGGCCGCATTTTGCTTTCACTGGGGCAAAGGAAGGCATTTGAAATCTAATGGGGTTTTACAACCAGTTTAAATTTTATGGCTTGTTGGCGATTTTTATGACCTTAGAACATACTGTGAGAGGAAGTCGTTCACAGGGCATCTTCTGTGCTGTTTCACAATCAAGGCAAGTTCATTTCAAGGGCTAATAGGAATATTTTAATGACAAATCGCTGTGAGAATCCGTGATGCCAGATTGGGGATCTTGTCCCCATTTCGGGGATTTTTGAGGCTTCTGGGGACAATTTTGGGGACCAAATGTTTGTGGGAACCAGGGGTGGCGCCAGACAAGGGGCCGGGGGGCACAGGTCCCCGTCGGGGAGTCTGTGGCCCCCCCATCGGGGCATACTCCTAAAATCTCTCGGGGGAAAAAATACAAATTTTTCAGTTTTCTACTTTTGGTAGCATTTTTCTTTCCTTGTACAAATTTGGAGCATTCCAGTTTTTCCATTCTGTATTCAACAGAAGAAAGTATTGGATTCGTAAAAAATTTCAGCTTCCAGTTTTCCATGAATATACACGTTTTGAGAGGTCCAGAACACGTTTTGACAACGATATTTTTAGAAAATGTCTGTCTGTGGCACTATGATCTCCAAAACCACGTGGAGTACTAACAAATGGAATGGTACAAATATTAACAGTAATATTATTAACAGTATTGCAGTTTTTGATAAATACTTATATAATAAACTCTCTTTATGTAGTGCCCCCTCTGTCGGGGAGGTGGTGTCCCCCCGTCGGGGAATTTCTGGTGCCACTACTGGTGGGGACATTTTTAAACAATTCTAAAATTTTTGGGGACAAATCTGGGGAGTTCTTCACCTTTCTGTCAATGTTGGCAGCGTAATGATTTATCCTTATGACCAGGGATTTTCAAAAGCTTTATTCTTATTTGGGGATTTTTTTCAAAAATTGCCTTCATTTGGGGAAAAATCTGAGCTTAAAACCATTTAAATCTGCTTGATATATATATATATATTTAACAACTTTTTATTTTCCCTTTTCAGTAGAAATCAAGTTAAAAAATCCCTGATTTGGGGAAATTTGAAGACCTGTTTGGGGAAATAATTTTCGACCATCTGGCATCATTGGATTTCTATGACCTTAGAACATACTGTGAGAGGAAGTCGTTCACAGGGCATCTTCTGTGCTGTTTCACAATCAAGGCAAATTCATTTCAAGGGCTAATAGGTATATTTTAATGACAAATCGCTGTGAGAATCGCGTAGTTATTAGTTTTTGAATGGAAATTGTTTTGAAGGTGGCAAATTCAATTATTTAAATGATGTGTATTTAAAATTATTTGTATAGGTGTCTCAAAAAGTTGTCTAGCTCTTATAGAATTTCAATTAATTTTAATGAATTTGAGAAAAAAGCTATTTCTTTTGCGCGAATCCATTTACTTTTTCCAATAGTGGCACATCAAAAAGGGTTTTAAATAATTTTTAGTAATGAGAATGCAAATGTTTCTATTTTATTTTCAACAACTTGGTTACTTTGTAAGACGAACAGAATTTGGAAATAGATTATCCTTTTAAGAGTTTTATAAATTTATAATTAAATATGAATTCTGCATTTAAAACATTTTTCTAAATATTTCCAAAAGTAACTAAGCATAGGCACCCGTAAAAAAAAAAAAAAAAAAAAAGAAAGAAAGAAAGAAAGAAATCCAAAGATGGGCAAGATATTGGGTAGATTCCTTATAGGAGATCTACCTATTGCAATGGTTCTCATGACACGACTTCTAGAAAATTTCTTCATATCTTCACCGATCATGACCCCTAGAACCCAAAACCACCCTACGTTCAAAAGTTTATATATATATATAGGTATATATATATATGTATAACGCTTTTTCCCATGTTAAGTTGTGAACACGATAACTGGAGTAATTTTTATTTAAATTTAACCAGCTGGGGATATGTTGTCAGGATAGTAAAAATCTCGGTCGAGTTCGTAGATGGGGTTTCCAGCTCAAAGGGGGTGGAAATGGTGGGGGGTGGAAAATTTCATTTGCCTACAACTTCTTTAATATTGAAATTAGGAAAATACTTCAAATTAGGCGAATTACCGCCTTACCTTGAAGAACAATTTTTGTATTTAAACTTTTTCGATAACTTCAATTGCTTAAAAGTTACATGTTAAAAAGTGATTTTTCGTCACTTGTGATGAAGCCGACATTTTCTATAGCTTTCATTGCAAAAATTTAAAATCTGATGCTTATGTCACGTGCAAACGATAATAAAAAAGATCACTGAAAATATAAGGCAAGATATTTTTTATTTATAATTAGTAAAAAACTTTGAAAAAACAACATAAAATACAAGAACTCGCAACAATTGTTTCGCTTCGGCACCGCTTTGTTTGCAGCACTCGTGCCTACTTTGTACGCCTGATGAAGGGTCGTGTTTTCTTTCGACCCGAAACAATTGTTGCGAGTTCTTGTATTTTATGGTGTTTATTCAAAGTTTTTTACTAATTACATTTAAACGCTAGCTCTGTAGTGCTTTCTTATAATATTTTTATTTGGTCTATAAGCAATTTCTCTTTAGTGAAGTGGAAAAAGAGAAGATTATTCTTTCATGAAAGATCTTTTCGTAATATTTGATAATTCGATTATTTGAAATATACACATAATTCCCCCCACCTCCCCAAAAAATACAGAAAATGAAGACTATTTAGATAAAATTCGAAATCTAGAATGGGGCATGCTTTCTCCCTTACTCATATATTCCAGTGTCCATGTAGGTAAGCAACTTTGACGAGTTAATCTGGCCATCCTAAATCAACTGTAGTCTTCAGAACATTTAAGGGCCCGCTTCACTCACCGCCGCCGGAATCCGAAGCAAATGTTATTCTATGGGAAATTTTTCTTTACAAATAACTTATTAACTAATACGTATTTTTAAATTATGTTTTCACATTCTGGAATTTCCTAGCTGTTAAATGGACGCACCCTTTTTAAAAATATATTTTTTAAAATTTTTAATATTTTATTTTGAAGCTGCAAAATACGAATTTTCAATATGTGAATTTTTTTTCCTTTTGCAATTTCAAAATAAAATATTAAAAATTAAAAAAATACATTTAAAAAAAAAAGTCCGCCAATTTAACAGTCGGGAATTTTCTGAATGTGAAAACAGAATTTAAAAATATGTATTAGTTAATAAGTTATTTGTAAAGAAAATTTCCTCATAGAATAACATTGGCTCGGGCTTCCGGCAACGGTAAGTGAAGAGGGCCGTTAATGTAGCTCAATAATTTCTGAAATAGCAGGCTAATTTTATTGGTATTAAGCTTAACACCATCATTGTAAATATGAAAATAGGTGTTTCGAACACCAATAAAACTGTAGGAACCGAAGCACATCAGCCAATAGAAATACTAGGGGAGAAAAAGGACAAATTAGGATAAGATACGGAAATTAATGAAATTTGAAGTCAGAGAGGATGCCAGAAGTAGGAACACATTTGAATATGATTTTAAAACGTTGTTCTAGAGTCAGTATAACAAATTATTAATAGGAAAAGTATCTTGGATCAGGGGTGGCGAACCCGCGGCCCGGGAGGAAACCAGCAATATTTAAAGTTTGACAACTTTGGTTAACAGATTAAAAATTAATAAATTTAAATTCACGAAACAAGAAGCAAAATTATAACTAAATTAATTAAAAACCTTACATTCTTCTTGAGTTGAGCCTTAGCACTTTCGGGAAGGAGCCCCTCCCATCATCAGAGGCAGCACGCTGGTGGCTTGCTCAGTTGTGCTGACACACTTGACTTGTTTTTTTGCAGTCTCGATGGTCCTACACCAGTTACGGTTAATTTCCTGTGCTGGGTCGTTGCCATTACAGGTAAGTGGATTTAATAAGATTTCAATTGTTTCTCGATTCGCGGCGTACATTGCGTTATTGTAATCTGCCAATTTACGAGTTTCGCTGAAGTTAATATTGATGGGTTCGGTCGCGTTTGTCTTGGTGACCGCGGTGGTTATTTTTCCGAATTTAATGTCTGTAGAATGTTCTTTAATACGGTTTTTTATTTTACGTTTGGTCATGCCTATGTAGTAACCGGTTTCTTTGTTTATTTTGGAGTAGGGGATACTATAAATTCCGGAGGTTTCTAAGGGATCTATTTTGTCGTTTTCGTTTCTAATTGTTTGGTAAATATTTTTATTTGGTTTGATTGGGATTTTTATGTTAATTTTGTTAGCTGCATTTTTGATATTTTGGGAAATTCCACGGTCGTACGTAATGGCGGGAGTGAATTTTTGTTTTGGATTTTGGAAGTTGTTTATAGTATTGAGTTTTTTTATTCTTTTCCGGTATAGTTTGTTGATTAAGTCTTTTTTGTAACCTGCTTTAGTAGTAAATTTTCTGATGATATTGAGTTCTTTGTTTAGTAAATTTTTATTAGAGCAAACGGTGATGGCGCGATTGATATAGTATTGGATAGTATTTATTTTATATTGATAGGGAGAATTATTATTGCAATGAATTAATTCAGTACTACTATTTGGTTTACGGTAAACGGTTGTTTCTAGGGTAAGATTATTGGTTTTAATTATACTGACATCAAGGTAATTAAGAATATTGTTGTTTTCAATTTCATGGGTAAATTGGATATTATTATCAAGCGTATTTACACTTATATTATTATCAAGTGTATAAATACACTTGATAATAATATCCAATTTACCCATGAAATTGAAAACAACAATATTCTTAATTACCTTGATGTCAGTATAATTAAAACCAATAATCTTACCCTAGAAACAACCGTTTACCGTAAACCAAATAGTAGTACTGAAATAATTCATTGCAATAGTAAAACTCCCTATCAATATAAAATAAATACTATCCAATACTATATCAATCGCGCCATCACCGTTTGCTCTAATAAAAATTTACTAAACAAAGAACTCAATATCATCAGAAAATTTACTACTAAAGCAGGTTACAAAAAAGACTTAATCAACAAACTATACCGGAAAAGAATAAAAAAACTCAATACTATAAACAACTTCCAAAATCCAAAACAAAAATTCACTCCCGCCATTACGTACGACCGTGGAATTTCCCAAAATATCAAAAATGCAGCTAACAAAATTAACATAAAAATCCCAATCAAACCAAATAAAAATATTTACCAAACAATTAGAAACGAAAACGACAAAATAGATCCCTTAGAAACCTCCGGAATTTATTGTATCCCCTACTCCAAAATAAACAAAGAAACAGGTTACTACATAGGCATGACCAAACGTAAAATAAAAAACCGTATTAAAGAACATTCTACAGACATTTCTTTCCGGACCAGTCTGTAAAAGGAATTCTTCGTTAATGCTCTGTGCTCCCGAGTTATGTACTCAATTTTGCACACATGCCGTTGGCTACCAACGAGATATATAAAGTAGAGTGATAAATGGTAACCCTTGAGAAGGTCCAAGATGAGTCATGTGACATGCTCTCCTTGCACCTGCGTATTCGGTGGTTCCCTTGGTAACAGCTTATTTTCAGTAAATTTCTATGGCAAAGGCTTGGAGATTGTTCTTCGAATAAGTCATAAAAGCCAATGTTTTTGTTTACTTACGTAGTTTAATATTCTTTTCTTCTAAATCATTTTGATTTTGATTTTACTTCTTTTTTATTTCGTGTAGTTGAACTTTAACCAACAAAATGCTTAAAAATAGTTGAAAAATTATTATTTGTTGTTAAATTTAGCTCTTTAAAAGTTTAAATTTTCTTTTATAAACACTTTTTAACTTTGTTGGGAAACGATGAAAAAAAAGGTATTTTATTATTTTTTAAAATGTGAAATATGTGTAAAATTATTTTAAAAACAATCTTTTTCGGTCATAGGACTGTCATGTTACCTAATAATAATGATAATTTGTCGAACTGATATTTTAAATGCCAAAATAGCGATAAAGGGCCAAACACAGCAACCTATTGGAGCATGTCATGTGATTCATCTTGAAACACGGAAAGCTAATCCTTCATCCATTGAATCAGCACTCAATTTATATATCTCGTTGTTGGCTACCAAAGTGGGAGAGCTATTCGCTTTGTGGATGATCAAAATATGATAGCACGTCTCTAGAGGTGGCTACCATTGTTGCCAATAGCCTATTGTAAAACTCTAGTGCAAGTTTAATGCAACCAACTAATCAAACACATATTTAAGAAAAAGTCTAATTACAAACGGTTCAATAATTATTATATTAAAACAATCATGCCATCAATGATTTAGAATTAACAATCCTATCACATATTCAGGCCCTGATTACCCAATAGGTACGAGAAGCATGTGCTTTCCCCGGAAAATTTTGAAAAGGCCCCAAATTAAGCAAAAAAATGGGCCCCGAATTGTAAGCTTGTGGTCTAAAAGCATTGTCTGATTATAAAACGTCAGTCCTACCTGACTGCACAACTACCATTTCTAGAATGCTAATAAAGCTTTTACACATTTATTTATAATGGAATAATTTCCTATATTGTGGTGAATATAGGTTTTCACCAATTTATATCTTGGTACAAAAATCAAGTGAATTTGCTTGTCTATATTTTAAGCGAATTTACTTGTCCTCAATTCCAGGTAACTACAAAATTTAATGAAAAATTTATAAATTTTTCAAGATGTTTGTATGATTCTTTAGACCAAGAAGTCAGTGGGGGCCCCCAAATGGATTTGTACTTCCCCTCAATTGTAAGGTTAATCGGGCCCTGCACATATTTCAGAAAGTTTCAAACACATTAACAACACATTATGAATTATATCTGAACTCATTTAACTGTTGTAGCGAAAACTTAGATCAAAATTTTATTTAAACCTTGAAAAAAATACTAAAATAATAATCTTCTCATATTCATCCTTGACTTCCTTCTAGAAGTAATACATATATTAATTCGGTTGCACTTCTAGTTGTTATTAAGTTATGCAACAAACAAGAATAAAATTAGCATGCAACAATTCTTTTAAAGTATATATTCCTGTTGTCAAAATGATGACTTCGTCCAAGTCATGATATCTTGACACCAATTACCTTCGATGCTAACACTGAGGTAGGTAGTGACCTTCACAGAACAAAACTCGATATTCCACGGGGTTATCATAGTATCTGGAGTCGCAGAAACACTATCAAATGATATGCACTGGAATGTGTAAAAAGAAAAATTGTTTTTTGAGGGCAGTGATGAAAGTCTTAAAATAGAAACAACATACTTATTATTTTTTGTTCTTTACGTATCTATGACTACGACATCGATATTTATATATAAGTTCATACAGAAAACGTGAAAATGATCGTTTACTACGACGTATTTCGTTTTTTTTTTTTTTTTTTTAATAGCAATGATTTATCTACTCCACTTTCTCTCTTACTACAGTAGAACTTGGATAATTCGAAGTTGAAAGGACCAGAGAAAAATTTGAAATATCCAAAAATTCGAATTACATATACTATTTTGTCAAAAAAAGTAATAAATTAAAAAATTAAAACTCTACGATCAAAGATTTAACACACAAACTTTATATCTAAGAGTACCGCTACATCACCTCTTTACCCCCCCCCCCCCCCATTAAATCAATATTTTTTACGAGCTTAATTATTCAACACTTTTTTAAAAAATAGTCAAATATATTTTTTTTTCTTTTTAAGTGGAATCTTTGTGTCATAGCATATGACCTGATACAAAAATAAAATCTTCTACATTACACATCATGACTTTCGATTCACAAAAACCTCGAAGTTCATATACATGCACCATATCTTCTGGTGCACTAGCTAGAGGTTTCTCTTGTAATTCCTTATCCTTCTTTTGAAAGACTGTTAAAATATATAATGTATCTCAGAGATGAGAAAAATTTCGGGAACAAATTTTACTGTAATATTTTTAAGGTAATTAAGTAACTAATTAAGTAACTATGAAAAATTCGAATTATCTAAAATAAAATTCGAATTATCCACGAATTTTTAACATTTTTTTAATACAAAATTCAAGGGACCGTGGAAAATATTCGAATTATCCAGAATTTCGAATTAAATAAGTTCGAATTATTAAGGTTTCACTGTATTATTATTATCACCAGTGGCGGCGCTAACAACTTAGGGCCCTCCCTCAAAATATTTCAGGGGGCCTTCCTTAAAAAAGTATGCTTAATATTTTTATTAATTCACCTTTAGTTATTTATAATTCATCGAATAATAGATTTATCTTTTAAAAACAACATAGAGCATTTACATTATTAAAGTTAGATTGAAGTCTTACTTGCTATAGGTAGCAAGTATTTTTTGTACCTAGGAAGAAAGGCAACGTCCTTTCGAAAATGGTAGTACAAGAATTCATTTCATGGTGTGTGAAGAAGGTTCTTATATTACTTACAAACTTTGAATAAACACCATAAAATGCAATAAACTCGCAACAATTGTTTCGGGTCGAAAAAACACACGACCCTTCATCAGGCGAATAAAGTAAGCACGAGTGCTGCAGTCAAAGCGGCAACGCACAAAATCGTTTAAGATGAAAAGAAAAACTTTATAAAGTAGAAGGTAAACATGACAACTGGTGTGAGTAGAATTGTACAAGAAAACAAGAAAATAAATAAATGAGTGAGATTAACCATATAACAATCTAAGGATCCAATCAACAATCTAAGGATAACAATTCTTAGATTGTTATATGGTTAATCTCACTCATTTATTTATTTTCTTGTTTTCTTGTACAATTCTACTCACACCAGTTGTCATGTTTACCTTCTACTTTATAAAGTTTTTCTTTTCATCTTAAACGATTTTGTGCGTTGCCGCTTTGACTGCAGCACTCGTGCTTACTTTATTCGCCTGATGAAGGGTCGTGTGTTTTTTCGACCCGAAACAATTGTTGCGAGTTTATTGCATTTTATGGTGTTTATTCAAAGTTTGTAAGTAATATTTTTTACAACGCCAGTTTTGTGGTGATTTTTTATTAAAAGGTTCTTATATTTATATTATTAAAGTTGTTATACTTTAAACATGTGAGGGGCAAGGTAATTGCGTTCATTTAATATGAAAAGCTACGAGAAATTACGAAGAAAATTAGAACAAAAGAACTATAAATGATTTTTCTTCGCAAAATTATATAAGCAAAATTTTCTTGAATGATCCCTGGAATAATTTTTAAAGTTGAAAATTAGTAAATGCGTCATGTCATCGGGTTGAGAACGCTGAGAGTTAAAGAACTAAATTCAAAGTTATTGAAACTCACCAATATTCAAAATTTCACTTGTTTGGGCAAGTTTATTTCAAGCTCTCCGCTATTGAGACAGCAAAATATCAAAAGTAAAAAGATTTCCGAGTATTATAATTGACATAGTTGATTATAAAATATATTTTTTCGTATAAGAAAAAAATTGTCACTTTTTAGTGCCCTGTTAAGGCCCTTTAACGGCCCTCTTCACTTACCGTCGCCGGAAGTTCGAGCCAATGTTATTCTATGGAAAAATTTTCTTTACAAATAACTTATTAACTAATACATATTTTTAAATTCTGTTTTCACATCCAGAAAATTCCCAACTGTTAAATGGACGGACCTTTTTTAAAAACGTATTTTTTTTTTAATTTTTAATATTTTATTTTAAAATTGCAAAATGAAAAAAGTTCACATATTGAAAATTCGTATTTTGCAGCTTCAAAATAAAATATAAATTTAAAAAAAAATAATGATTTTTTAAAAGAGATCTGTCAATTTAACAGCTGAGAATTTTCATATAGTGAAAACAGAATTTAAAAATATGTATTTGTTAATAAGTTATTTGTAAAGAAAAATTTCCCATAGAATAACGTTAACTTCGGCTTCCGGCTGCGGTGAGTGAAGCGGGCCCTTAAGTACCGTGCCCCTCCCGCGCCACAGTACGAGTGAGCCCTTTATCTCTGAAAATGATTAACATTTTTACTAGGACAAAATCATATTGAACATTTTATTACGTAAAATTTAGAATACTTTTTAAACTATCTTCTCTTGTTAAAATGTTTATGAACTTTTATTTTTTTCCTAATACAAAATTTTAGAAAATGTTTTCTAATACAAAAACACCTGTTTAAAAAATGAATTTTTATAATTCCCCATGTTTAAAACAAATTTATCGGTAAGTATGACGTATGCAATAATGCTATAAATTAAAATATTTTAAAAACACGCTTTCTTTCCAAAATATACTATAAACACCGATTTAGCGGAAGTAGATTTAAAAATATTAACAATATTTAACAGACAGGTTTCTCTCCTGAAACAGCCTCTCATGGCACAAGACTGATAATACTTCCGTATTATAATGTTGCATGTCACAAACTTAAACTCGTGCCGTTAAAAGTCGAGTAAAACAAGTCCGGCAGAAGTACACCCCGCGACAAAAAGATAGGAACAAAGGGTTTTTTCTTTGATTTTTCATAAAATAACGTTATCTAAATTGTGCTTATCATTTATTATTATCATATAATAACACCATTCCTGGACTAATTTTTGTTTTAAGACTGATTTAGAAAAATTTTAAGACTCAAATTTTTCTAATTTAAGACTACACAGCGCGACAAAAAGGTAGGAACAAAGGATTTTTTTTTTTTTTTTTTTTTTTTTTTTAATTTTTTAATATGATTATTTTGAATATGAATATTTTGAATATGATCCAAATATTTAATATGTTTTTGATATGATAATATTTTGTTATGATAATAAATGATCAGCTCAATTTAGATAATGTTATTTTATGAAAAATTAAAAAAAAAAAAAAAACCTTTGTTCCTATCTTTTTGTCGCGGAGTGTAGTCTTAAATTAGAAAAATTTTAGTCTTAAAACAAAAATTAGTCGAGGAATAATGTTATTTTATAATAATAATAAATGATAAGCACAATTTAGATAACGTTATTTTATGAAAAATCGAAGAAAAAAACCCTTGGTTCCTATCTTTTTGTCGCGGGGTGTATATTAAAAAGGAATCATAAGATTTGGCATAGGCAAAATACAAAAAAAGAAAAAAAGAAAAAAACTAGAGAGAATTGTCTGAATAGTTGAAATTGCAAACTTCTAGTGTACATTTTTATAAACTTTATGATTTTTGTATAGATTATTAGAAACAATGGGAATTTATAACACTCAAATCTATCAAGTAACATTTATGTGATTTTAAAAAAGTTTTTTTTTTCCTTATTTCGAATTT
The DNA here is from genome assembly GCA_963930645.1 of Salticus scenicus. Lineage (NCBI taxonomy): Eukaryota > Metazoa > Arthropoda > Arachnida > Araneae > Salticidae > Salticus > Salticus scenicus. The sequence goes on from OZ005658.1 coordinate 266,895,248, forward strand.
GAAACAAGAAATATGTACCAGTCGATAAATAATCTTATGAACTCCTATTTATTAGGGAATATAAAAAATCTTCGTGCACATACTCTATTAAATTCATGCACTTCCTTTTTTCTCTTTGTGAAAATCCGTGAAATATACTAGAGCTATGATATGGTCATCCACTGTTAATGTCATAGTTTTAGCAACTCTAGTACTTATATCTAGTAAATTGTATGCGCAAGAATTTTATTGATATCTACATAGTGTTTACCTTTTTCTCTTTTAAAATATCTGGGGTGTCGCTCACACTGTTTTCTCTTATTCGGGATTTTAATTAAGAACAAGTTAAATTAAATTTTTATTAATACACCTATAATCTTATTTAAACCTTACTATAAACAATAAAACATTTTATTTGAAATAATTAGGGCGATATATATTATTTATATATTTCGTTTGCGTTTTCTTTGGAAAACGACTATAACTGTCCGTAGTATTTTGTTTCAAGAGTCAGAAAGAGTTTATTAAATTTTTCTGCGATAACAGTAGATATGAAATTATAAATTTTCTAAATTCGGTTGTGTACCGCAAAATTTTACACGATAGGCTGCATTTAGCCCGATGTCTAAATGTTGGCTACCCCTGCTCTAGAATATCTTATTGATTTTTATTGTTTCTTATTCATATAGGGTAGAGAAAGTATTGCTTTTAGGCCAACTTTTTGAAGCTGAATTTTTGCTATCATTGTACGTTTTAAGATTCCCTAAATCCGAACAATTAGGTTTTTTAGAAGTTGATCTCTGTATTGGTTCTTTTCTCTGTGTGTGCGTGCGTGTCTATTATCTACATAATTAAAAAGCAGATATTGGCATCAACTATCGGCAGCCAGACCCTATATATTATTTAACAGTGAAATTTTTTATCAGAATTAATTATTACTCCTGATATTGAGGATGTGACTATTATTATAACCATTCATAAATAGTTCTCTGTACTTATATGTTCTATTGTTAATTTATGAGTGAAAATAAAAAAACATAATAGTACGGATAAATAAGAATAACAATGTTCTGCGTTTCAAATTCTCCCATTAAATATATATATATATATATATACAGATAATGCAGCCTGCTACTATAAAATATACATTTCCCACCTAGCCTAATTAGACAGGTCTGCTTTAAAGCTATAATTTGTTATGCCCAATATTAATTTCAAACTAACTATATTTAAAAAGCTTTAAACTTTGCGTGCAAGAGCTCCATTGACTTCTGCACCAAATATTTTATCTTTCTCTCGATTAGAACAGAGGAACCAAGAGTTACTACTAACGAAAAGTCAATTTCATACCACAATTACTTGTATGTTGTGGCCACCACATGACTTTTGTCTATATTTTCCTATACAAATTCACTCAGGAAAAATAATTTATTAAAATTATTATTTAAAAAAATTATCTTCCATGATAATGCAGACGATTTCCATGTTAGAGAAGTAGTATAACACTAAATATCCAAAAAAGTCAATTTTATTGTCAATATTACATTTAAAAAAAAAAAAAATGTTAAAAATGAAAAAAATCGATAACTTTATTTTAAATTATCGCAGATCGATGGTTCAACCATTCGTTTTAAAGGTATTGGCGAGCTCTTTTGAAAGATACCGATCATGAAAATTTACTCCCCTCGAGGGGGACTTCCGCCCCAAGGGGGGGGGGGGGGGCGAGGCTCCTACACATACAAAAAAAAATTTCACTGTTAACTATCTCTATTATTAATAATTCTTGTAAATTTCATAATGATTACTAAAAAATAATTCTCCTTATGCACATTTATACAAAATTTTGTCCTATATCACCATGTTAAAAATTTAGAAAAAGCGGGATGGCAGCGCATCCTGTAAGACAATTTTTACCAAAAGTTGATAGGCACTAATTTAAGTCATGGTGCAACTACATACCAATTTGTATGAAATTCTGTGCAGCAGTTCCTGAGATACAGTTGCCACAAAATTTTGTCACACACATAGACAGACAGAGAGACAGACAGACAGACGGACAGACAGACAGACGGACCGACAGACAGACATTTTCTAAAAATGGTCAAATCGTGTTCTAGATCTCTCAAAACGTGTAAATCCATCAAAAACCCGAGGTCGAAAATTTTTACGAGTCCAATACTTTCTTCTATTGAATACAGAAGAAAGTAATAAAGAAAAAGAAAAACTTGTCCTATTGAATTGTAGACAATTATTACAAAAGTATACATTAAAAAATTTCCGGTATTAAGATTACAGACAATCCGTAATAACTTAGCACCTCTGTTAGAAAATCAATCAGTCAGATACACTAGATATAACAAAATTAGCATTTAATGCTGTTCTTATCCCGCTAATGTTACATTTATCACGATGTCGCTAGCATTACATTATCAAGAGATAACAGAATAATACGCTTCATTTTGCCTCAGGTTAACAATGACCTTTTGCGAGGATAAAAAAGGCTCTGTTGTAATTATCAAACATGCCGGATTCTTCAAAGATCTTCCTCTGCGTCTCTTTTTTTCCTGTTAATTGATAAAAGCGAATTTACGAAGTATGTAGGTCTGTGGAACACCTGTTTTGCCTTCGGTAACTAAAATCAGAAAGATAATTTTCTCAACTCATCACTGTCTTCTGTATTTCGTAACTGAATGTTTTATAGGATTCGTACATTATTAGTGCTAGAGGCCTATTTCAGTCGGTACATCGTTGTCGAATTTTTATACTTCACTCTTAATAGTGCTAAGGGCCTATTTCAGTCGGTTTATTGAATGGGGATTTATTGAATGAAGTCCCCCCAAGGCACAACTTTGACATGAGTCCACCCCCAGGCCCAACTTTGACATGAGTCCCCCCCAAGGTACAACTTTGACATGAGTCCCCCCAAGGCACAACTTTGACATGAGTCCCCCCCAGGCCCAACTTTGACATGAGTCCCCCAAGGCCCAACTTTGACATGAGTCCCCCCCCCAAGGTACAACTTTGACATGAGTCCCCCCCCAAGGCACACCTTTGACACGAGACCCCCCAAGGCACACCTCCCCCTCATTGGGAAAAAGAGAAAAAACGTTGTTTTGCGGCTATAAGACAGTTTGGACTTCCAACGTTATTTGTTACAGTATCTGCAGCTGAAACACATTGGTTTGATTTAATGAAAACTTTATCATGGAATTTAGATCGTCACGAATTAACTAAAGAAGAATTTGTCGATATTAACAAGTTTAGCAGTAGGCCTCTGGCACTAAATTAAAATCTGTCAATGTCAGATTTTCATGTTTTAAATAATGAAATAATGTCGTGTCTGTATATTTTGAACTTAATATCAATTTGAAACAATTTATCAGAGGTTTGGACGGGTAAAAAAATTTACTAGTGTAATAAATATTTTTTATTTATAATAGATTAAATGTAGCCATGCAAATGCAAATTTGTATTTTAGTAAAATAGCTGAATTTATTTCAGAAAATTTTGGAGTGAAAGGCTGATTTTTCATACCAACTATGTGAAAAATATCAGAGCCGGGAATCGAACCCAGGCCTTCCGCTTTACGTGCGGATGCTCGAACCATTGAGCTACCCTGGCTGATTACCAGCTAGGCATTTCTCACATTGGTATGAAAAAATCAGCCTTTCAATCCAAAATTTTCTGAAATGAACTTTCATGGTTGATGAATAAATTTGTAAATTGAATTAAAGCTGAATTTATGGTTTTAGTTTCATTATACTCGAGGGAAATATTAAAAAAATAAAAGAATAAATAAAATAAATTTAAATTGTACATATCTGTGTGAGAAAGAGTGCAAATGTGTTTAAATGTATACATTTGCGTCTATGCATGTTTATTTTTGCACTAAGAACTTTTTATTATATCACTGTAAAAAAGCTATACGACGCTAGATCTACCAAAATCTATACAGTTCGTGCGACGATGACTTATAACATGTATATAAATTTTCAATTAATTCGAATAAGGCGTTTAGATGCTATCACACTTTAAGTAATTTGAGCCATAATGATTTAAAAAAAAATGTTTGTGTCCCTAAAAAAAAAAAAAAAAAAAAAAAAAAAAAAAACTATAAATGCTAGAGATTCATCAAATATGTATAGTTTGCGCTATGTTGACTGTAATATACGTACCAATTTTCAGACCATTCGATCAAAGCGTTTCGACGTTACAGTGTTCACTCACTTACATACACACATACATTTATGCATCACCGTAAAAAGAGCTCAAGGGACCTCAAAACGTATAGATACACCAAAATCTCAAAGTCCAATTTTTGTCATGATTACAATACTTTGAACTCAAGGAGCCTCAAAAGTTATACATACACCAAAATCTGAAAGTCCAATTTTTGTCATGATTACAATACTTTGAACTCAAGGAGCCTCAAAACTTATACATACACCGAAATCTGAAAGTCGAATTTTTGTCATGATTACAATACTTTTCTTACAAATGTGTATGTTCGAAAAGTAAAAAATCAAGAATCCTTAATATAATTAGAACTACAAAATTGTTAAACAAATCGCACATTTCTCTTCTTTATAAATTCAGGGGGCCGCGGTAGCCCAGTCGGTAAAGCGCCGGGCTCGTAATTGGAAGATTGAGGGTTCAGTAATCGAGCCAGCCAAAGACCGTCGTGTACACTAATGGTGGCTGGTGCACGTAAAATCTGTCGTGGCCGCAATGTCCTCCATGTTCCCATCAAATCATACCTCTGGGGGTCACCGAAGCGGGAGGGCCGTGGAGGTTCAAAATTTTGATGGCATATTTTCGAACCACCTCTAGGGGTGAGTCCCAGACAGTCGCCAATTACCCATTGCGCAGCACTAGTGCGACGTAAAACCCAACCAACCCAACCAACTATATATTCATTTATTATATTGACTCAGAATAATTCATTTAAATATGTTAACATTAGTGAAACCTTCTTAAGTCAATTTTAATAGTTTTTAACTTCAATTGACATGAATTTTAAAGTTTGTTTTTTGTGTTCCAAAAACATTTCACCCGGCTTATTTCGTTATTTACTCACCATTTCATAAAACCGCACGTGTTTGACAACAATAATGTGCCATGAGAGGTGAAAGTTGAAAAAGTCTTCGGTAATCTGTATACACGTCATCTACAATGTCAAGCGCTTTTTTAAGTTATTCTGATATTCTTTTCTTTCACTAAACCGCTAACAGTCATAAATAAAGAAGAAGGTGACGTGATAATACAAGGCAGATGTGTCAATATTTTTAATTTATTCATAGCATTGTTTGCACCCACATTTTTTGTTGAATAATTTTCGTCTTTTTTGATCATAATTGTATGTTTAGTAATATTCTTAATGACGAAGACTACAGAGACAGAAATATTTCTTTAATTTTTCTTTCACAGAATATTGTTCCACACACACACACACACACACAGATATACACTCTATAACAAAAAAAAAAAAAAAAAAAAAAAAAAAAAAAGACGCACCAAGAAGAAGTGGGGACGAAATTTGGTAGATGGGGGTGGAACGGATGGTCCGCATGGGACAAAAATTGGTAGATGTGATGTACATGTGGAGAAAGACAATTGATTACAGTTTCAGAAAATTTAAATGATTTAATCAAGAGAAAGGGCCTCACAAAGTAAACAAGTAATAACGCGTTGGTCCACTTCTGGCCCTTATGTACGCAGTTATTCGGCTTGATATTAATTGATAGAGTTAACAGATGTGCTCCTGTGAAGTATCGTACCAAATTCTGTCCAATTGTTGCGTTAGATTGGTAAAATCCCGAGCTGGTTGTAGGACCCTTTTTATGATGCTCCAAACGTCCTCAGTAGAAGAGAGATCCGGGAACTGAGCTCAACCCCACTGAGCCGCCTGTTAAGGGTATTTGTAGTCACTGAAGTACCAGTTGCACGTAGGATCGACGATAATGATGAATTGGTGCTTGATTCCATCAAAACCTGTATGTATGTCAATTTGTGTCCAGTTTGCATTACTCCTTCTTCGTGTGTCACTTTTTTTGTTGTTATAGAGTATATACATATAACATAAAGCTATATACAAGGGCATTTTTGGCTTTTTCCGCGCAATACAAGAAGTGACATTTTTACATTCTTAAAGCGACTTGGCGCCTTTAACGGCAACACTGAAGTAAGTTTCATACAAAAGCTTTTATTTCTGTTTAATATTTATAAATTGAAGTATATTAGGTTTGTTCAATGAAATATATATTCAGGCAATAATTCTTATGGTTCTTGATATATTTTTTACAGATTTCTAAACAACTAATCACTGCAACCTCTCAGTATAGACTCATCAACGAGTTATTAAACTCTTTTCCCTTCAGTTCTTTTTAACATTTGCAAAATATCATCTGATATTTTGCAATAGATCATTTGAATCGATGGCCCTTTTATAATCACTGTGCTCAGCGAATTTATTTTTATTGAGATATTTTGGGATTTCCAGATTTTTTATTACAACATAAGAATCGGGCCCCGGAAACCTCTACTCGTGAAAAAAGAAAAAAAAGAAATTTTAATACAGATTTTTTCCGCTTAATACGATTATTTAAAGAAAAATTATGGTTTCTATTTGAAAAAAACTGAGTTTGTGTCACGTGGGCCCCCTTTGGGCCCCGGGATCCTACCTATGATACCTTAACTGATAGATTATTTGATTGCTCGAAGCTTTTGAAATCACCACCCGAACAACACAAAATGTTTCAGAAACATAACAGTCATATAACATGGAAACATTCTAAATATTACAGAAACGTTCCGTTTGCTTTCAGATTACTTTTATAAACTAAGATAGGTCCACGATTGTAACAAAAAAGTCGGATACGTAACAGAAAGGTTTCAAGCACATAAGAGAGATAACATAGGAAAGGCCGAATGTTTCAGAAAGGTATGAGAGAGCATATTAAAATGTGTTACGTTTTTTAAAGTTTGTAAGCATTTTAAGACATAACTGAAACGTTCTGTGTTGTATGGGCATGTTCAGCGAAGTTACTTTCTTTTCCAGATATTTTGGTGTGTCCAGACTTATTAAATACCCCCCCCCATCTCTCTCTCTCTCTCTCTCTCTCTATATATATATATATATATATATATATATATATATATATATATATACTAGCAGGCTACGCCCGCTTCGCTGGTCACTATTTTTAAATGAATCATTATAATTAATGAATTCTCAAAATTGCATTAATTTTTATCATGTGAAAAAAAAAAAAAAAAAAAAAACTCTGATCGGGAAAAATGTCGCACCGGGTCCCCACTGCCTTCGGCAGCGTAGACCCGTGCGCGATGCGCACGCACGAATGCATATATATGAGCGCAATAAAAATTTTACAAATTCGAAAATATCCGCAATCGATTTGAAAGTATCAAAAACCTCTATGCACCAGTTTTGAATGATCTATCTCTATTTTTATTTTTTTGCCCCTCCGCTCCCTCCCCCCTTCCCGCCCCTCCCAATAATTTAAAAAATTCAAAAATATCCGCAATCGATTTGTAGGTATCGAAAACCTCGATGTACCAATTTTGAATGATCTAACTCTATTTTTTTTTGCCCCTCTGCCCCCCCCTTCCCGGCCCTTCTAATAACTTTACACTTTCGAAAATATCCCCATTCGATTTGCAGGCCTCTAAAACCTATCTGTACCAATTTTGAACGGCCTAACTGTATTTCTATTTGTTTTTGCCCATAGCCCCCCCCCTTACCGCCCCACCCCCTTCCCGCCCCTCCTAATAATTTTACAAAATCGAAAATATCCCCAATCGATTTGTAAGTATCGAAAACCTCTATATAGCAATTTTGAACGATCTAACTGTATTTTTATTTTTTTGCCCACCCCTCTCCCCTCCCCCTTCTCGCCCCTCCTAATAACTTTACACTTTCGAAAATATCCCCATTCAACTTGCAGGCCTCTAAAACCTATCTGTACCAATTTTGAACAGCCTAACTGTATTTCTATTTGTTTTTGCCCATAGCCCCCCCTTCTCGTCCCACCCCCTTCCCGCCCCTCCTAATAATTTTACAAATTCGAAAATACCCCCAATCGATTTGTAAATATCGAAAACCTCTATATACCAATTTTGAACGATCTGACACTATTTTATTTTTTTGCCCCCCTCCCCTCCCCCCTTCTTGCCCCTCCTAATAACTTTACACAATCGAAAATATCCCCATTCGACTTGCAGGCCTCTTGAACCTATCTATACCAATTTTTAATGGCCTAACTGTATTTCTATTTGTTTTTGCCCCATAGCCCCCCCCTTACCGCCCCACCCCCCTACCCGCCCTCCTAATAATTTTACAAATTCAAAAATATCCGCAATCGATTTGTAAGTATCGAAAACCTCTACGTACCAATTTTGAACGATCTGACATTATTTTTATTTTTTTGCCCCCCTCCCCTCCCCCCTTCTTGCCCCTCCTAATAACTTTACACAATCGAAAATATCCCCATTCGACTTGCAGGCCTCTTGAACCTATCTGTACCAATTTTGAACGGCCTAACTGTATTTCTATTTGTTTTTGCCCCATAGCCCCCCCTTACCGCCCCACCCCCCTACCCGCCCCTCCTAATAATTTTACAAATTCAAAAATATCCGCAATCGATTTGTAAGTATCGAAAACCTCTACGTACCAATTTTGAACGATCTGACACCATTTTTATTTTTTTGCCCCACTCCCCTCCCCCCCCTTCTTGCCCCTCCTAATAACTTTACACAATCGAAAATATCCCCATTCGACTTGCAGGCCTTTAAAACCTATCTGTACCAATTTTGAACGGCCTAACTGTACTTCTATTTGTTTTTGCTCCATAGCCCCCTTGTTTTTGCTCCATAGCCCTTGCTGCCCCACCTGGGGGCTGAATTTCTAAAATTCCAGAAATTGGTTTTTAGATAGTTGCATTAGCTATATTTTAGAGCAAAAATTTCACGTATATCTATTTTTTTGTTTGAGATATATAGGATTATGCGAAATCACGTTTTACGCATGTGAAATCACGTTTTGCCCCCCCCCCCCGCCCCCCTTGGGGACCGAATTTCAAAAATTCCAGAAACCGATTTTTAGACATTTGTATTAGCTATATTTAAAAGCAAAAATTTTACGGATATCTGTTTTTTTTGTTTGAGATATGAAGGATTTTGTGAAAATACGTTTTGCCCCCCCCCCCCCCCTAGGGGGGCGAATTTTGTAAAATCGCTTGCGGCGTTGTCTTTCTCGGGTCATAAACATTAACCGTGCCAAATTTGGTCCCGCTCGGTGAAACGGCCTAGGATTCTATAGCGCACACACACAGACAGACTCTGCTCTTTTATATATATATAGATATATATACTAGCAGACCCGGCCACGCGTTGCTGCGGCTAAGTAATACGTTTATAATTTGATAAGGTATATAGTATTTCCCCACAACTGGATTTGGCGATTTTTTTTTTTTTTTTTTTGCGCCTTTTTGAACGATAACGAAGTCGTTCTGGATTCTTTGCAATAAAATATGGTAACCTGCATGCTTTTATTTTAGATTTATGATTTAGCTTATGATTTTATCATTTAAGATTTTTAAATTTATGATTTAGCCATAATCGCCAAATCCAGTTGTGGGGAAATAATATAGTTGTTACCCACAACTATAAGATATAATATAACTTCAGTAATTATATTCGGATAATTATAACTTCAGTATATCCCCACAGCTGAATTTGGCGATTTTTCTTTGGCGCCGTTTTGAACGATAACGATGTCGCTCTGGACTGTTTGTGATATAATATGGCAGCCTATATGTTGTTTATTTTGGATTTATTATTTTATATTTTGGATTTATGATTTAGATTATCATTTATCATTTATCATTTATAGATTTATGATTTAGCCATAATCGCCAACAAAAAATCGCCAAATATCGTTGTGGGGATATACTGATTAATATATTACTGAAAAGATTTATATATTTTAACGAAGTGGTGAGAAGATTCTGAGTATGTTAAAATTTTAATAGTAAATTCAAGTTAATCAAGAAGGAAAGTATTGAGGATTAAGATAAGAAAATTGCAAAATTTTAAGATCGCATTTTCAGCAATAAATATGAGTCAAAATTTAATGCAAAATACATATATAAATCATAAATTTAATCAGGAACGTTAAATTGGTAAGTTATTAAAGGAAAGGTAAAGAAAAATTAAATAAGAGAAATAATTAATTAAAGTTTCGAACATCGATCATATAGATTAGCGTTACAAAACAAATAAACAGACTTAAACTCTTCCAGACTTTTAAATAAGTTTTAAATTAAGTTTTAAAATTTAATGTTAAATAAAACAGACTTTTAAATAAGTTTTAAAATATTGAAATGGTTACTTTTTATTTAGAACGTTATGTATAGATCACAAATTTCTTAAAGAAAACGAAGTGATACAGATTAGAATAATGCAACAAAAATTGAAAAAGCAAGGTTATGTCGTAAATAAATTTTAACACACGTGTCACGTGAAATAAATTGTAGCATATACATAATGTATCTGATATAAGATATTAACATGTTGCAGCGGAATAAATTTCATATCTATCATCCTTGGCGGAAAAAAAATAATATCGCCAAATTATCTGGCGCACACATTTAATTCCTTTCAAAAATCATGGTTATTTTAACAACTTATATTAAGAGAGTAATGAATTATATGAAACAATATTTCGCACAATACATATTACGAAAATATACATCTAGCTTGTATATTTTCGTGTTACATTTTTGATCGCCAAATACGAAAAACTCCAAGGACGACAGAGCTTTGAAATTTAAAATTAAAATTTTGTCGAATTGACAGCAAAATAACTCAATCTAACGTATGCACATGATAAATAATACATATCTATACAAAAATATGGGGATTAAAATCCGGAAATAATTTTCCTCGTTTTTTAATAATTTTTTACAAAAAATACAATGGGCGATTAACATAAGAAATCTTTTTCTTGATTTCACAGACGGTCAGTGACGTCACACTTCGCTTGTGTATAACTGCATACTTTATCAATGCGAATAAAATCTTTAAATTGATTATGACGTCAATTTTCGTGAGATGTATAATTTAACTTTTTATAATTTTTTAACGTTCACGTTTGATTAAATGTATTTACTTTTATGTCGAAAGAAAATGAACTCGTATTTTTTCTTTTTGGCAACAATTAAACTTATGGAACTCACAGATATTTTGGAGCAACTGTAACAAAGGTCTATAATTAACAAATAATTGCAATAAAACAATATTGTGACAATAAATTGAGATAAAATTTATCCTATCTCTCAAGTTGGACCAAACTGCACACAGTGTGCAAAATTTCATTAAAATCGGCTCCTTAGTTTAGGAGTTTATCGCGGACAAACATCGTGACACGTAATTTTTATATATATACAGATATATATATGTATGTATGTATATATATACATTATACATATATTAACATCTTACCTGCCGGGAAAATCTACGAGATTCACTTCCGAATGCCACCGTTTTTCACACAGGCGCGTATAGTTATGCGTTCACTGTTCCAGAAACATTACTTTTTTCCGATTCCTCCACTCCCCTCTTCTCCGAAATATGTAAATCCAACGAAAACACTATCAAGGTCACATTTAAGATCATTTTATTGCATTCCAAAGCCTTGGAACTAGTTTCACTGGTAGCAGCACAAAGCAAAGGATCGTACTTCGGAAGAGCATATACAGTAACCGCCGCTTAATAAAATCACTGGTTAATAAAATCAGCCGCTTAATCTGATCAATTTGCCAGGACCGGAATCAAATCAATACAAACTAATTTTCAAGCCGCCGCTTAATAAAATCAACATCGCCGGTTAATAAACTCAAAAATATCTCCTCAGCAGCCAAAAATATCATTTCTGCACACTAAAAATATTTTTTATTTGCATTGTGATTTTTTTTTTTTTTTTTTTTTTTTTTTTTTAAATAGAAAAAGAAATCAAAGCACGACAAACCCTCCGTTATCGCTCTTTGTCGAAGATTTCACACATGCAGGACAGTTATAAATTAAACACGTAACAATTTCAAGAAGTTATTCTTCAAAGTGCAGTAATAAGTTACAAATTTGATTTTAAATGATTTTTTTTTTTTTTTAATTAAAAGAGAGTTTCTAGTTCTTATTTTGAAATTACCATAATTCATGATGTTTAAACGGAAAGATTTTAAATTTGTAATAACAGTGCGAACTTTTGGTAAAATAATGAGGATTTTCCTCTAAAGGAAAGCGCATGGGAACTTGGAATGCGTTTAATTTACTTATATCGAAGGAACAATTAATTAATTAATTATCTATCAAAAATTAATTAATATTGTTTACTAATTCCATTATTCGTTACTATTTGAAGTTTCTTTCCAAATTCAGGTAAGTAATACCTTTTCCTTAAGTGCAGGAACGTTCGCCGGATTTAAAAAACAGCCGCTTAATAAAATCACTTTGGCTCAGAACGAATGTGATTTTAATAAGCGGCGGGAACTGTATATACGCCCAGGCCAGTTCATGGGTTAAAACTTACAGAAAATTACCAAAATAAAACGCGATAGAGATAGATTAAACTCAATGTAATAAGTGCGCACACTGATAAAGATCAAAATAAGGCCAAAATCAAAAGAATGAAATCATGATGAATTCCCCATTTTATCAAGGGCATTGAAGAAATTGAGCTTGCAATTTATGGTTTTCTATCTTTAGAATGCATATCTGGAAATCAAAATTTTTTCTAAGCGTCTAAACTAATGCCCGAACCACAATCACCGTGACAAAAGAACTATATTAACCAAGACAAAAATATGAAGAAGGCAATTACTTAAATGAAGAAAGAAATTTAAAAACAATACAATACTTATAAAATCGCATGCATGGAGCACAGTAAGAAGTGTGAACTAATGCAGTTAACAGTTAAATATGCAATCCAAGTTAGTAGAGATGGTTAAAAAAATGGAGAAAATGCAAAGATGCAGCAATTTATTTGTGCTTATTACATCTAGAAATACTTTACCTTATTTAAATAGACATGATAATATTTATCTTATAAAAAGAATAAATATGAATATATATATATATATATATATAAATGATAGATATAGTAATAAAATTTAATCTTAAAATTTAGCAATTAATAGATACAAAACAATACCAACACAAAAAAATTGAACTGATTTTAACTTATAGGAAAGACTGACACAAAAATGTTGCGATACAGATAAAGAACCAATAAGTGACAAAAAAATTTAAATTACTTACGCCGACATGAATGATAATAATAAAAAAAGGACCATTAGATTTAATGACAGAGAAAATAAATAAATGACCACAGAAATAATTGGATAAAAATGCTTAAAATTAGAAGTAAATACTCATCAGGGGGCATGTACTTCATAAAGCTGTGAAAGCTGCATCGATTTCGTAAAACAATATAGCTAATCATAGCAATTTATATTGTTCCAGCCCCGATCGAAGCAGCAAAAGAAATTAAATTAATTATTAAATTAATTCTTCGTGCAATCCAGAGAGAAAACTAGAAAAAAGCATAGTAGCCACATGTAAAACATTTATGCAAACTGGAGAATAGGATGATGCCAACAAAAAAATGAAATTAAAAATAAAAGCTTTGCAAACATCGATTATATATATATATATATATATGTGTGTGTAGTATTTTAGACTTATTTACTCTTAAAAAATATTTTAGCTATAAGTATATATATATATATATGTATGTGTGTGTGTGTGTGTTAATTTTTAGAATCAATTTTATGATACTTAATTTTAGTAGGAAAAAATAAGCCAATTTTTATATTTTTACCGATTTTCACCGTTTATCCACCCCCTCCCCAAATATATCCTGATTTTTCTTGAAGATTAAAGGGGGTGTAAATTTTTACTACTTTATAACATGTGACTAGTTTTGATCCGTAACAAAAGAAAATGAGAGAATCATGGACCTATTGTTAGATTTACACCCACTGATTATTACATGATTTTCGGCAATGCAACGTAAAACATTAGAAAAGAAAAGGGGAAAACGCCTGCTTAATCGAAATAACTTTTCTTCATATGGCATTAAAGCGATTCAAAATAATATATTGTGTGAACACGCATCAAAGTATTATTTAACTCATTATCGCTTAAAACTGCGTGCGTGTTCGACAACAATGACTTCACATGGGAGGTGAAAGTTGAGGAGTTCTTTCATCTGAACAAGGCGTCGTCAATATGTCAAACGTTTAAGAAAAAGAAAGAGAAAGTCAAATACGAGTGAAAGAATGGCTCAAAAACCCACATTTTTCACTTGACCTACATCACCGAAATGAGTTGTTGTATGTAGTAATGGTTGAATCAAATTTCCGCTTTGTTGGAGAGTAAGCACTAAAATTAGACAACCGCAAGTTATGTTTGTCATTTCGGGAGTGTCATAGTATACCTGACGGAGAAAGGACAATAACATGCATTCCTTGCATGGATTGTTTGACAAATGCTTGAATTGGGAGGAGATTATTCTGATTTATTTATTTAAATGTTTGAAACAAGCAATTTTCTCGTAAACATAAGTAAAATTGGAAACGTTTTGTGTAGAATACCAACTTTTAAATGATTCAGATGCTTATACAAAATATTTCAATCGAAAATTTATATTTTTTCAAGCCTATAACAGACATACTGTTATAAAAAATTTATCAATGGCCCAAAAACTTAGAGCCTTTGCCAACAGGGTCACCGTAGTCGAAACTTGGTTACCAGTGATCATACGGGAGTGTCCTATCTGTATAATAATCTGTGGTCTTGAGCTCCTTTTGGTTACGCTTTTGAGTAGGTCTATTTATTTCAACATTCATAGTAATTCGATTCTCGACAGATTTAGTTAACATCACACTGCTGCTTTTATCTCTGAAAAATGGTCTTCCCCATTTGCTGTATAAATTTCAAGAGAAAAAAAAATCGTGCTTTTGGGCCGACTGAGTTAGCGCAATGGTAGACCCTTGGTGCAATATGCTGAAAATTAAGGTTCGATTGCTGGCCTGGTCAGATAGCTCTCTTGTTAAAATAAATCTGGCCTTTTCATCAAAAGTGTGTAGTAAATTTTTTGTCTGTTAGTTTTTTGTTTGGATTTGATAAAAATTTTATATCGCAAGTAATAGATTTATTTTAATTATTCACCATTTTCATGCCAAATATTTCTAATCTAATAAAATTAAACATAATTTATACGTCTCATTAATATATTAAAACCAATGTAACATTTAAACCTCAACTCCGTATTAGTAACTTTCTCTCAAACTTTAAACCCGCTGTCCCCCCTCTTAAACGTCTTGGTGTAATCTATAGTATTCCTTGTAAAAATTGTGATTCTACATATATCGGTGAAACTGGCAGAACGGGTGAAATTAGATTAAAGGAACATAAATGCTCATATAAAACAGGAGATTTAAGATCAAAACTCGTAATCCATTCTCTCAATAGTGATCCTATTCCGGATTTTGAAAACTTTTAAAATTTTTAGCTTCTAATGTAAATATCTATGAATCCCGTATATTTCTAGAGGGCGCTTTTACCAAAATGCAACATTCTGCCTTGAACGAGGCTAAAGCTATTCCTCCGGAATATTTAATCTTGTGTATGATGTATTATGAATTTTTGTAAATGTTGTGCTTGTATGTTTGACACTGAGGAGGGCTAGTGTTCTAGCCGAAACGTCTGTCTTGTGTTTTAATGTCTTTAATTAAAATGTATTTTTAAAGTTTTAAATTTTTGTATTTTTTATCTCATTTCTAATCTAATTTTAAAACCTGATAAAATGCAAGGTTTAGGTCACTACTGATGTTTTTTTCTAATCTCAAAATCCAACATCGTAACCTTTTCAGATGTTTCCTTGGAATGTCAAAGGTTAGAGCCAACGTTTCACTTAATCTTGTAAGAGATGCATCTTCATGTCGTGATGTCAGGAATTCACATCGTTAAGTATGCATAATTGACATCAGTGGCCTACATTCAGCAACGGGTTCCACCTTCATTTGAATAACTTCTTTAAGAAAATATGTAAACATCGAGATCCTTAATGTGCAGTTCAATAATCCCTGTTGCTGCGAATAGCTTAGGTTAAATGTCATCGTTAATCAGGTTATTTTCTTTTATTAACAACATTAGTAACATTTAAAAACAGCTATATTTTAAATATTTATTGTTATTGTTTTATTTAAGGGATTACATGGATTTCGAAAGTAAATCTACGTTTTTCTTTTTCCTTCTTTTTCTTTCTTTTTCTTTTCTTTTTTTTTAAAATACAGTCGTCTCCACTTAATCGAGTAACGGATAATCGAATACCCCGCTTATAAGAATATAAATTTATAGAACCAATTTTTTTTCCCGTAGTAGTAGTGTTAAATTTCCTCGTTTAAAGAAATATTTTTTACAACGCCACCCCGCTTAATCGCATAAATACTAAAGTTACTTGAATAAAATTCCTCTATTTCTGGGCAAGATTTTCCTCAAACTCAAAAAAAAAAAAAAAAAAAAAAAAAAAAATTCGTTCTTCTTTTAAAAATCTTACATAACTAAGGCATGCTCTTTAAACATGACATGCGGTATTCCTGCCGAGATGATAAAAATTGTTTTGCAAAAGTCAAATTTATAAAATCAGCAACTGATGAGAAAATTAGAAATTAAAATGCAAATTATCTCCAGGAATTAGAAATCACAAATTTTGAATGTTTTCAGATGATTGAAAAAGAACTTTATGAATACGTAGATGTGGATAAAGATGGAGAAATAGAAAAAGATGAAGAGTTTAATCTGCTAATAAAATCTTTAAATGAAAGGGATAAAGAAGAGCAAGCGAACGATAAATGAAGTTGCAAAATCCTTTAACATTATTCATCGTCATTTTGAGTCTCATAGAAACGATTATAATCTATTTATGTGCTTTAGAAAAAGAATTCGAAAAATGTTTAGTTAAGTCTATGTTAAAGTAATCAATCATAACTGATTTTTTTGGTTAAGAATAAAATTGTAAGTACACTTTATTTTATATTTATTCCAGCATTAATTGCATTCATAAATTACTATAATATTTTAACTTAGTAAAAGTTTTGTTAAATATTTAAATAAGAAAGTGGTATCGATCATTTATCTTTTCATGTAAGCATAAAACCATTATAGTTATACATGCAACTGCGTTTCTAGTCTTCCCCGCATAATTTGAATACCCCGCTTAATCGAATTAATATAGTTGGAACGGTAGATATTCGTTCAAGCGGCACCGACTGTATTTGAACAAAGGACTTTTTCTTTTGTTCGACCGAAACTAATTTTACAAGGCTATACGTAGGTTAAAATGTACCAAAAATTGTAATGTTTTTGCATAAATTTCTGCCAAAAATTCATATTTCAAATTTTTTTAAATCCCCCGTTTAAGCACTATACGTCAATTTGATTTAGAAGAAGTGTGCAAAATTTCAATAAGAAATCATGAGATCATGCCTACCGCTTTCCTGAAGGGTCTCCGGAAGCCAGGTTCAACCGGCTGAATTTTCCAAAAATTTTAATGAACATTTATAAAATATTGTTTAAATACTGCTCTTTTCAGTGCTCAAAATTTTGAGTAAATTTTTATTTATTACATTTTAATAATATTATAGTTTAAAAAAAAAAAAATAAAGAACACGCTTTTATAGAAATGTGAACTAAAAAAGCACAAAATATCTATCTTAGTATTAAAATGCAGGGTAAGAGAAAGTCGTGTGAGTGACACACCATAATATTTACGTACATTTAAGTCTTTAATTAAAATAATTTAGAATTAAACAAAAAACATTTAAAAAAAATCCCCCCTCACTGGGATCGAGCGCGGCGCCTTACCTCAACGCCACATCGTTCACGTAGGGAAAGTCTTTTCTTTACAATATAGATTTTTTTGTTTGCTCCCAGAGCAGTTACAAACATGCAGACATACATACAGGTGAAGCTAATAAAAGCGTGTTATAAATAATATTATAGTTTTAAAAAATTAAAGAGCACGCTTTTATAGAAATGTGAACTAAAAAAGCACAAAATATCTATCTTAGTACTAAAATACAGGGTAAGAGAAAATCGTGTGAGTGACACACCATAATATTTACATACATTTAAATCTTTAATTAAAATAACTTAGAATTAAACAAAAACCATTTTTAAAAAATCTCCCCTGACAGGGATCGAACGCTAGATTTTTAGATTCGTAGCGCGGAGCTATACCTCAACGCCACGAAGTTCACTAGGCAAATTCTTTTTTTTACAATACAGATTTTTTGTTTGCTCCCAGAGCGGTTATAAACATGCAAACATACATACAAACATACATACATGCAGACGAAGCTAATAAAAGCGTGTTATAAATAATATTATAGTTTTAAAAAATTAAAGAACACGCTTTTATAGAAATGTGAACTAAAAAAGCACAAAATATCTATCTTAATATTAAAATGCATGGTAAAAGAAAATCGTGTGAGTGACACACCATAATATTTACATACATTTAAATCTATAATTAAAATAACTTAGAATTAAACAAAAATCTCCCCTGACAGGGATCGAAGGTTAGGTTCGTAGCGCGGCGCCTTACCTCAACGCCACATCGTTCACGTAGGAAAAGTCCTTTTTTACAATGTAAATTTTTTGTTTGCTCCCAGAGCAGTTACAAACATACAAACATACATACATACAGGTGAAGCTAATAAAAGAGTGTTAAAAATACAGATAAATATGCGTTTTTAATTATTTATTTTTTAAACCTTTGAAACACGTATAACCCTTAATGCTTTTTATTTCTCAATTAATTTAAAATAAATTGTTGCCTCGAATATTTTATTTACTCACGAAATAAGATATGGCGTAGCTGTAGATTTAGGGTTTAAAGCCGATTGATTTGCGCATGGATCTAGGACTGACAAGGAAACATTCAAAAGGTGTCGTCTTCAAAAAATATTGAAAAAAAGTATATGTGATTCTACTCTTCATAAAACACCAGAAAGTGAAAAAAATTATCGGCTGAAATGAATTACAGCGACCACAAAAGTTATGAAAATTAAGCATATTTGGCGATTTTACACTGTTAGGCGATTGATTTTGAGTACTTGGCGGAAAAGCAAAACACAGTTTTGTTCGTACACGGCGATCTCGGTGCTTGCGAACTTATCCCCTAACAGCGCTAAATCGCCCAAAATGTTTAATTTTGATATTTTTTTTGTGGTCGCTGTAATTCATTTCACTCGATATTTTTTTCATTTTCTGGTGTTTTATGAAGAGTAGAATCAAATATATATATATATATATATATATATATATATATATATATATATATATATATATATATATATATATTCAATATTTTTTGAAGATGACACCTTTTGAATGTTTACTTGTGAGTAAAATGCCCCCCATGGTAGTCTTTATAAGAGGCTCTAGCCTGCATTCACGCGAATTTCGGAAAGAAACAGGAAACTCCGACGAGCGCAATTTGATTTCGAACTCGTCTTCTTCCGTCTACCAACTTTGAAGGTAAACTGGGCGTAATTTTGGGCACTGGCCGTGCCCAAAATTAAATAAGTGAGCAATATAATTTATGTTGTGCCTTATGCCGCATATAAAAAACATGCATATTTTTTATTTTCTGAAGTGAAATAGCAGAAAAATAAATTACTATTATATTTTACAAATTGAATTCGGAACTTTCGAGATAAGTTCACAATTTTTGGAAGATCATTATTTCTTTTTTTCAAGTTCACGAGCTCCAAAAAGGTTAGGAATAAATCTGTACTGATAAGTATAAAGGATTTAAGTCCATATTCTTGATTTTTCAGGAGACGAAAAATAAAGTTAAACTAACTAAAAACTAATCAGAAGAATCGATTAGGAAAAAGGTATTTCGTTGACTTATACCCCTTATACCATTCAGTGATTGTCAACCTTCATTTAATAACGGGAAAAAATTGAATTAAATATTTCATACCATACATGAATGGTGAATTTCTGACTTGAACCTTTTTTTTACCAATGGATTTTCTCAAAGACTAAATGACATAGACTTAAATCCTTTATACCAATCGATTGAGAATTTTTTTCTGAGTCTGACTATCTACTTAACTCAAAATCGACATTTTTGGACTTAAATCCTTTATACTTATCAGTACATAAATAATATATTTAAATGCTTATTAACAAAAAAAAAAAAAAAAAAAAAAAATCTCTCTGGTTAGAGATTAATTTTTGAAATGAAAACTATATTTGGAATTAGACATAAAATGTTTTATATGTTTATTCATTTATTTTTTCCTGCTCGTCGTTTTTTTTTTATTACAATTATGCTTTCAACTCCTGATGAAATCTAAAGAGTTTAGGTCAGTATAACAGATTAGTTGCTCCAGGATACACGATTTTATCCTCTCCACTCAAGATCGAAGGTGAAAGCTATTTTTTAACATTAATCTTGTATAAGGAAATAACTCAGGATATCATGATGTCAGAATTCGTAATGCAAAATATTTAAAGTTCACATTAATGTCTTACATAATATGGATTATGACCTAAAATTAGACAAAGTCTACTACGTGATAATATTTGAAATTTGTGATTCAATCTGTAAACTGCGGTTCTTGTGGATATTGATTAATTCCACCTTACATGAAATACAGTCGGCAGCAAAATTCTTGAAGCGGTAACAATAATTCATATTTAAAAGATGTGCACCTAACACTGTTTTTTTTTTTTTTTTTTTTTTTTTTTTAATTAAATATTTGTTGAGTCATAATCTTAGTCATTTGCTGTTTATTGGTGAGGGCCGCGGTAGCCCAGTCGGTAGAGCGCCGGCCTCGTAATTGAAAGATTGCGGGTTCGGTACTCGAGCCGGCCAAAGACCGTCGTGTACACTAATGGTGGCTGGTGCACGTAAAATCTGTCGTGGCCGCAAAGTCCTCCATGTTCCCATCAAAAATTATACCTCTGGGGGTTACCGAAGCAGGAGAGCCATCCCTTCCGTGGAGGATGAAAATTGTGATGGCATGTCTCCGGGCCACCTCTAGGGGTGTGTCCCAGACCGTCGCCAATTGCCCATCTGCGCAGCATTAGTGCGACGTAAAACCCAACCACCACCACCACCACCACTGTTTATTGGTGATAAAAAGTAGCGATCAAACAAAAGAAATCTGGAATAATTTCACTGGACATTCCGAAGATTAAGTAATTAACGATTCTATAAATAAATTAAAGTAAGACAAATCGTTAAATAAACAAAAGTAAAAATTATAACGGGATGTCTGAGTATTTTTCTCCATTGTTTAATTTTATACTATTGCACTTCAAATAATTTGAGTCCATAGATCATAATGATAAAGATTTTTTTTTTTTTTTTTTTTTTTTGCGTGTGTGTGTGTGTGTGTTCCTATAAAAATCTATAATCCTTTAAAAATCTATTCACCAAAATCTCTGCAATTTGTGCGATGGTAACCTATAATATGTGAATAAATTTTCAGCTCAATCACGTAAAACGTTTAGACGCTGTCGCACTTTAAAAAAATTGAGCCAATAGACATAGACCATAATGATAAAGAATTTTACTTTGTGTCCATGTAAAAAAAAAACAATGCGAGATTCACCAAAATCTGTTCAGTTCATGTGACAGTGACTTATAACATGAATATAAATTTTTAGCTCAGACGAATAAGGCATTTAGACCCTATTGCACTTTAAAGAATTTGGACCTATAGGCCATAATTATCAAGAATTTTTCTTTATGTCCATGAAAAAGAGCTATGAGTGCCAGATTCACAAAAATATGTTCAGTTCATGTGACAGTGACTTACAACATGTGTATAAATTTTTAGCTCAGATGAATAAGGCATTTAGACGCTATCGCACTTTAAAAGAATTTGGGCCTATAGGCCATAATTATCAAGAAGTTTTCTTTGTGTCCAGGAAAAAGAGCTATAAGTGCTAGATTCCCAAAAATCTATACAGTTCCTGCGACAGGGATTTATAACTAGTGTATAAATTTTTAGCTCAGACGAATAAGGCATTTAGACGCTGTCACACTTTAAAAAATTTGGGCCCATAGGCCATAATTACAAAGATTTTTTTTTTTGTGTGTGTGTCCTTATAAAATAACTATAAGTCCTAGATTCACCAAAATCAGTAGAGTTCGTGCTATGGTGACCTGTAACATAGTACTAACTTTCAGCTCATTCGAACAAAGCGTTTAGGCGCTATCGTGTTCACTCTCATGCATACACACGCACACACACATATATCATCGTAAAAATAGTAAAAATGAACTCAAGAACCTCAAAATGTATAGAAACAGCAAAATCTCAAAGTTGGGATTTTTGACATGATTACAGTATTTCCTTACATATGTATGTTCGGAAAGTAAAAAAAAAAAAAAAAAAAAAAATATATATATATATATATATATATATATCTGTACTGATAAGTATAAAGGATTTAAGTCCAAAAATGTCGATTTTGAGTTAAGTACACAGTCAGATTCAGAAAATATTCTCTATCGATGGGTATAAAGGATTTAAATCCATGTCATTTAGTCTTTGAGGAAATCCATTGGTAAACAAAGATTTCAGTCAGAAATTTAGCATCTTTGGTATAAAATATTTAATTCAAATTTTCCCTTTATTAAATGAAGATTGACAATCACTGAATGGTATAAAGCGTATAAACCAACATAATCCCTTTTTCCTAATCAATTCTGCTCATTAGTTTTTAGTTAGTTTAACTTTATTTTTCGTCTCCTGAAAAATCAAGAATATGGACTTAAATCCTTTATACTTATCAGTACAGATATATAAAATATGGGGATGTG
This sequence comes from Salticus scenicus, assembly GCA_963930645.1. Classification (NCBI taxonomy): domain Eukaryota; kingdom Metazoa; phylum Arthropoda; class Arachnida; order Araneae; family Salticidae; genus Salticus; species Salticus scenicus. The sequence continues at coordinate 266,918,157 of OZ005658.1, forward strand.
TGCTACAATAATCTTGCTGCCGACTGTATAACAATAAGTTTAGTTTTATTCCAAATAAAAAATATGTATTGCGTATATTTACTAATTGCGAGTAAGTTCTGACAAAGCATCACACATCGTTGCTTAAAGATCTACCGTTGTATCTGTTAGTTTCTTCCTTGTAGGTAGACGTTGAGAGAAATATTTTTATTCTCATAAAAGGAAATTCAGGATGTCAGGATGTCAAGAATTTATATTGCAAAGCATCTAAAATGCACATTAATGCCTTATGTTATATGAAACTGAGAGTAAAATTCGACTAAGACTATTACACTACAATATTTAACACTTTTGTATTCGTGTCTATAGGCAACACTTCATATGGCTTTTATTAGTACAAGAAGCTTTTATAGAAGAAGCTTAGCTTTAAATATAAGTGCATATTATGAGGCTCATTTGAATAATACATGCTGATGTCAATAATTTTTGTTAGATGTCAAAGAAGAAATGATATGAATAATATATATATATATATATACAGTACCCGCCGCTTTATAAAATCACTGGTTAATAAAATCAGCCGCTTAATTGATCAAATTGCTGGGTCCCGAATGAAATCAATAGAAACCGCCGCTTAATAAAATCAGCATCGCCGGTTAATAAACTCAAAAGAAAGTTTCTTCAAGAGTAAAAATGATCATGTATGTAAGCTAAACAACGAATTATATTTTCTCACCGGACCTTTGAAATGAAAAAAAGAAACAAAACATATCAAGCCATCACATTATTGCTCTTTGTCAAAAATTTTACGCCACAAAAAAAAAAAAAAAAAAAAAACACGCCCCACCGTGTGTCGTAGTTATGAATTCAAGGAATGAATTCGCCAAATGATTGGCCAATGAGTATTTTTTTCTGTTTTTAGATATTCAAATAGAGTTTCTAGTTCTTATTTTGAAGCAACTTAGCTGCAAGATATGCAAGCAGAAATCTTTTATTTTGAAGGTAAAGCGTAAAATTTTGATAAAGTATGATCGTTTTCTTCAAATGTATAGTCAAAGGAAGGCTGTCGCCTTCCTTTCGAAGCTTAATATTTCTCAATTTTTTTTCATGTAAACATAAGAATAAAGATGATATTAGTGCTTAAATTGTAGTAAGCGAAAATGAATATAAAAAGCAAAAGTCATCAACGCAGCACTTCTAGATAGGTACAAAAAAGCCATTTGAAAGAAAATTTTCATTTTTTACGTAATTTTCTCCTTAAAAGCTGAAAATTTTACGTGGATGATAAGTAACGGAAACTTCAATTCTACGGATGGCTAGTAGATATATGAAAGGGCGAAGAATTTCTTTCCATATTTAGATAATGAATACTCTTTTACTGAGTTAGGAAAGGTTCGCCGGATATAAAAAATCAGCCGCTTAATAAAATCATTTTGATGAAAACAAACGTGATTTTATAAAGCGGCGGCTACTGTATATATATTCTTGTTTGCTATTTTTCTGCTACCTGCTTTTAATCTTCCTTTTAGTTTCTGACAAAGGTTAAAGCGTTTAGGTGAGTATCCTAGATTTGTAGCTTCATAATGTACCATTTTACTCATTTTTATCTACATTAAAGGTCAGAGAATAAAGAATTTCTTTATTTAAATATTGTTAAAGGAAGTGTTTAGGATGTCACGATGTCCAGAATACATAAGGCAAAACATTCAAAATTTACAATAATGTCTCACATAAGAAATCAAAGGTCACAAAGTCTATTATGCGAAAATATTTAACACTTTGTGTTCATGTCTGCATACTAGGCTTTTAGAAACATTTATTGCTTATTTCCCTCTCATGCTATACATACAAGATGTTTAATAATAATAATTATATATATATATATATATAACATATCATGATGCGCAAATGTTTATTGCTTAACAAATATTTAGATGAAAGAAAAAAAAAAAATGGCATCGCCAATATTTCTGTACTGATAAGTATAAAGGATTTAAGTCCATATTCTTGATTTTTCAGGAGACGAAAATTAAAGTTAAACTCACTAAAAACAAATCAGAAGATTCGATTAGGAAAAAGGTATTTCGTTGAGTTATACCCTTTATACCATTCAGTGATTGTCAACCTTCATTTAATAAAGGGAAAAAAATGAATTAAATATTTTATACCATACATGAATGGTAAATTTCTGAATTGAACCTTTTTTTGCCAATGGATTTTCTCAAAGACTAAATGAGACAGACTTAAATCCTTTATACCAATCGATTGAGAATTTTTTTCTGAGTCTGACTGTAAACTTAACTCAAAATCGACATTTTTGAACTTAAATCCTTTATACTTATCAGTACAGATTTATTCATTCATTTTTCCAGCTAGATATTTTATTCTTCTTATAATCTCATTTTAACTCCTAACAGAGTTTAAAGCGTTCAGGTTGGTATTATAAATTTACTGCTTCAGTCTCTACCGTTTTATCCACTAGTTTCTCCAAAGTACGTCGAAGGCGAGAGTAATCCTTTTACTTAAATTTTGTTAAAGGAAAGTATTAATAAATGTATAATTAAGCTAAAATTTGAGTATTTAATTATTTTTACTGGTTAGATGTATCGAGAATTAAGGTATAGATAAATTTATACGTTAGACACCAAAACAAGTAAACACTAGTGATAATTTAAATTATGTAAAATATTTTATTATTACACGATGAGTAACAACTTTGCATTAGAAACAACAAACTTCAAAAAACAAACATCAGCTGTTTCTGTTCGAAATAATCAAAAATCGTGTGAAAAGGGGTAAGATGTATAGCAGCATAAAAGCAACGACGCAAAAAGAAAAAAAGACTTTACACATAAAAAGAGAAATATTTTGTTGGAACAACGAAAATTTAATCAAGTCTACCAAATTTCTTTGTTGAAATAGACTACACCAAAAATGTTGTTAACCAGAACCAAATTGTTTTGCTGTTTTTACCAAATAGTTTTGTTGGTTCAAATAATATTTGTTCCAATCAACAACTAGTTGGCATAGGTGGACTCTGCTCAGTTCCCCATCATATTTATGTTCTCATAAATTTCTAGTGCGAATCATATTATAATCATGTTAAAAGAAATGAATTTGACAAAAGCTTGATACAGTGACAGAATGAAATCCCCGCCTAATAGGCTATCCACCGTTCACTTCGATATATTTATCTTATTCTAATCTATTAATTTATTTTATCAGTCAGTTGTTTAGTTTTCATGCTATTATTTCCAATGCAATAATCCTCAAAATTCAGATTTATATAAAAAATTTACAATTTCGCTATGTTGGTAAAATCGTAAATTACGAATGATTTACGAAATTTTCCTAAAAGAATATTTGTATTCAATCATGTTCAGACAAATATCATAAATGTAATTTTGAAGTTGTCTAATGTATTTATGATTCTCAAAATGTTTATGCTCAAATTTGCCTTATTCTGACATGTCAAGTAAATCGTAAATTTCAAATAACTTACGAATTTTTTAAATTGGAAAAATCATAGTCTATGATTTTCATGCCAGTATCCTAAATAATATTTCGAAAGAGGTTTGACATCTTTACGATGAAAATATCCCTCAAGATGGACGTTTATGTGAAATTTTGCTCTATTCTGCCATGTTAAGAAATTCGTAAATTTCCAATAACTTACTAAATTTTTATATTGGAAAATTCATAGTCATTAATATTCATACCAGTGTCCTAAATATTATTTCAAAAGTAGTCTGACATCTTTACGATGAAAATATCTCTGAAAATTGACGTTTATGTGAAATTTTGCCCTATACTGCCATGTTAAGACATTCGTAAATTTCCAATAACTTGCGAAATTTTCATAGTAGCATATTTATAGTTACTGATGTTCCTTCCGGCATCAAAACTGATATTTCAAAACTGGTCTGACATTTTTACAGTAAAAAGTTTCCATTTGTTCCAAAAGTTTCCGTTTAAGTGAATTTTTGTCCTATTTTCCCATGTTAAGAAAATCGTAAATTTCGAATAACTGCTGAAGTTTTTAAATTCGAATGTTGCAAATGAATAGGGTTCTTGCCATTGTCAAAAGTAATATTTTAAAACTGATCTGACCTCTCTGCGACAATTTGTTCTTGAGATATCGTGTACACAGACTAACAAACTAACGGACTAATGGACTTACACACTAACACACTAACAGACTAACAGACTAACACACTAACAGACACCCTACAGACATACACCATAGAAATTTTGTCATTTTCGGATTCCTCACACCTGAAAACGTGTAAAAAAGTCAAAAAACCGAGGTCGAAAATTTTCACGATTACCTTTCCCCATACCTATAGTATGATGGGGAACTAAAAATATTTTATTGATTTAAAGTTTTGTTGATTCTACACATCGATCGCTCGCTCATTGGATATTTACAGAGAGAATTTATGATGTAGATTCTCGGACTATCCAGTAACAGTGACTCTTTCAAACATATTCTTTTGGTCAATCGAAGCAAGTCGTTGTGATTATTTGAATAAATTTTTAGTTAATCCTTTAACGTTCATTGGTTTCGCAGCGAAACCAAACATTTGAATCAATTTAACAATTTTTTAACATTTTCCCCTTGTTTTAATCAGGTTTTAAACTTTTGTTCCTTTTCTGTTCGGTAGATAGCAGCACTATTCTAAAATTTAACAAATAATGCTTCAAAGGAAGCTAAATGCATAAGTCACTTGAAGTTTCTTAGTGTACGCGAGTGCGAATTGCTGGTTTGATGATGCACTCACGTCTAGTTTGTTTTCATTTAATGGAGAGCTAGACAATTATTTTCAACTGAAATAACTTTTACGAGTTTTTTTAGTCGATAATGTTTACTTACAAAGTGTTTTATTCATTAAATTAAATATTATTTGAATTTAATAAAGTTAACTTATAGATGTTTCAAACCAAAATTTCTGGAAAAATAACAATACTAATTTTTTATTTTTTAAATGTTTAAGATCAGCTATGTGTCTAAAAGCCATTTTAAAAATTAGTTTAGTAATTTTTAAAATAAATTAAGTAGTGAACGTTAAAAGGTTAAAATAACAAAATAAACCTATAAAATTAGCCAACTATATATATACAGTAGCCGCCGCTTAATAAAATCGCTGGTTAATAAAATCAGCCGCTTAATATGATCAAATTGCCAGGACCGGAAACAAATCAATGCAAACTAATTTGAAACCGCCGCTTAATAAAATCAACATCGCCGGTTAATAAACTCAAAATTATCTCTTCAGCCGCAAAAAATGTCATTTACGGACTCTAAACGATTTTTTTTTTATTTGCACTGTTTTTTTACAAAAAAATAAAAACACAGCAATCTTCAGCTATCCATCTTTGTAGAAAATTTTACATTTGCAGCATAGTTGCAAATTCAACACGCTCCATCACTTGGCTCAGTAACAATTTCAAAGGACGTATTCTTCAAAGCGCGGCAATGAGTTACAAATTTGATTTGATTCGATGTATTTTTAATTATAAAAAGACAATTTCTAATTATTATTTTGAAACAACTACACTGTTAAAAAAATGCAGAAAAAGTACAGAAATTCTCTGTAATTTCAGAAAAAAAGTCGTAAAATACGTTTTGTCTACGTAATTTTTCCGTAATTTACGCCTTTTTTTCTGAAATTACAGAGAATTTCTGTATTTTTTCTGCATTTTTTTAACAGTGTATAAAGCAAGAAGTTTAAGCGTAAGGATATTAAATTTAAAAGAAAAACGTGAACTTCCGGCAAAGTAATGATGATTTTCCTCAAAGAAAAACGCATCAGAGCTTGGGGTGTATTTAATTTATTATATTGAAGGAACAATTAATCAATTATCTTTCAAAAATTAATTAATATTGTTTATTAGTTCCATTATTTGTTACCTTTGAAACTTTCTTTCCAAATTCAGGAAAGTAATACCTTTTTCTTGTGTGCAGGAATGTTCGCCGGATATTAAAATCAGCCGCTTAATAAAATCACTTTGGCTGAGGACGAATGTGATTGTAATAAGCGGCGGGTACTGTATATATATATATATATATATATATATATTTAACAAAACATTTTGTTTTTTCAGCGTACATAGCTTATTTGTTGTTTCAAGATTTGTCTTTTTCTCTTTCGATGTTAGAGGTGAAATCAATCTAAATCTTCTCAAAGGAACATCACGATGTCATAAAGTTAGAAATGCACGTCGTAAAAAAGAATATTAGCATATATCCTACATTAGCGTCCCATATATAGACTGCTACTTTTAGACTATTTTACCCAAAATAATATACCAACAACAAGATACTTAACTGCAGTTCAGATCAGTGATGTTTGTTTGTGACAGTTACTTGGGTCAAATGTCATTATTATAATGGTTAAAAATAAACCAAAAAAAAAAAGTAACTTTCCTTCAAATATTGCTGCATGTTGAATGTTTGTTGTTTTAAAATATATTTGCTTTTTTGCATTCAGTTGATGCACGTTTTTGATATGATATTCTATATGCATCTAAAGAGAAAGACCGCACACATTTATCTGCTGCAGTCAAAAACGATCTTTAGGTTTGCGAGACCTGATCCTAGGGGCAAAATTTGAGGGGCAGGAAAGAAAAGGTAGTTGGCATAAGTGAACTCCGCTCAGTTCACTTTCATATATTTATTCTCATAAATACGACTATGGCTTATACTATATTCCTATTGAAAGAAATGGGTTGTACATACAGTCGGTAACAAAAGTCTCCGAACACTAGCAAAAATTCCTATATAAAAAAAGTACACTTAATACAGTTTTGTTAAATAAATCCTTGTCGAATCCAGTTCTTAGTCAGTTTAAGAACATGATTCGACAAGGATTTATTTAACAAAACTGTATCAAGTGTACATTTTTTATATACGAATTTCTGCTAGTGTTCGGAGACTTTTGTTACCGACTGTACTTTTAGCTAGGTCATAGAATGAAGTTCCTCAGTCACTAGGCCACCATCCATGAGCTTCAATGCATTTATCATATCCTAATTTGCTGTACAATTTTATTAGAATCAGTTTCATATTTCACTTTACATGCAACTCCATAGTATTTTTGGGCTGTGGTAACCTGATTAGTAGAGCGCCGTGCTCGTAATTCGAGGATTGTGGATTCGATTTTTGACCGGGTGAAAATCTTTCGTGTACATTAATAGTGGCTGGTGCACGTAAATTCCGTAATGTTTGTGGCCGCAATGTTCTCCCTGTTCCGATCCAAAATAATATCTACGGGGTGGCTGAAGTGGGGGAGCGAGCCATCCCTTCCGAGGAGGATAAAATATGTGATGGCTTGTCTTCGGGCTACTAGAGCTCCTTCAAGACAGGCTGGCTCATCAGGCATTTTGTTTCCCACTCAGCGATTGTTGCCCACGTGGGCCGAATTTCAAATGTTGTCAAATCACATAAAACGGAGGTTTTGCAGCCGAAAATTGTTCATATCATACCAGAGCTGCTTTTAGAACGTTTAGATTTCCAACAGATGAAGAAAGGCGATTGTCCAAAAGAAAATTGTACGCTTAGCTTTCAATCACAAATATGAAGTGTAATTATGATATGTTTTCTTGCATTTTTTGTATCAATTATTTGTTTTTATTGCTGTTTGATTATCTAAATGTTGTATTTTACAACCAACACTACTTTTTAACGTGTATAAATATTTAAAATTAACTAATTTAACAGAAACAGTGACGGCTACTTTTTACAAGGGTTATAAGAAAATTTCACCAAAAATTACCGCCAAACTTATCAAGTACAAATAATAATTCGCTCTTCTGTTTAGGCAAACTCGCCATTTTAGGCGATAAAGACGCTGAGTAATAAGTCTGCAACTAAACATCGCCAATCTATATTAACGCTGGGCAACAATGATCAGCTGTGAGTCAGCTCTTATTATAGGAGTCTTAGGGCTACCCTTAGGGGTGAGTCCCATACCGTCGCCAATTGCCCACAGTGTAGGTAGCACTATTGCAAAGTAAAAAAAAAAAAAAAAAAATCCAACCACTCAATCATAGCATTTTTAAACCAATAATCCCTATAATGCAAGTTTATGGGAAATATTGCTCTATTTCCCTATGTTATGAAAATTGCAAATTTCGCATAACTTGCGAAATTTTCAAAATAGAAGTATCCATTGTTAATGAGTGTACGATTCGTTGGGCAGGAAGAAGATTTATAATTAAACTGTATGTAACTATGATATGACGAGGCTTCTACATTTTTAACACATAGAATTTAATAAATGATTAAGAAAATTACAGCTGACATACACATGTTACATAAACGATTACATATTGAAGACTGATCTGTTTTAGCATTTATACAAGTAAAGGGGAATTAGCAGATCATTGATTGGACAATAACAGTTCACAGGTACCTGTACATTTATGTGACGTCACTTACCAGAAGACCAATGAATTTAATCAGGAATATAATAAAGAAATACACCACAATGAGGTTCATGCCAGTGTAATAAATGATATTTTAAAATCTGTCCAGTATTTTTACAATGAAAAAAAAAAAAAAAAAAAAAAAAACCTCATAATAAACGTTTATGTGAAGATTTCCCCATATTTAGAATTTCTAGACTTTTCAAATTAGAATACTGAAAATAGTGTCATAAGCGATATTTTTAAACTGGTCCGATCTCTTTATGACTCTTTATTCTTGAGATATTGTACACAAAAACCAACAAAGTACACAATAAGGCAATACAAACTAACAAACTGACACCCTACAGACGGACATCATGTCAATTTTGTGATTTCCCGATTCCTCAAACCTCACAACGTGTAAAAATGTCAAAATACCGAGATCGATAGTTTCACGAATACCTAAGTTCCTCAAACCTATTGTATGATGGGGAAGTGATTAAATCTATAAAATAAATTAATTTCGAACGCGAATTAAAATTTAAAAAGCAAATAAAATTCGAAACCGATTAGATTTTTCTATATACTATAGAAACAAATTTCAAAGCTTGATACACTTTCGCCATCAAGAATCATTTCATGAATACAATTATTTTGGAAAATTATGAACAATATCCATTTTTTAGATTCGGGGCTAAATAATACGCAACACATGTGACTCCTCGTTCTCCATTTCCCTATGAATTTCCCTATAGAACGCAAATATTCCCCTATATACAGTCAATAACAAAAGTGTCCGAACACTAGCAAAAATTCCTATTTAAAAAAAGTACACTTCATACGGTTTTGTTAAATAAATCCTTGTCGAATCATGTTCTTAGTCAGTGTAAGATCATGATTCGATAAGGATTTATTTAACAAAACCGTATGAAGTGTACTTTTTTTACATAGGAATTTTTGCTAGTGTTCGAACACTTTTGTTACCGACTGTACAATACAAATATAAACACTATAATTTTGCACTTTTCCCTGCAGTAATCATGTATCAAGGGTTTTATGAGGTAACACGATAACGTCCATTAAGTATGCAATGACTTAGAGCTAAAATATTAAATGGAAAATTGTAAAGAAAATATTTTAAGATAGCAAAATATCTATGCTGTAAAAAATTTCTGCGGAAGATTACAGTTCAGTGTGCTGGTAGTAATGCCTACTCACTGTGATGTAAAATAAATTTGCTGTAAATTTGTACTCACGTGGTTGTAACTTTCAATGTTTGTTGCAAAACATTTGCTGTAATATTTACTAGCGTCTACTGTAAATTTTGGGGGTTTTTTGCATCAAGCAACTCGACGGTTTTTTGTAAAAGGAAAAAACACGTTCCTAATATAACCAGAAATAACCAAACATTAAAAAAAAAAAAAAGTGTGACTGATATCTGGAAACTAAATTGTGTTTCCAGTAAATATTCCATGTCATCCACATAAATTCTAGTTCCTTTTGCTAGCGAGTTCTGAAAACCTGGATTAGAATACTAGATGGTTTTTCTATATTGTTGTAGGATCAATCTTATTTAAAAATCTCTACAGATAAATGTGAATTCAAGAGGCGAGTTTTAGTCACTATAATCTTGGTTCATGACCCAATTCTAAGAAATCAAGGGAGAATTTCTCTCAATGCAAAAGATTCACAATATTCATAATATTGTTTCACCATTTTGAAATGTATAAACTAGAAATTCTCGATCATTTATTCTATCCAAGTTATTTGTTTACCTTATTCTCACAGCTCATAAATCTATATTTCTAGTTTAAGAATTCAGGAAATGACTATTTATTCGTTCTAGATGAAGGGGGTATAAATTTTTCAGAGTGTGGTATTGAATTAGCCCATGAAACGAAGTGACCAGTAAGTGCATTAAATGGCCTTTAACCCTTTGCGGCGCAAGACAATTTGAAACATTTAAATTATACTGCCACCGGAATTCAGGAACTAAATTAAACTAAAAGAAATTTTAAATTTTAAGGTTTAAAAAACCGGCCTTTTCTGATATGTTATAAAACGGGAAATTTGCAGCTGGATCTTAAATTTTGCGTCCTCGCAGCGAGGGCAGCGCGCGTTAAGGGGTTAATATCCTCATTATCCTATCCCACTATTTGTCTTTTGCGATTTGGCAACTTTTTTTTTTTTTTTTTTTTTTTTTTTTTTGAAGGCTGAACAATACACTTTTTGAGGAATTCAATAATACAGAATTTGTTTTCTGTGATATACAAAATGTCAAAAGCAATCTTCAGGTAAAATTAAATCCAGTTGAATATTATATAAATTAATGCAAAATTCTAAAGTAATTTAGGGTCATTTTTGTTTAATTTGCTGAATTAGACTTCAAATGTACTTTGTTCTCATTATTAAAACAAGCAGTTTAAATATATATTTAATAATCGGTTTAAATTCAATAAATGTTAGTTTTTTCCTGTGAAATGCACGATTATGTCATTGTATTTCCCATTCGTGATTTGGTAATACTATTGGGAACGGTGTGTATATTTAAGAATACAATACTTATTTTGCATAATATACATAACATCAATATGCACTATCAGATAAAAATAAACACAGATTTTTAACATAAAGTAAATACTAATAATCTTTAATAATTAAAGAAAGTGTCAAACCCATTTACATACTGCCCAGTTTTTTTAGAAAACTGCAAAAAAACTGCAGATAATCTGAAAATATTTAAGGCAAAGAAAAATTTCAGGTAATAAAATCTTTTTATCTGCAGTGTTTTTTTTTTTTACTATATTTTTCTACACATCGTTGTTTCAAATACATAGAATAATAATAAGAAGAAGGAGCATGGCAATACTCTTAATGCTTACAAACCCCTTCTAGTGAAATGCCAGCGAAAGCTACTTTTGCTACTCAAAACCTTAAAGTAGGGCCATAGAAAAATAATAATATCGCTGTTTGTTGTGGCAACACAACAGCTTATGTAGAAACACTTATGCTCCTTCTTCCTTTATTATTATTCTATGTTCAAATACTTCAGATTATCTTTTTTTTTTTTTTTTTTTTTTTGTTTTTTTGTTAGTACCTGTATATATATATATTTTTTTTTTTTTTTTGTTAGTACCTGAATATATATATATATATATATATATTTTTTTTTTTAGCATTATTTCTTTCAATCTGCCATTTTGCGTCGCTATCAATTTATAGTGTTCCACTTTGAAAATGCCACTATCCAATTTTACCATTTAATTTCTTACTCTATCTTAAAATATTTTGTGAAATCCATAAAAGCTTATACATATGTTTTATTTTATTTTTTGACTTCCCATCAGCTAGGATCGAACTCTCAACCTTCGGTTTCGTAGTCGTGTACTCTGACCACAGAGCCAACGGGTCTTGGCTGTATGTTCCCTGATTATTTAGACTAGTGTTTTCAGATATTTTTAGACTTAAACTGTGAAATTTATTCAAAATGTGTGTTATTTTCCAGATGATATTTATAAGATGAGTATATTGATATTAATTATGTTTTTGAGAAATTAATGGATTAATATTAACTAATCTGGGACGAATTTTGAGTATAATTTAAATATCGAATAATTGGTTCATAGTTTTTTTAATATTATATTTTGTTCTGTAGAAATTGAAACTGTTAATTATTAATAATAAATACGAAATTGGTATTAAGATTATTTTACTAATTAAAATATTTAGTAAATGAGTATTATGCAATTAGGGGAAGATACTATACAATGAATGCATTCAAATTTTATTAATTTATTTGGAATTAAAAATCAATACATTATTTGAATATGTGTTTAAGAATTTTGCTGAGTGCCCTTAATTATTATTATTATTATTGAAAGGGTGTTAAAATACAAATATAAGTAATCCTGTCATACTAAATTAAATTCTGTCAGAATTTCATCCGTAGGTTTTTTTTTTTTTTAGCTAGGTTTTCAAAACATTAGTGAATGATTAGCTATTCAAATCGCAAAACTATGAAATTGGAACGAAGGACCGTTTCGACCAACTATATGATCCCCTTAAATGTCCTATTTTTGAAATTTTTTTATAATTTTTTTTTTATAAAAAACGCATTTCTTTTTTTTTTTTTTTTTTTTCCAGCTTGAATTGGTCTACGAGCTTTAAAAACAGACATCTGATTTCAATTTTTATAACAAACTAAATTTTTGTATGAAATAACGTACTTTCGCGAGGACTTGTAGACCATTCATAAATTCTAAGCACATCATATTCTATACAAATCATATTAAGGGGCATTTTAATAATATATGTTAATTTCATAACGTTTAGCGCACTATGAAAATACTTATTTTCTTTTAAATGTCTTTTATAGAGTGTAACGTATCTAAATTAGTTTATGAGTTCCTTTACACAAACTAGTAGTCCTATTTTCAATAGGAATCGCTACAGTGAAATTGAATAACATATATAGGTTTGAAAGAATTTAAAAATATCCACAGAAAAAAGTCTGTTAACAGGCGCACGGCAGACAGAAAGGAACTAAAATCAAAAACACTTTCCAAGTTTGTTGAATAGGGTTAAAAAGATTACATAAAAATGTTTAATCCATTAAGTGTAAAGTTTCCCTTTTCAGAAACCTCTAATTAAGAATATTTTTTCCACAAGTAATTAAGATAAATATATTATTATTATTATTATTATTATTATTATTATTATTATTATTATTGAATATTGAAATGCCTAGTTTTATTCGTGATTTTTTTCAAAAAGTTTGTAATTTTTTTTTTTTTTTTTTTTAATAATTATTCAAACAAAATTGCCTTTTTTTATTGCATAAGAAAAAAAATCGCCAAACAAGAACTCATTCGAGTGCATGGGTTTAAGAAAATTGAATATGAAAGAAAACGGCTCTTTCCTTAAAATCTAACTAAGAGGTAACAGGAAAACTACTTTAAAAGGGTTTTGCAGTTATCGACATTTTTGCTACACTGTAAAAAATTTCCGTAAAATAATGATTTATTAAACTTTTATTTTAATCACACTTTACCATTTGTTTAGAAAAGAGTAGAAACACCGTTAATTTGTAAAGATTTCCTTTAGGCTTAAAGAAAAAAAAAAAAAAAAAAAAAAAAAAACTGTTGTACAGCCGTTTAACTGGAGTGATATCAATTAACTGAGATTTTACTTCTGGTTTGACAGTTTAGCAACGCTGGCATTTTTTTTTTTTTTTTTTAACTTTCTTCTATATGAATATATAGAGAAAGTACGGGATTCGTGAAAATTTTCGAACTCCGGTTTTCGATGAATTTACACGTTTTGGGATGTCCTGAACACGATTTGATTGCTTTAAGAAAATGTCTGTCTGTCTGTCTGTGTGTATCACAAATTTTGTGGACGCTGTATTATCTCACGAACAAATGAACGCAATTTAACCAAACTTGGTATTTAGTTGGACCCTATCATAAACTGGTGCTGATTAGATTTTTGGAACAATTGCTCAACAGGTGGCGCTGTTATCGCATTTTTTCTAAATTTTTAACATGGCAGTATAGGACAAAATTTCGTATAAATGTGCATAATGAGAGTTATTTTAATCGTGTGATTGTAAAATTCGTATGAATTATTGATAATAGTAGTAGTTAAATAGGGAAAAAAATTGTGCATGTGGGAGTATCGCTTCCCCCCTGGGGAACCCCCCCCCCCTCGGGGGAATAAATTTTCAATATGAGTATCTTTCGAAAGATCTCGTCAATTCCTTTAAAACGAATGGTTGAACTATAGATCTGTGATAATTTAAAATAAAGTTCTCGATTTTTTTTTTATCTTTTAACGAAAAAAACTTGGGGGAAAACAATATTTCTGATTTGCAAAAAATTGACATCTTTCAGCATTTAGTGATAATATAATTCTGTCAGATAAAAATCGTTTGCATTTATAATGGAAAATAATTTGACAATTTAATGAATAATTTGCATTGAATAAATTTTGTGTAAAATTATATAGAAGAAAGTCATGTAGTGACCACTTCATACTAGTTTCATGGTGGATTGGATTCAGTATTCCTGTAAAAGAAAATGTAATTCAGTACAGTCCTTGTATCTTAAATGAGAGGATACAAGGACTGTATTTGTGAGGTAAGTTGTAAGATTTTTATATTTTGTGTTATATTTGGAATATACTTTGGATTTATTTTACGATATCTTACTCATAAAATCAAACTGTGGTTAAATAACCGTTATCCAAAAATATGGTCAAACGTATGGACAGAAAGCTGACGTTCCATTAATCGTTTTCTTACAGTGAAAATTTTTACAGTGTACGCCCATTAGGTACCAAATCTCTCATTTTGGAGCCATTCATATCTTCAAACAAAATATTTTTTTTTTTTTAATTATTTAAAGTACATATAATTATAGATGCATATTTAAACCCAAAACAACCGAAAACTCAAAAATTTTCGTTGGGATTCCTATAGCGGCGTTTAATGGGTTATTTATTAGTTAATTAACTATTAACTAATAAATTAACTATTTATTTTCGACTGTACGAGAATTTTAGTATGGTGTAGAACAATTGTCTTCATTTTTTATTAGTAATATAAACTTGGACAATACTGCAGATACAAACGTATTATAAAATCGTATTATGACCTTGCTTTTTTTGACAAAGACATTAATTCAATTATTTTCGATACGATTTAAAATTGAGTTTAGTATTTTTATTGAATATTTACTTTCAAACTATGAAACCTAGTATAAAAGTAACATTTCAATTGTTTTTTGAAAAAATAAAATAAAATATTAATTTATATGATACAAATACAGACGAAAAATAGATTGATTCTAATTATTTTTGGTTGTGTGAATGAAAAAAATAAAAAAAAATAAACGATTGTCTTTTAATTTCTGATTATTTTACTGCTAATAAAAGAATGCTTACGTAAAATCTGTTACGATGAATATACTCTAAGAATATATTTATGGTATACATTTTGTTTTATGCGTTTTCATATGTATTGTTCTAAGATATAATTAGTAATATATAATTATTACCAGTCCTATTATAATGGAAATTATTCAAAGTTATTTTGTAATAATATATATATATATATATATATATATTACTTATAAAGTTCTAATTATCTTTCTTTTGATTAATATATATATATGTAACAGTTGAAGCTATTGTGTGACTCAATCCCCTATTTTTGAACTCGTAAATTTTATTTTAATCATATAATATATATATAATATATATATATAATATTATTAATAATTTATTTTTATTTTACTCGTAAGTTTTACATTTAATTACACAGTAGTTATTTATATTAAATTTTATGTATTTAACAATAAATATTTATTTCATAAAAAAAAAAAAAAAAAAAAAAAAAAAGACATTTGTTTTAAATATTTACTCTTTTTTTTTTTTTTTTTTTTTTTTTGTCTTTTAATTAAAGTTGAGGTTATTTTTAACTTCACAAATTATAACTGGGTTAGTTTACGGGAAAATAATAAAACTATTTTATAATGAAATACAAAACTAAATATTTTAAACAAAAGACGGTAATTTTAATATATACCATACCCCAATTTAAAAATCTTTAAACCTAATTTTATAACTGGTATCACTGAAATTGATAAATAAAGTCAAAATGCACCGAAATAATGCAATATACAGAAAAAAAATAATTAGATGTTCATTTTTTAGGCAAATGTAAAAAAAAAAAAAAATCAATTTTTTAATCGTTTATACAAAAAAAAAAAAAAAAAAAAAAAAAAAAAATCATAAGAAATACAAAATTGTTAAACTTAAATGATTTTTTCAAAATGATTATTTAAATGATTATTTAAAATTATTTAAAAATTATATTATTCTTTGTAAATATTTATCTTTACCCGAGTTACTTTTCGTGAATATATTTTATCATTACAGTTTTCCTCCAAGGAGCCCATTCGCCTGTAAATGTAGTTTCATTGACATAACAATACGATCGAGGTGAAAAATAACCCAACTTGTCACCACTCAAGCAGAAGAGCGTTTAAGAATTATGATATAGAAACTTGAATTTATGATTTTAATACTGCTTTTTATTATATTTTTATACTTCTTATTAAAATTAATGGATTTTTTTTTTTTTTTTTTTTTCTTTTTAAGGACGGAAGACTATTAGTTTCAATCTGGATTTTTGTAGACCAGTTTTGTATAACACAAAAATAAATTAGAAATACCAGTCCTGTCGTTACAAATTCGGTACCCAATGAAAGGGGCGATTTCTTTGAACCCAAGGGTACACACAGTATTTTGACACGACAATTAGATTTTTTAAAACTAACTAAAGTTTGAAATTTAGGTGGAAGCACTTCTATTTAATTCATTTCAGTCATTTTAAAAAGTACGTGACCCTGTTTTACGGTAAAAAAAAAGGAGATAAAAAATAAATTAAAAATAAAAATTAATAAATTAAAAATAAAAATTAATTAATTAAAAATGAAAAAAAAAAAAATGTACAGATTGAAATGAATAGTCCTCCGTACTAAACTAAATTCTGCCTTGACAGAATTTTTATTATTTATTTATTTATTTTTTATTCTCAGCTACTACAAAAGAAGAAAATTAAATGGGTAAGATTTCAAATAAATTAATATTTAGGTAAGTGATAGTAATTTCTTTAGGAATATAGCACTTAAAATCTTTCTGAAATATATTCTGTATGTTTTATTATTATGTAATTTTAGTTCTATATATTTATATATTTTTTTAATCCATTTAACTTTTTTTTTTCCTATTCTATTTATTTTTTGTAAACAATTAACATGTTTTTCTTCTTCTTTTTTATTAGTTGCTGAAAGAAATAAATTAAGAGAAAAATGATTATTTTAAAAATAAAGTAATATTTTTCCAAGTTTGTATGAATAACTGTTTCTTTTTTCTTTCCTTTTCTTTCTTTCTTTCTTTCTTTCTTTTTTTTTAAAGAAATATAGTATTTATAATCTTTATCAATTGTACGAAATATGTTTTAATTGTATTTTAATTCAGTGTATATATATGTAAAATGTAACTATTATTTATTTATTTATTTTGTAATTGTTAGTTCATGAAAGAAAAAAATCAAGAGAAAGGTCGTTATTTTAAAAATAAAGTAATATTTTTCCAAGTTTGCATTAATTTATTTTTTCTTTTAGAATTTTTAAAAATTATTAAGTTGTAATTTGCATTTTAAGTCGTAATTTTGAGTCAGTTTTTATATATAATTTTTAATAAAAATTAACAGCTATTAAAAATTCTCTTTTGGAAAAAAACAAAGAAAAAGAAAAAAGAAAGAAACAGGCATTTTTTTTAAATAAATACTTTCTTTTCCTAAAATTTGTAAAAATATTCTTTTAGGAATATATTATCTGAACATTTTCTAAGGAGCATGTTTTAATTTACAGTTTTAGTTATAATTTTTGTTCAAATTTTACACTTTTTGTAAAAATGACTATTTTTGTATTATAAAATCCCGCCATAATTGCATATTTGTTTGTTAAAAAAGATAAACACAATCTATAAATAATTACATTAAAAATGTTTAAAAATGTTCCAATTGACGAACAGAAGTCGAAATCAGCTATTATAGATATAAACATATATCAGTACATATTGATTATTAAATAAGATAATCAATATCTACTGAAAATTATCTTCCTTATATATTTTTTGTTTAAATTATAGGAACAGAAATAAAAAGCACAGCCTCTGTTTTTAATTAAACTATTCCATTGCTATCAAGTGCTGTTACACGTGTATACCCATTTATTAAACTTGATAAATATTTACAAAATACTCAATTTTACCAAATACTGCCACACTTACACAAATATTTATTAAACTTAATTTTGTATTTAAAAAATAAATACAATCGCCGTCATATTAAGTCTTTAAAGATTATTAATTATATTTTCTGGCGGTAAAAAAAAAAAAAAAAAAAAAAAAAGAAAGAAAGAAAGAAAGAAAGGAAAGGAAAGGAAAGGAAAGGAAAGGAAAGGAAAGGAAAGGAAAAAAGATAAAACGGCACAAATCTCTTTTTTTAAAGAGATACTATTTTAAATTTAAAAATAGTCAATCTTTTATTAATTCCATTAAATTTATATGTTTTTAAATTAAAACAAATTTATTATAGAAATTAAATAACCTTCCTTCGATAGTAAGTTTTTATATAAGGTAATTCTGTCGCGCAATAAATAATAAAATAGTACAGTTTCATTTATTAAAAAAAAAAAAAAAAAAAAAGAAACACAATCTACAATAATTTATCTTAAATTAAGAAAAAATTGTTCAATAATAAAATGTTTCAATCAAAAGAAGAACAGTTAAAATTCAGAAAATCTATCTTAAAGATTAAAATATTCATTTTTACCAAATATCAAACACATTTATGCACTTATTTATTAAATTGAATTTAGCATAGAAATTAACTGCAATCACTATTATACTAAGATTCCAAGAAGTAGTAGATAAATCTCATGTTGAATAAGAAAATGGCACAAATAACCCAACAACCGCAAATGATTACCGTAGACATACTATGATAAAAAAAAAATCAACTACAAGAAGAATCAATTAAGTAAATACTTTATTTTAAAGTTAAAAATACTTATTCTAGGAAATGTGAAAACATGTGTATATAGATTTATCAAATTCAATTGAATATAAAAATTAAATGCAATCACTTTTATACTAAATTTTCAAAGTGCAATAATTATATTTTCGATGAATAGCAAATGACTCATATCTATTCTTTAAATTCTTTGAGAATAATCACAATTTACACACACACACACACACACAATACTTTAGAATATTTAGACGAAAAATTTTAATTCAAAGAAGATCAATCAAAATTAGAAAATATTTCAAAGTAAAAAATACTCATATTTAACCAAATACAACCCCATTTGAATATTTCTTTAATGAATTCCATTTAGTAGAAAAATTAAATAGAATCACAATTGTAGTAAGTTTACAAGGTTTAATAACAATTTATCATGAAAGGTAAGAGACACAAAAACTATATATATATATATATATATAGATAGATAGATAGATAGATAGATAATCTTATTTTAATAAAGAAAGAAAGAGCGATTAAAATAAACGATTATATTTCAAAATAATAATAATAATAACAATAAATAAAAAATAAAGTAAATAAAGTAAATCTCCTTTTTCTAAAGACCATTAACTTGAATACTTATTTATTAAATTTAATTTAGTATATAAATTATATAATCTTTCCCTTGTACTATTTCTTTTTAGATAGGTTAGCTATATCTTGTAATGAATTTTTAAAAAAGATGTCCAAATTCGATTCTAAAAATCTAAAATATACAATTTTTTTTTTTTTTTTTTGAAAAAAAAAAACAAGCAAATAAATAAAAAAGTTTAACAGAAGAAAGAGAAATCAAAGTCAGAACTATATTTTGAAGTTAAAAACACTCATTTTTTATCAAATATTATACCTTATTTATACACTTATCTATTGATTCAATTCACTACAGAAATCAAATACAGTACTTATTATATTATGTTTCTAAGATATAGTAAATGTATCGCATGAAAAATAAATATATAAATAAAGGCTAAATCTGTTCTTAAAGACATTCCTGTTAATCACAATCAATTCCTTTTAGAAGTATTTAGAAAAATATTGCTTTTTTTTTTTTTTTTTCTCTCCATCTAAAAGAAGAGCAATCAAAATCAGAAACTCTATTTTAAACTTTAAAATACCCATTCTTAAAAGAAAAAAATACGCTCGTATCCAAATTTTTTAAAATCAATTTATTTAAACAAATTAGAAAATATTCCTTTTTAACAAATATCACTATATTTATACACTTATCTATCATATTCAATTTAGTACAGAAATTAAACACAATCTCTATTATACTCAATTTCTAAGATATAGTAATTGTATCTTCCTAAAAGTAAAAAAAAAAAAAAAAAAAAAAAAGAAGGCTAAATCTGTTCTTAAAATTATTCAAGTTAATCACAAACAATATAAATTCAACATTAAAGTATTTAAGAAAGAAAAAAAAAATCCCAATTAAAAAAAAGATAAATCAAAATCAGAAACTCTATTTTTAACTTAAAATCACGAAAAGCTAATTGAAAAGTACCAATACTTATATCCTAAATTTTTAAACTCAATTTAGTTTAGGAAAAGTTTAAAATATTCATTTTAACCAAATGCCACCATATTTTTATATATTTATCTATTAAGTTCAATTTAGCACAGAAATTAAATACAATCTCTATTATACTAAGTTTCCAAGGCATAGTAATTATATCTCCTGAAAACTAAGAAATGGGCACAAACCTGTCTGTAAAAAGACCCCAAAGATAACGGCTGCCGCAATCGAATTCATGCTCGCTTTTTCCAAAGAAGTGATTTCAGAGAACGATGGGATGAAAGTGAAGCTGATCCACGTTTCTCTTTACCTTTTGTTTTCGACAGAACGTTTAACGGTAATCAGAATTACCGGTTATCCCGCTTGTCCACTCTGCCTCATCCGTGGTTGCAGAGATTGGCAGAGGTTGTCGATCTGGCAAGGTTATCTTGGCGGTTGGCGTATTCTCTTTTAGAGTGAAAGTGGCGTTTACATTTAAAACTAAACTAGCAAACCAGTGCGAAAATTTCGCACTTTATTTCTTTTTTATTTACCTTTAAAATTTGAAACTCATAAATCTTATATCATTTTCCACTCCCAATTTTATTTTTAAATTATTAGAAGCCAAATTAGAATTAGAATTAAATCAATATCGTGTGATAAAACACAAATGATAGTTAAACCAAGCTTGTTTAAAGAGAGGTTCCAAAATAAAATTCATGTTTGACGACCGAGTTTTTCATCTTACACCAATTTCCACAACCAATTCTATTTTTAATTTATTAGAAGCCAAAAATTAGAATTAGAATTAAATTAATATCGTGTGATAAAACACTAATGATAGTTAAACCAAGATTGTTCAAAGAGAGGTTTCAAAATAAAATTCATGTTTGACGACCGAGTTTTTCATCTTACACCAATTTCCACAACCAATTCTATTTTTAATTTATTAGAAGCCAAATTAGAATTAGAATTAAATTAATATCGTGTGATAAAACACTAATGATAGTTAAACCAAGATTGTTCAAAGAGAGGTTTCAAAATAAAATTCATGTTTGACGACCGAGTTTTTCATCTTACACCAATTTTCACAACCAATTTTACTTTTAATTTATTAGAAGCCAAATTAGAATTAGAATTAAATTAATATCGTGTGATAAAACACTAATGATAGTTAAACCAAGATTGTTTAATGGGAGGTTTCAAAATAAAATTCATGTTTGATCGAGTTTTCATACTTCGCCAGACAGTATAGCTTTTGTATAGGACCCCCATGGCGATTTTTTAATTTTTGCCGCCGTGTTGGTGACGCAATTTTATTAATTAATTAATTTATTTATTTATTGTTAAAAAAATTAACTCCTATTTTTATTACACTTTTCATTAATGCATTTTTTAATCAATTTATAACAGTGGTTCATATTTTGTTTAGATTTTTGAAATGCTACTAGATTTAAAATGACGTTCTAAACAATTAAAAAACACAACTTTTAGGAATACATTTCTTCACAAAATGATTAAATTATGAATAAACTGAGTCCTCGTGCTTAAATATTACCCAAAATATAAAATAAATATTATTCTTTATACTCACGTATTTGACTTTTTATTATTTTACTATCGTATCGTTTCGAAAAATTAATCATAACTAGTCCACGCCAGAGAAATATTTATATAGATTATTTATTTATTGATATATTTATTTATTTACTTAGAGAGTAAAATATCGATTATATGCTTCAATTACCTAAGAAAAATATTAACGTAATAAATGCAAAAGTTTTCCCTCAGACAAGGTTATCTTGACGATTGGCGTACTTTTTAAGAGTGAATGAAAGTGGCGTTTATAATTAAAACTGAATTATTTATTTATTTATAGATTTATTTATTCACTTAGACAGAAGACTACCGATTACGTGCTTCAATTACCTATAAAAAAAATATTGCAATAAATGCAAAATTTTCGCTCAGATAAAGTTATCTTGACGATTGGCGTACTTTTTAAGAGTGAATGAAAGTGGCCTTTATAATTAAAACTGAATTATTTATTTATTTATAGATTTATTTATTCACTTAGACAGAAAACTACCGATTACGTGCTTCAATTACCTATAAAAAAAAATATTGCAATAAATGCAAAATTTTCGCTCAGATAAAGTTATCTTGACGACTGGCGTACTTTTTAAAAGTGATAGTGGGGTTTATAATTAAAACCGAATAATTTATTTATTTATCGATTTATTTATCTACTTAGATAGAAAACTATCGACTACGTGCTTCAATTACCTATAAAAAATATTGCAACAAATGCAAAATTTTCGCTCAGATAAAGTTATCTTGACGACTGGCGTACTTTTTAAAAGTGATAGTGGGGTTTATAATTAAAACCGAATAATTTATTTATTTATCGATTTATTTATCTACTTAGATAGAAAACTATCGACTACGTGCTTCAATTACCTATAAAAAATATTGCGATAAATGCAAAATTTTCGCTCAGATAAAGTTATCTTGACGACTGGCGTACTTTTTAAAAGTGATAGTGGCGTTTACAATTAAAACTGAATAATTTATTTATTTATCGATTTATTTATCTACTTAGATAGAAAACTATCGATTACGTGCTTCAATTACCTATAAAAAATATTGCGACAAATGCAAAATTTTCGCTCAGATAAAGTTATCTTGACGACTGGCGTACTTTTTAAAAGTGATAGTGGGGTTTATAATTAAAACCGAATAATTTATTTATTTATCGATTTATTTATCTACTTAGATAGAAAACTATCGACTACGTGCTTCAATTACCTATAAAAAATATTGCGATAAATGCAAAATTTTCGCTCAGATAAAGTTATCTTGACGATTGACGTACTTTTTAAAAGTGATAGTGGCGTTTACAATTAAAACTGAATAATTTGTTTATTTATCGATTTATTTATCTACTTAGATAGAAAACTATTGATTACGTGCTTCAATTACCTATAAAAAATATTGCAACAAATGCAAAATTTTCGCTCAGATAAAAATTTCTTGACGACTGGCGTACTTTTTAAAAGTGATAGTGGGGTTTATAATTAAAACCGAATAATTTATTTATTTATCGATTTATTTATCTACTTAGATAGAAAACTATCGACTACGTGCTTCAATTACCTATAAAAAATATTGCAATAAATGCAAAATTTTCGCTCAGGTAAAGTTATCTTGACGATTGGCGTATTTTTTAAAAGTGATAGTGGCGTTTACAATTAAAACTGAATAATTCATTTATTAAAAGAGTCAAATATCGATTATATGCTTCAGTTACCTATAAAAAAATGTTAATGCAATAAATGCAAAAACTTTCGCTCAGGCAAGATTATTTTGACGATTAGCGTACTTTTTTAGAGTGAAAGCGACATTTACAATAAAAATAGATTTTTATTTTATTTTTACTTATTTACAATAACACATCTATTACATGCTTCAATTACCTATAAAATTATGTATTGTAATCAGGGTTTAAACTGCCATTCGTTTTTTTAGCATTTTGCTAAAAGGTATCCTATTTTGCTAAAACACGTTGGTCAGAATTTCGCTAAAAAGCTAAAACTGGATAACTGTATAAAATATCTCTATACAATAACTCGGATTTTTTTTTTTTTTTTTTTTTTTTTTTGTAATATTTGCAGGCAAAAACTACGAAAGGACTGAAATTTTTGGGAATGATTATTTATGTAGTAATTTGGATTTATTTTTAATTTTTAATGATTGAATTTAAATGCAAAAATATTTAAAAGTATGTCAGAATTCAGAATTTGATTCATAGAAGCATTCTTAGCACTAGTATTTCACGATTATCTACCACTACATTTTACTTAATTTTTCAATTGCTTTTTCATTTTACACATATGATATGAGTACCTCTTTTTCTATTGTTAAAATCAAAACATAGTTTCCCAGATTCATATTTTTAAAGTCACAAATATGGATGCTTGGTTAAAATCATCAATGAACAAAATGAATAAAAAACAAAACTGAGGATAACAAAGCTAAGTAAAAGAAATCAATGGTATCCAAAGAATTAACTTTTGAAAAAGCTAAAATAGTGCTTGCCTATTTTCGCTAAAATGCTAAAGTAATTTTTTTGCCAGGTTAAACCCTGATTGTAATAAATGCAATAGCTTATTTTGCTCTGATATGTGTGTTAGTATATTATTCTTTAGAGTAAAAGTGGTAGGGTAAGTGCACCAGTGATTGCCACATTTAGAGCAATCTCTGATATTTTTAATGTTCTAGTCATCAGAAAATATTTTTGGGAATCTTAAGTTAGTACGTATGGCATGAAAGACATTCAGAACCACATATATGTTAAAATATATACATTTAATAACAATTTTTCTTTTCTTTTTTTTATGAATTTTTATTTGACACCCACTCAGCGTTCCAGTAATTGACACTGCCAGTTTTTCATTTTATCAGTAATTGGCCCCCTATGTTTCAGTGTTTGACACTGCTAGGTATTAATTTTACAAGTTATTAGCACCCTATGCTCCAGTGTTTGACATAAAATGTTAAAATTCTTATATGCAAAATATATGATTTTATTATTTATTAATAATTTCGGGATAGATATCAATTACTGGAGCATGCCAATCACTGGAGCACCTACCCTATTTACAATTGAAAGGGAATTATTCTAACTTTCAGGCAAAATATAGTTAAAGACGTGTTATATATTTCAGTTACTAAACAAATAAACAAAAATATGTCTTGCATAATATGTAAAAGTTGTCGTTCGAGCAAGAAAAGTCTTGACTGTTGGTGTATAATTTTTTAGAGTGAAAGTGACGTTTGTAATTGAAACAGAATTATTTATTTATTTAGAGATTAAAACATCGATTACATTTTTCAGTTACTTATAAAAAATATGTATTAAAAAAATGTAAAAGTGTTTGGTCTGACAATATTATTTTGTGAGTTGGTGTATTATTCTTTAGAGCGAAAGCGTTACTTACAATTGGAGGCAAATTTTTCTAACCGTCACAAAAAATAGTTATAAACATCGGTTATACATTTCATTACTAAATAAACAAACATACAAAAATGTGTGCTGCATTAGATGTAAGTTTGTTGCTCAAACAAGATTATCTTCACAGTTCTTGATTTATTTATTTATTTATTTTTATTTATTTATTATTATTATTATTTCTTTTTTAACAGAGAGTACGACAAGAATAGAATTTTTAATGTTTAATTTTATTTAGGGAGAGGGGATGGGCAGAAATGTAGAAAAGAATGGGTTATATGCTTCAATTTTCCATAAAATATTTCATGTAATAAACTTAAAAGTTTTCGCTTTAGTAAGATTATTTTGATAATTGGCGTATTATTCCTTAGATTAAAATTAACATTTACAATTAAAATATTTTTTTTATATTTTATATTTTATTTTATTTAGATAAAGACAAAAAGACAGAAATATTGTAAACTATCGTTTATATGCTTCAATTGTCTATAAAAAATATTATTGTAATAAATATCAAAGTATAAGCTTTGATAAGGCGTATTCTTCTTTAAAATGAAAGTATCGTTTACAATTAGAAAATAATTTTTAATTTTTAATTTAATTTAATTTAATTTTATTTTATTTAAAGAGAGAGAGAAGTATAAAGAGAAGGAAAATTACAAAATCTAGAATGCCGAAGAGAAAAAATTGGAAAGCAGACAGCTATTTCGGTAGCATTTAGCGTGCATTAACAGTGAAGACTGTACGCTAAATGCTACCGAAACAGCTGTCTGCTTCCCAATTTTTTCTCTTTGACGTTCTAGACGTTGTAGTTTTCCTTGTTTTAATAATATAGAGAGAAGTATAGTAAAACATCGAACAGTATCTTTACAGTTGGCTTATTCTAGAGTGAAAGTGGTATCATAGCCTCCTAAACTAGATGTCTGTCGAGTTGCTCGGAAACTTGGCAACAGTTGAAGCGGTAGACTGCGCCACCTGGTACAGATTGCACAACTTTTTTATTCAACTGTCACCAATAATTTTAAGAAGTGATATAGGATATATATAATCGACGTTTCTTCGATTCTATTCGCCTTTTATTCATATTATGTCCCACTTAAAAAAATTTTTGGTGGCTGTTGAATAAAAAAGTCACGCAATCTGTACCAGGTGGCGCTGTCTACCGCTTCAACTGTTGTCAAGTTTCCCAGCCACGCGACAGGCATCTAGTTTAGGAGGCTATGGTTGTATATACAATCGAAAACAAATTTTGCTAACTTGCAGGCAAAATATGGTTAAACATCATTTGTATGCTTTAATTACAAATGAAAATTATGCCCTGAATTGCATGTAAAGATTGACGCTTGAGCAAGGTTACTTTGAAAATTGGCACACAGTTCTTTAGACCGAAAGTGGTACTTACAACTGAAAACGAATTTTTCTAACTTTCAAGCAAAATATAGTTAAACATCAATTATATGTTTCAATTACAAATAAAAATTATGTCCTGTATTCGGTATAATGATTACCGCTTGAGCAAGGTTATCTTGGAAATTGGCGCGTACTTCTTTAAAGTGAAAGTGGTACTTATAGTTGAAAACGAATTTTTCTAACTTTTAAGCAAAACATTGTTAAACATCAATTATATGTTTCAATTACAAATAAAATTTATGTCTTGTATTAGGTGTAAAGATTGTCGCTTGAGCCAGTTTACCTTCGGAATTGGCGCATACTTCTTTATAATGAAAGTGGTATACTTATAGTTGAAATCGAATTTTTCTAACTTTCAGGAAAACTACTGTTAAACATGATTATTAGATCTTTTAATTATCGCAAAAATTAATACAGAAATATGTTTGTATGCGATATGAGGTTGTTGCTTGAGCAAAGTTATCTGTATAATTGTCGTATTCTTCTTCATAATAAGACAGGAAGAATTAAAATTGAAGAATTAAGAGGGGACAATACCTAATCTCGCCGGCAGCCTCCGCCCATGTTATTCTATGGGGAAATTTGTTGCTACAATTACACATTACCTAATGAATATTTTTAAATTCTGTTTTCGCAGTCAGAAAATTCATAACCGTTAAATGAGTACTCATTTTTGAAAAATTCATTTTTTTTAATTTTTACATTTTAATTTTGAGTTCAAAAATGCGATTTTTCACAAAATGCATTTTTCTCATTTTCTAAGCGCAAAATGAAATACTAAAATCTTAAAAAATCTATTTTTGGAAAACAAGTACTCATTTAACGCTTATGAATTTTCTAAATGTGAAAACAGAATTGAAAAATATTCATTAGGTAATGAGTAATTATGCAAACAAATTTTCCCATAGAATAACATGGGTGAAGGCTGCCAGCGAGATTAGGTATTGTCCGCTCTTAATAGTAAGAATTAAAAATAAATTTTTTAGGCTTTAAAACAAAAATATTATAAAACAGAGATTATACGTACGCTTCAAATACCCTTAGAAAGTTCACCTTGAATTAAATGTAAATGTTGTCGCTTTTAACATTTTATCTTGAGAGTTGGAGTATTCTATTTAAAATAAAAGGATATTTACAATTGGGATGGAATTTTTTAGGCTTTTTATAAATACAGTAAAATATGGATTACATTCTTCCAAATTTACATATTCCTTTCCGACCCAGGTCATACGATCGTGTAAGTTAGACATCCACATACATTTTTGCATCTGGTACAGTCGTATGTAATAAAACCCCGAAATGAATGATCGTGTTAGTTTGCAGAAAGTGTAAAGTACCATTTTCAATCAAGAGATGATGAGAGTAGTTTTTCTTTCAGCCAGCAAGTCTAACTTTGTTTGCATGTACAAGGAATGCAGTTCGCCTTTTTTATCTATCGTAAAAAGGTAATTATCAATATATTTCTAATTGCTTTGATACAAACTTTTAGGTCAATGTGTAAATGATTGTAAAATAATGAAAAATATTAATTATACACAATTTATGTTGTTCATAGGACTTAAAATTTCGTCACCAGCAAGATCGTACGATTTGGGCGTTACGTGATAACAGAAAATTCCCCCAAAAAATTAAATGGATCTTTTAAAATTCAAATTAGAAGTATCAGAAGCTTTACCAGCATCTCCACATCCTAACAGAAGCATTATAAATGATGATGAAGATGGTGATGCTGTAATTCTTCCGGTAAAAGATCCAAATATTACGAACCACCTGCCAAAACACTATGCCAGGACAAAAAATACGATATATATAGAGGGTTGAAGACATTTCGAGACCTCGAAAATGCAGACTTGAAAACTGAGAAACCAGTTCAAAACATGATAAATAGACAATAAGACTTCTTCACACACCATAAATTTTAAGTCAGCACAACCGGTTTCGAAAGGACGTAGCCTTTCTTCATCAGGTGCAAAAAAACACGTGCTACTGCCTTGGAGGCAAAAGTTCAAAACATGGTCTGAAAAATGCAACGTGTAATTATGCTTATCAAAAACAAAAACACGTTTTAAAGATTTCCATTGTAAGTAAATATCAGTCAATAAAAGAATAATACATCAACGAATTTCCTTATTTGTAACAGTTTTAGTTCAATATAGTTTGTTACTTCTATCAACTCAGAGCTAGAAAATGCCTAATTTTTTAAATTTTACAGGTGATGATTTCACAGAAAAAGCCCAACTTGCACGATCGTGCGGGTACCTTCTACGTTCCAGAGGGGGAACAAAATTTTTTTTTACTATTTTTTTAAGTGTAATTGGGACCAGTATAGAGTAAATATACAGACGAATGCAATATTTTATGGTAAAAATATTTCAGGTCGGAAAGGGGTAAGAATATGTCTTGTATTAAATGTAAAAGTCGGTCTCGCAAATTTACCGTAAGAGTTGGAGTATTCTTTACTATGAAAGTGATATTTACAGTTATTTATTTATTTATTTTTTTTTTAAGGTTCTTGTAGGAAATATATAGGATATAGGTTTTATATGATTCAATTAACCCTAAAGATAATTTTTTGTAGTAATTGTAAAGACTGTAGCTCTGGCAAGACTATTTTAACCCGCGAGAACGCGGGCAGGGTATCTCATACCCGAGACCTTATTCATTTTTCTCTCTTTCCCTCCCCTTTTCCTAGAAATTGATGAAATCTTTTGTAGCTGATTATTTTATTTTTATTCAAAATGTGTCCGTAGTATAATATTTGTCTCATAATTTAGTTTTATTTATAATACTAGTAAATATCTGTATGTATAACCCTTTAAAATGCGACAAATAGTTGTCGGGTATCACATACACGGTGCGCTTGTTCGTATTCATTTGTTCGACGTGCGTTCTCCCGGGTTAATAGTAAGTGTAAAATTTTTATGTAAAAATGTTATCGGCAGTTAAAAAATAATTCTTTTGTGTCTTTTATCGATTATATGTTTCGATTATCTAGAAAATATATGTTTTTTATAGATATAAAAGTTGTTGCGTTTTTAGAGTGAAAGTAGCAGTTGCAATTAAATGATTTTTTTTTTTTTTTTTTTTTTTTTTTGGGGGGGGGGGGGGGGTAGAGAAATACCAATTATGTAATTGAGTTATACCAAAAAAAAAAAAAAAAAATATCTCGTGTGAAATAACCATACGACTTTCCATTACCCATTATTACACGTATTATATTCTTTTTTTTTTTTGAGATATGATCAGAAGACATAAAATTGACCTAACGAAATAGTAACCTAAAATTTTTCCGGTATGAGAAACTTAATGCACGAGTAAAGACATATAAAACAAATTTACATGGCAAGTTAGAAAAAAAAACAGAAAATAATCTGGTGTGAAACAACTACACAACTTCCTTTACCCACTATTATACGTATTATATGCATTTTTGGAGATGTAATCAGAAAAAATAGAAGACATAAAAATGACCAAACGAAGTAGAAACCTTAACATCCAGACTTCAAGTGGCTCCATGATGACCCAACCCAGTAAAGCTCAACTAAATTTTCTGAAACTTGTGATCTTTGGACTGTTTTATCAAGCTTAACTGTAACAGCCGTATATTTTTATTGATATATAATCGAACTGTCGCTGCACTTGTTATCAAATCATGTCTTAAAAATTGTCCTGATGATGCTCTGATAATACTGCTCTGCAAAAAAAAAAAAAAAAAAAAAAAAAAAAAAAAAAAATTCGATATCTGATACCATTCTTGCAGATTCTTATGTACAATGACCTCCTGTATCCGAATATGACCACCATTTTGCCCAATCACCCACCGTTTTCTAGATACAACCCCTTCCACTACCTCATTTTTATCATTGTTTTGTAATTTTATACCCATCAGTTTGATTTGGAAAGGAACGATGGTTATTTTAACCGTTAAATGTCTTCTGACCTGAGGTAGAAAGTTCTAAAACACGAACATTTGTAGTAAGGAGGAAATTTGAGAGGATTTGTGCCCAAAAAACAAAAGAAAATCAATCAGTTTCTGTTTCATTTCACTTTTTTTTTTTTTTTGGCATATTTCTCTTATTTTTTACATATTCCAGCTTCCAGTTTATCATTTTCTTACTAAAACGCCCCAAATAATAAAAATTATAAAGTGAAATTTTTTTCAAAATGTTGATGAGTTCAGTAAAGCCTCAAAGCCCTCGCAAGAAAGTTTGACTGATTCACTGTATATCGTTTGCTTTCAATAACTCCCACATTAAATGTTTTGGGCAGTAAAACATGAACAGTAAAATATCCTCCTTTGACACGTGTTAAAGATCACCACACAAGATCACCACCGTCGAGAACACCATAAAGTTCACTCTCTTATCGCGAAACGTGTACTAAAGGTAGATAACGACTGACGACTTCAATGATAAGAGCAATGACCTATAACTTGGCTGACCAGATCAAAGTACCTTTATAATAGAGAAGCATAAAAAATTGCTACAATTATCAAATTATGGATGCATTTTTTCATTCCTAATAAATAAGGACTAAAGTTACTGATTAATAATTTAAAGATTAATAATTTACTGATTAATAATTTAAAGTTACTGATTAAGTGTTACTGATTAATAATTTAGTTTCTACAATTTTTTAAAACTTAGAAAAATGCCTTAAAGAAAAGGGCGTCCCCATTTGTCTCCAGAAAATGGGGACGTTTGGTCAGTATACCTATAACACGTGTTAAAGCAGGAGATTTTACTGTTCATGTTTTACTTCCCAAAACATTTAACGTGGGAGTTATTGAAAGCAAACGTCGTACAATGAATCAGTCAAACTTTCTTGCGAGAGCTTTGAGACTTTACTCCACTCACCAACATTTTGAAAAAAATTTCACTGTATAATTTTTATTATTTGGGGTGTTTTGGTAAGAAAATGGCGAACTTGAAGCTGGAATATGTAAAAAATAAGAGAAATATTGAGAAAAAAGAAAAAAAAAAAAAGAAAAAGAAAAGAAACAGAAACTGATTGTTTTTACTGATTTTCCTTTGTTTTCTGGGAACAAATTCCCTCAAATTTCCTCCTTACTACAAATGTTCGTGTGTTAGAACTTTCTACCTCTGTAGCTCCTCAGGTCAGAAGACATTTAACGGTTAAAATAATCATCGTTCCTCTCCAAATCAAACTAATTTGTATAAAATTTACAAACAATGATAAAAATGAGGGAGGGGGTGTATCTAGAAAACGGTGGGTGATTGGGCAAAATGGTGGTCATATTCAGATTTAGGTGATCATTTTACATAAGCATATGCTGAAATGGTGTCAGAACCAATTTTCATGTCGAGCAGTGTAAAGCAAGGCGAAAAGCTTTGACAACATGTTTTTTGTAATTTTAAGTGATTTGAATTAAATGAGTCTTTTTTAAAAGAAAATTTACGTGTTTTAAAGTTTAATTTTTAACAAATTAGTTGTTTTTTACAATGACACGTGGTTTCTATGTGTCTCTATATGGAATGTGATTTCGTATTATCTGTGGTCACTCCTTCAAAAGAACTCTTATGAGATTTTCTTCTTATTCATCTCATGTTTTATGATAATCTGCAAATTTTAGATATGTTTATAAAAGTTCTATTTTATACGTGCGTAAAGTTTTGTATGGATATCTTAAATATTTAAGGAATTGTAACTATTTTATTAAAAAAATGCAAACTTTTTTCACTGTATAATTCTAACGGATTTTAGCCAAATTTCATGAATGGCCCACTAGCGGCCGAGCGGTTCTATTTTATACGTGCGTAGAGTTTTGTAAGGATATCTTAAATATTTAAGGAATTATAACTATTTTATTTAAAAAATGCAAAATTTTTTCACTGTATAATTCTAACGGTTTTTATCCAAATTTCATGACAGGCCCACCAGCGGCCGAGCGGTTCTGCGTCCAAAGCTGGTAGACGTGAGGTACCGAGTTCTATCCCAGGTCCCGCTCGTCGGCCTATAGCAGTTCGGAGTTTTCATTTGTTATCTCTGAAACTTGCGTAAATATGTCTTATGACCCCTTAGAAAGACCACCATGGAAGGCACTCTCTCTCAGGCCTAGGACCAGGGTGTAACATACAAAAAATTTTCTTTAGCATTTTAGCTAAAATGACCAATCAGTATTTTAGCTTTTTCGAAAGATCATTAGATTTTTTTTCGGGGGAAGGCGGGGGAGGGAAGGAGGTATAAAAATACTTAAAAACTTTAAGGGAAAAAATCTTGAATTTAAAATTATGATTTGCTGCTTTTATTTTGACATACACAAATTTTACACACTATTTTCCTCTAATCCAAACGGGTTGTGCATTAAAGGGATATGGTTGTTCTGCATGGAGGAGAAAAAAAAATGTCATTACTGAATTATTTCTTCAAAATCATTTTAACTAAAGTACATGATTACACCTCTAAATAAATATTGTGGATTAAAACCAGTTAACTGCATTACAAATGTTAGAACTAAATAGGTTTATGGTACGATTCTCGTTGGTTTTGAAAAATACCAATTTTTGAAAGCTTTTTGAAAATTAAATTATTTTCCTAGAGGTCCTTCTACATTTATCATAAGTAATTGGCTTACATTATCTGTTAAATTTATTCTTATGTCTGTTTTTATCAAATTCAATTAAGGAAAAGCGCTTTGACAGCCTGCTGTATGTACAGGTAAGCTCGAAGCATATTCCGATGTAGAGCACAATACAGGATATTCATCATGCATTTAATTTTCATCTAGAAATTGTAAATTGCAAAAAGTGTAGTCTTTACATCTGACTCTTACTACTATTTACTTTCCGAACACTATAGTGAGGAAAGTATTGTAATCATGTCAAAAATCCAAATTTGAAATTTTGATGTTTCTATACGTTTCGAGGTTCCCTGAGTCTGTTTTCACTATTTTTACGATGATGTATGTATGTGTGTGTGTATGTATGTATGTATGTATGTGTGTGTATGTGTGTGAGTGAACATGCTAGCGTCTAAACGCTTGGCTCGAATGAGCTATAAGTTGGTACGTATGTTACCAGTCACCGTAGCACGAACCCTAATGATTTTGATGAATCTAGTTTTTTTACAGGGACACAAAGAAAAATTCTTTATCATTATGGCCTATGGGACCAAAATCTTAAAAGTGGGATAGCATCTAAACGCCTTATTCAATTGAGCAAAAATTTTATACAGATACTAAATCTGTATAGATTTTGGAGAATCTAGCACTTATAGTTTTTTACAGGGATACAAAAAAAAAAAAAAAAAAAAAAATTCTTTATCATTATGGCCTATGGGGCCAAATTTTTAAAAGTGTAATACAAATGAATAGTTTTATTTCATACATTAAAATAGCACTTGTTTATTTCATATAGTAAATCATGATAGAATACAAAGTATATGTTTATGATATTACGTTTAAAAAGAAAATTTTATGTAGATTTTTATTAAATACTTCGTAAAGCGTAATAAAATGAATTATTAAACCGAAAATGTACATAGGTATCACGTTATGACTTCCGTATTATACAAACATAACAATTTTACTTGTTGCAATCATTAGTTTTTAAATTATTACAAACCCAAAAGTTATAAGTCAATTTTTCTACAGTGCTTTTTTTTTTTCTTTGTCGCTTATTGCTCTCTTACAAATATGATCTCAATATTAATAGTGTACATAACATCACGTTAATACAGATCGTACCCAGGGACCGATTTACTCACTTTGAGGCCCAGGGCACTCATGTTCAATGGGTTTTCCTCATACTTTAATATTACAAAAAACAAAACAAATCTCATATTTTTGATTCACACGTTTAAAAATTTGAATTTATTTTTCATTTTATTGGTGCACGCTTCGGATTTAGTTAGCCTGTAAAAGTTTGGAATGCAGTATCAGTAGTAGGTAGGTTTATTTGCGTTTAGCGAAAATATTGCAATTTTTTCAATGAACTGATAGTTTCCTTGACAGATCATACCACTGATTTATATAACAGTGCAGTAATACCTCCATCCATTGACGAAAAAACAACGATCACTATAGCAAAATTTGAAAATTTTTCATTTTAAGTATTTTTTTTTAAATGCATGATGGAATTTCTTGGAGGCCCCTACAGTGTTAGGGCCCAGGGCACATGCCCCTAATGCCCTGCCTCAAATCAGGCACTGATCGTACCCATTTTTTTTATGAAGCTGAGTGACTACAAATAATTATTTTCGTAATTTATTTATAGATGGTTCCTTAAATTCTTTTGTAGTTAAAGCTTTAATAGATAAAATGTTACTTCAATCTTGTTCTCTCGGCTTTGAACGAAAATTAACCTAATGGTTCTCTGAAAACTCAAAAATAAATCCAAAATTAAATATATTCTGTAATATTAAACTGTAATACGATTTTATTATTTTTTATAAGTACTGCTTTATATTTATAGAACTTGGTCATCTGTACATGCGTATATTTTATAGTTTTGAACTTGTTTGACATGAATTATTGAGCTTAAACCTTAAACATAGACAAAAAACAAATTTTGAGGTAGTATTATTGAAATAAATGATTTTTTTTCTATGTAAAAATGTAATGTGTGAGTCTAACTTTGCTTTAAAATATATTATATCGAGTGTCAAGTAGGTTGTAAATATACGAAAAACGGAAATTTTCTAAATTTGTAATTTTAATAGTGGATACGCACTATAGAGAAAAATTGGTTACGCACAAATGAAACCTTTAATAAACTTTTAACAACAACTTTATCTAAATTAAATGCGCATGGCTGTTAGCGTTACCCGAGAAACACCACGTGGAGGTCGCCATGCATCGTTTCTCATGGGGAGTTTTGATAAGGCAGGTCCCATTGCCTACTGCCAAGCATCCAGAGATAATTTAATCTTTTACACTTCGAATGCAACAACAACAACATATTTTCAGAAAATTCCTCAATTTTCGGAATTTCTTTTTCTTATGATGTTGTGGAGAAACAGAAACTGGTTGATTTTCAATAACCGTTTCCACTGTCTGAGAATGAACTGATTCCACTTCGATTTGAAACGGAGGTTCGTCAGAAGCATTATCAGACAGTGCAGTAAAAACTGTTTCTTTTTCATCGAGTGTGTCTACTACCTGAGACTGAACTGAGTCCACTTCGGTTTGGAACGGAGGTTCGTCAGTAACAGTATCAGGCAGTGAAATGATATTATCAACTTTTGGCAGCTTTTTTATGTCCAATTTTGGATGCTTATGAATACGAGCTTTATATGAAGCTGGGTTATAAAAAATTTGACTATCATTATTTATTAACAAATAACGTCCAGCAAAGATGGGAGTTACTGGACACGTATACCTTTCTCGAGCATCCTCCATAGGACGATGCTCGAAAAGTTTAAAAATAAACCACATGAGAAACTTTTTTAAAAAGTAACTCAGGAAGAAAACACCTAAGAACGAAAGATACGTCATTCTCAGATAAAGGTCAGAAATTAGACTGAAGAAAATTCTTATGAAAGGGAAGCTTTTCATTGTTGTAAAAATTTACATATATAAACATTGTTGTTTATCAAACAATTATTTTTTGTTAAATAGTTGTTGCATTTGTTCATTCAATTGTTGAACTGAAATATTGGATACATTGTTTAAAAAAAAAAATAATGGCAAAAATTTGTATAACACGAAAATTAATTTTGTATTCCAAGTCATGTGAATATGTCGATCAAAATAAAATATGTCATTAATCTATATTAATAAAATCAGAGTTTTGTCTGTAAATTTGTCGGAATCGAAAAATTTTGCGATATCTTCACGTTTTACACCCCATGAAAGCCGAAAATGACTTCAGAAAATTTTGCCTGTGTGTGTGTGTGTGTCTGTGTGTGTGTCATCGTGTCCGAATGTCGCTTTTTTTGTCCGGGCATCACTTGAGAACGGCTGGACGGAATTCAACGACGCTTGGCAGGAATTTAGGTCTTCACCCAACTTAAAATTATATCTATCAACTTTTCAGAAATTCCCCCCCATTCCCCCCCTAGGGGGTAAAAGACTAAAACACGTTTGTCCGGGCATCACTCGAGAACGGCTGGACGGAATTCAACGGCGCTTGGCAGAAACTTAGGTCTTCACCCAACTTGAAATTATATCTATAGAAATTTTCAAAATTATGATTAGTGCTTAAATTGTGTGCAAAAAACGCATGCGCATGCGCCATAAATATTTTTTCACTAAAATGCTTTGAATGAAAAAATAAAATATAAAAATAAATTTTTAAGTTAAAGACTTTTGTATTCGCGTGATTTTCACTACAAATTATGAAAAGATTGAAATGAAGTTTTGCCATCTGAGTTTCATACTTTAGTTAATTTTAAAACATCTAATTGTCGTATCGAAAAACTGTTTACACCCCAGGATTCAGAAAAATCACCTCTTTCATTTGGTATCAAATTTATAAATATAGGTCTGATATTTCTAATTTATTTTCCTTTTTTTCCGTTTTTCCGTTGCCACTTAAATTTCACACTTTAGTTATTTTTTAAAAATCTAATTGTCGCATCGAAAAACTGTTTGCACCCCTGGATTCAGAAAAATCACCCCTTTCATTTGGTATCAAATTTATAAATATAGGTCTGATATTTCTAATTTATTTTACCCTTTTTCCGTTTTCAACCCTGGTTCGATATGGAACAGCTTTAGTATTGGATCCCTTTGGCAAAATTTGAAATTCGGCAACGAAGTAGCTCGGACGTTTCTCGCCAAGATCTTTAATTGCACAATTGAGATAGCCAACTCAGTTCATCGCAAAAATGGCTTAAAATATTTAAAATCACCAAAGGGTTCCGATACTTAAGCTGTGCTTTTTTTATTTTTTTTATTTATAATATTGCCTATTAAAGACTTCTGTGGTCACGAAATTTGGTGCGTAAATTGTTTGTATGCACCCGGCAATTATTGTAACTGCATTTCACGAAATTCGAAATCCCCCCCCCCCTTCTCGGAGTCGGAGAGCAATAAACATGTGTAAAAACATGTTTTTCCGTTTGAATTCGCTTTGAATTATCTTAGAATGGCGAATTTTGGTGTGTGGATATTGATTAAGTGTACGCATTATGTACATTAGTGAGATTTTGCAAAACTTCGAACTCAACCATTGAGGGTGGGGGTGGGGAAGTAAGAAGTGGGTAAGTTGTGCCGAAGACTGTGGGGACCCAGACTCCTCCCGTTGCGAGCGTTTAAACCTCTACCAATCACAGCGAGAACTTAGGTTATTAATAAAAATATGGGATTTTGACAACTCATTTAAGTTTAATGTCCAGCAAAGCGGGCAAAGCCTGCTTGTATAATGATAAAGTTATGAATGATATCATGTTAAATAGAGGAATCATTCTATAAACTGGGTTGCAGCAAGTATTAAAACTCCTGATATTTTTTATTATATGCTGTTGAAAATCTGTTGCCAGATGGAATGAAATTTTGAAACTTCATCAGTTGTAACTATATCACGGTGAAAAATTTCACCATAACTAAATTTTATCATGTCCTTAATGCACAAAATTGTGTCAAAATATTTAAAAGTCTTATGGTTGTGCCTACTATAGCCTCTAAATTTGTGGGTTGTGCTGTGTTGTGTTGTAGATGTTAAAGCCAATTTCAAAGGGATCGGTTTAACGGCTCTCTTCACTTACCGTCGCCGAAAGCCCGAGCCAATGTTATTCTATGGGGAAATTTTCTTTACAAACAACTTATTAACTAATACATATTTTTAAATTCTGTTTTGACATTCAGAAAATTCCCAACTGTTAAATGGACGGACCTTTTTTAAAAATGTATTTTTTTTAATTTTTAATATTTTATTTTGAAATTGCAAAATGAAAAAAATTCACATATTGAAAGTTCGTATTTTGCAGCTTCAAAATAAAATATAAAAAATTTAAAAAATAATTTTTTAAAAAAGGTCCGTCGATTGAACAGCTGAGAATTTTCAGAATGTGAAGACAGAATTTAAAAATATGTATTAGTTAATAAGTTATTTGTAAAGAAAAATTTCCCATAGAATAACATTAGCTGCGGCTACCGGCGGCGGTGAATGAAGAGGGCCCTTAAGTCTGGATGATGTACCCTTCGTAGATATCTTTATAAGTAGTTCTATCACATATTCAAGAAAGTTTAAGAGAAAACTACAGAAAACTCAGAACCGGTAGAACGAAGAGCAAGACATAGGACCAAACCCAGCACATCCTGTCTACTAGTTTCGAAATCAGAGCCTCTTTGTCACTGATGGGGCCACTAGATTTATGATAAATCAAATATCCAATTTTTAACAAAGTATACTACATGTTCGAAAAATCTTGACCTAAGCGAGACGTAGCAAGCTTCAACATCTTCAGCGATTTGTTTCCACCCCTCCCACAGTTCAGTTTCTCTTTAATGGCTATTTTCCCTTTGAAACCTTTGGACGGCAACTGCCTGCCTGGGCTCGGCCAAGCTTAACGAGTTGGATGCCATCTTTTGGAGCGAATAAATCGCCAGATCACCGCATGGAAGCTGCTGGGCAGCAATGTATCTAGAACGCCAAAGCTCAGGAATTGCAGGGTATCGACTTCTGCCATGGACACATAGCTCGATTTGTACACCACACCCTTCAAGATAGTCACGGTGGAAACGCACAGACACGCTCCAGGATGTTAAAGAATTTGGAATAAGTGCACTTACTAGCTGAAAGTCGAAATAACCAGAATTCAACAAAATAAAAACAATTTTGAATTTAGGCAGGGAGGGAAAAAGAAAAAAAAAAACCGCTGGGGGAGCCGCTAAAGTTAGTAGTGCACACCGAAAGAGGAGGCCATTTGAAAAGGGGAAGGGGACAACACTTAAGATTAAGAATTGAGAAAGACAAGCTGAATGAGTAAGGAACAATGAGATTATTAAAAGAAAAAAAAAATTGATTACGTGAAGCCACTGGGAGATGGAAGATAGTTTTTGGGCACATAGCGAAAATTTAAAAGTTTTTAAAGTGGCAAGGCCTAAATACTCCTAATTGGGAGGGAAATTACTATGCGCAGGGAGGCCGAATGGAGAAGAGAAAGAGGGACCATCGCAATTTTGATCCACCACGGGGGGATGGTACCCCGCGTTGGTAGCCCGATGACTGCTAAACGACCCCATTACTAACTGGTGTTAGTTTTTTTCCACACTTGTAATTGCACGATTTTTTTTTTTTTTACCCATGCTTATTTCTATGAATTTTTTTACTCTTTTTTTTCTCGTCTTTTCCACATTCTAAACTTTAAATATTGGTCTTAGATATATACATAACAAGGTATAGTAAGATATTTGAAAAACAAAAGCAGAATTTCGCAAAATCGATCATAAATGTCAAGAACTTCATTTTCAATAATCAAAAATTTTTAAATTTTTAAACGACACCATACAAAATAAATAAATAAATAATACTAAAAGTATTCTATTTTGTGAAAGATC
This sequence comes from Salticus scenicus, assembly GCA_963930645.1. NCBI lineage: Eukaryota > Metazoa > Arthropoda > Arachnida > Araneae > Salticidae > Salticus > Salticus scenicus. The sequence continues at coordinate 266,958,580 of OZ005658.1, forward strand.
GTTTTAATATGTCTTTACTTTTGTGTGTGTGTGTAAAAGATCAGTTTTAGAAAAAAAAGTTTTACTTGATAGAAACCAGAATAGGCCATTTTTCCACAGTCAATTGATGGAATATGCGCATTTTTATAGCTTATTGAAAAAACAAAATAATCTTTCAGTCGTCGAAATGTAAAACGAGTTCATTACCAGTATATGTAATAGTTTAATTCGAAACTATCTGGAGAAGTACGCGTCTTTTTACTTTCCGAACATACATATAAAAGGAAAGTATTGTAATCATATCAAAAATCTGAGTTTGAGATTTTCGTGTTTCTACACATTTTGAGATCCATGAATTCATATTTACTATTTTTACGATGATGCATGCACGTATGTGTGTATGTACGTGAGTGAACAGTATAACATCTAAACGCTTTTTTCGAATAAGCTGAAAGTTGGTACGCATGTTATAGGTCACGGTAGCACGAAACTGATTGATTTTGGTGAATGTAGCACTTGCAGTTTTATTTATAGGGGAACGAAGAAACATTCTTTACCATTAGGGTCTATGGGGCCAAATTCTTTAAAGTGCAATAGTGTTTAAATGCCTGATACGATTGAGCTGAAAATTTATACACATATTATAAGTCTTCATGAATAAATTTTGGCGAATCCAGTGCTTATAGTGATTTTACAGGGACACAAAGAGAAATTCTTTATCAGTATCGTGTATGGGGCCAAATTCTTTAAAGTGCGATAGCGTCTAAATACCTGATTCCATTGAACTGAAAATTTATACACATGTTATAAGCCTTCGTCGCACGAACTGGATAAATTTTGGTGAATCCAGGGCTTATTTTATTTTATTTTATTTTTATTACTTATTTATTTATTTATTTATTTTACAGGGACACACACACACACACAAAAAAAAAAAAAATATTTTCATTATGGTCTATATGGGCCCAAATATTTTGATGTGCGATAGCGTCTGAATGCATTATTCAATTGAGTTGAAAATTTATTCGCACGCTAAAGGTCCCCTTTGCAAGACGTGAATAGATTTTGGTGAATCTAACACGTATAGTGTTTTTACAGAGACACAGCAAAAAATTCTTTATCATTTCGCCCTATAGCTCAAATTCTTTAAAATGCACGCCATATCCAATTGAGCTGAATCTGGAGGTCACCGAAGCCAGAGAGCCATCCTTTCCGTGGAGGATCAAAATTGTGATGGCATGCGTCCGGACCACCTCTAGGTAGAGCCCCTAAATAAAATAATAGGCCGGCGCATCACCGCCATTTTTTTGCCTCGCAAGAGGGCAGCATCACCGCTTGGCGTCCTTATCGCTTCCCTAATGATTTTAAGAAATCTTGATCTGAAGCTAATCCGGTCAAGATAAAAAGCAATAAGCAACAATAATATACCTAAAAACACATTTTTTTCACAGTACATTCTCAGGATGTCATTTTATTCTGAGATGTTCGATGAATGTACGATGTGTTATTAGGGCGGTTTCTGTTTCTTTTACAAAATGTCGCCAAAACTCAAATACACAGTAATAGAAAGTCTGTGAACACTTTATATTCACTTCTTGAATGATTATAGCAGTTTATCGCTAAACAAACTTCCATATCACAGTTTACTTAGCTAAAATTATGAAATATAATAAAACAAGTTACTCTAAAGTAACGTAAGACGATAAAAAAAAAATGTTTGTCGTTTGTTTATCCGAGAAACGCGCTGGGTACATGTGACAACCCTAAGGCAACAAAATGCCTGATGCGCCAGCTCGTATATATAGGAGCCTTACCTCTAGGGATGAGTCCCAGACCGTCGCCAATTGCCCATTGCGCAGCACTAGTGAGACGTAAAACCCAACCAACGATTGAGCTGAAAGTTTATATACATGTTATAGATCCCCGTCAACTAACTGTATAAATTCTGGAATATCTAACACTTATAGTTTTTTTTTTTTTTTTCGAGGGACATAAAGAAAAAGTCTTTATTATTATGGCTTATGGGGTCAAATTATTTAAAATGCTATAACATCTAAGCGCCTCATCCGATTGAGTTGAAAATTTATATAAATGTTACAAGCGAAAGTCATACGAACTGTATAGATTTTGGTGAGTCTAGCTCGTATAGATTTTTACAGGGACACAACAAAATTTTTTATCATCAATATGATCTAAAGGCTGAAATTATTTGAAGAGCAATAGCGTTAATTTAAACAACAGACAATATAGAAAAAAAGAAAAAAAAAACTCAGATACCCAATTACAATTTTCTCTTTCGTTTATTTAACGACTTTTCTTACTTTAGTTTACTTATAGAACCATTAATTATTTAATGTCCGAAAAGTCGAGTGGAGCCACTCCAGATTCTTTATACATATATGCTAATAGTTACTGGAATCGGCGGTTATTTTACTGCTTATCGACAAAACTCATTATTATTTTTTTAGCTGATTCCTAAATAAAGTTATTATTTTGCAGTAAATCAACGGAATTTATGCTTTTTCGATGTTTAATTCACGAAATATGTCATATTTTTGTGGATTATTTCTTAAATTCAGGTAGATTATGATTTTACTTAATTTATATTTCATTGAAGACATATTTGTGATGTAGATTATCAAATATTAGGAAATTAATTTTATAATATGTGATAATCTACATTACATATTTTCTCATGTGATTTAACATACATATAATAATAATAATAATAATAATAATAAAAGAAAAAGAAAGAAAGAAAGAACAGATAGATGCTGAAATAAACAAAGAAAGAAAGAAAAATTAGTCTTGTCTTTTCAGAATAGAATTACACCAGATTTCTTATTTATATAACATATTTTTTTTTTTTCTACACAATTTTCGTTTGAAATTTTTTAAATAATATACTAACTAATTACATTTCACACTTTTAAAAATTGCATTACATTTTATGCACACAGAAATTTTACTTGTATACTTATTTCAATTTTATGGTATTATACACAAACATACACATTATTTTTCTTTCTCTTCAAATAAATAAATAAATAAATATAGGTATTTAAATATATGATAAGATTGCTTAAGGAAAAAAATAAAAATAAACTAAGTAAAGTAAAAATTGTAAGTTAAATCGTACATTTTCTTTAATTACTTAATAGTAAATCACTTTTTTCACGTAAGATGGCGATTGCTCACGTTACGTTGAACGTTAAATATAAACTGAAAATTAAAAAAGATTAACGTTAAAATTAAATAACCCTTTTAAATATCACCTTATTAATATTGTTATTAGCTTTTAAATTTTAAAGATTAATAACTATCACTTAATGCATTCAATTATTTCATTTCAGTACCACCTAGATCGATTAATCGTTTCTTTAGGACTTATTAAAAATACTTATTCCATGTTTCAATTTTGGTTTGTGTTACTGTTTAATCTAATTTCCTTTTTTATTTTGTTTTGTTGCAAGATAGAGACTTGAGTTGTATATTGCTTAAATTAGCTATACAGCTTTCCGAAATCTTGCATTATGCTGACAGAAGTGCAAGTTTCCTGAAGCGTGAACATTTCTGGTTTTCAGCATTTAAAATTCTATTTTTCATTTCATGAATTCTCTTTTATTTTATCGGATCATTTTGGTTAATTCATCTCTTTCCATTTCTAATAATTGATGAATGTTTCTATTGGTTTAATGGTTTTTGCAAATTATCTCATCGTTAGGCTTTTGTGTTATGTTTGTGTCATTTCTCTTCTGCGTAAATACGTTAACATGTTTTTACTAATCAGTGTAATTAAATTAAATTATCATCGTGACAATAATTTTATTCGAAATACATCTCATTTAAATTTTCATTTGTTGGTATTTTCATCTATCTTTCATTTGCTGAGTGTTGCAAAGGAATTAAATTATTCAAATTATATATATATATATATATATATATATATATATATATATACTTTTTTAACATACACATTAATATGTAATTTTAATAACAATCAATGAAATGCAATTACATTCACTGTATGTTTATATAATTTATTGTTTCGCCTGCACATTAGATTGCTACCATTGGTAATGTATATCCTTATTTTGTCAAGAAAATGGAGGTAAAGATATTTCCTCTACTTTTTTCATGAACATGTCTGATCCTAGTGCTTGCAAATATTCTAAATAAAATTTTAGAAATTGCTGCTTAAGCTATAAATGAAAGATAAATTGGTTGCTATTTATATGTATGGATAAGGTGATAAGGTAATGCTTTGCATTGCATGAAATTTGATACTGCAGTTTAAAAATAAATAAATAAATAAATAGTGATGAGCAAAAATATACCTAGCTAAAATAAAGCTACGGTTTTTATTCATTTGTAGCAACCTGATGGCTCATCTAGACGTCTTTTATAAAATTTTGTGTCATGATTTACATTGAAGAGTGCACTTATACGTATATAGATAAATTAAAAAAAAGATTAAAAAAAAAAAAAAAAAAAAAAAGATAAAGATAAAGAAAAGATATTTTACGAACTATATCTGCTTGGCCTGTTAAACAATGGACTATATAAAAAAATAAAAATAAATAAATAAATAAAACTTTTATATGACATGTCATCTTAAGTGTAGTATTTTATAATGATTGCTTGCTTATTATTGAATTGTATTTATATTTTATACGTGACCATAGATGCACATTACCTATTTATTTGTATAATTACACATATACTTATTTTATTAGTGTGTTACTTTACTATATCTCATTGTTTATTTTTGTTAATTATATTCGTATAATTTGTTAATTTAGGAAGAGCATGGTTGCATTTTTCTTTTATGGCAAGGGGGAGAAAATATGTGATGTTATTATAAAATTATAAAATTAATTTTCTCTCTTATTTTCACATATTATAAAATTAATTTTCTCTCTAAAATATAGGTAAATTTTTTAAATAAATAAAATTATTTAATCTTAAACAACTATTTAAAGTATAACGATATAACTTTTTTAACTTATAAATAATAAATTTGCAATATACTTTTCTAATTTTTATATGTTCCCTTTCATATCTTTTCCAATGTAACTGAAACAAAACCTTTGATCGATTCCCAGTATTCAATTAACAATGCTAACATAATGAAATTTATTTCGCGCTGGAAAGCATATGTATTCTGACTCATTTCTTTCCTTTGTTTTGTGAACCCATTAATTCGGTTTCTTTTAATATTACACCGAAATATAACTCAAGTGCCCTCTTGTCGCCTAATTTACATCAACAGCTAGATGAAATATTTGCTTAGGTGGTTATTTCCCAGGAATTAAAATAATTGGCGAAATCCTGCCAGCATTCACTAACAACGGCCATTGATGTACTGGTCACCTTTTCAAGAATTACATAAAAGTATTCGTAACTGTTACCGCAACCACGCTCATCTTAAACTTTGAACTTGGCGTCTGTAAAATTAAACGCCAAATGCAATATCATTTTTCGCTCCCGTTTTGGACGGCACTTACGATCATGCCGTAGCTCAAGAAAGTTTAGGGCCTTGTGTCCGGTACTGTTCCCTACTACATGCTCCACACTCCATACTGTTAATGCCATCTATGGTCACGCTACAAATTAGCTACTTTGGAATAATCAGTAAATTTACCTAAACCAATATATTGCCTCATGGATCCGTTCTTGGGTGATCTACTTTCATCTGTAATCAATCTTTAACTTGACTTTTTTACAGTTTATCCTGAGTAGGAAACGCAATAATATTATCTTTTTAAAAGCTAAACATTTTTCATGACATTTGTCAAAACTGTATGTGGTGGAAAATTTTTAATAGTTTTCCCTTAATCAGCATCCAAAAATACAATAGAAAAATATATCACCTTGAAGAAGAAATTTCATTGTCAACCTGTGAAATTTTTTCAATTATGTAAAGTGTCTTCATTGTAGTAAAATAAGAAAAACTGTGAATTTATATATATATATATTCAGCCTTAGAATATTTCTCAAACTCAGTAGAGCTACATGAGATGAGACTAATTCATTTTCATGGTTGCTTGATCTTTTACGTAGGGTAGATGGTGGTGGTTGGGTTTTACGTCGCGCTACTGCTGCGCAGATGGGCAATTGGCGACGGTCTGGGACACACCCCTAGAGGTGGTCCGGAGACATGCCATCACAATTTTGATCCTCCACGGAAGGGATGGCTCTCCCGCTTCGGTAACCCCCAGAGGTATAATTTTTGATGGGTACATGGAGGACTTTGCGGCCACGACAGATTTTACGTGCACCAGCCACCATTAGTGTACACGACGGTCTTTGGCCGGCTCGAGTACCGAACCCGCAATCTTCCAATTACGAGGCCGGCGCTCTACCGACTGGGCTACCGCGGCCCATTACGTAGGGTAGAAATTTTAAAGTTATACTACAAATGGGTTTTGGGTATGGAGGTAGAGGAGAAAATTTTCATTGATATTTTAGTCTTGATTTCAGTTTATATGGAATACATTTATCGCAATATAGCAATATTTAAGTAAATATACATGCCTAATTAATATAATATTTATTATTATTATTAATTTTGTATATTTTGATATTTATATACAAATTCGATTTTCCGACCATTTAAAGGGCATTATAGTAATTGTTGATCAAAAAGTAAATAATAATAATAATAATATATTGATCTAAAGCTGTCTTAAAAATGAGAGCTAAACTTTTAAAATATTACATACAAAATAGTAATAATACATTGTACGTCGCTAAGCTATATATATATATATTGAAAACCTTTTCAAACATTGAATAGATGAAAACAAGAACCATTGAATAAGATGAAACAGAAAAAATACATAAAATACAAAAAAAGATTACTAATATCAAGCAACCTTATATTGAAACATGCAAATTCATTACGTTTTCAAGGGTATAGAATGAATATTGCATGTAAAATAGGTGTTATTTCTGTCTTGTTGCATGCAAATTGCTGAACATTTACAACAAGCTATACCCAATAACACCCGAAAAAAAGGAAAAGTTTGAACTGAAAGAATAATATGTGAAAAACCAAATGAGAATAAACCAAAATAGATATAGTTTGTGAGGCAGTTAATGTAATTTTGAATTGATGAAATTTATAAAAATGATAAAAGTTGTCTGAAGTTAAATACAATGCAAGAAAAGGAAATTCAATTCAACATGAAAAAGGTAGTTTTAGCATTAACAATAATACAATGAAAGTTGCGCAAATGCAGCATAACAAATCATGTATTAGCGAACTAAATTTATTAATTAGAATTTGCCAAACATGGGCATACCAAAATAACAGAAAATGCAAAATTTTGCATGCAGAGAGCTAAATAAAATCATTTGCATTCTAACTTTATCAAGGGCCTGGCAGAATGCAAACATCCTAAATGAATGTTTTTCTGTCACAAAGACCCCAGGTAGCACAGTATGGTATTTTCAACGTTAAACAAACGGCAATGCATTCCATTGAATTATCGTTTTTCCGTAACGTTAATAATCTGAAAATATGTCTCGTTGATTTCCTCATCTTTCAACGGTTGTTTTAATACATTTTACAACGTAAAAAAAAACGTTGTAAAAGGGTTGTACGAAATCGCAATACTGTCGTTTTTTTATACCCTAAAAAAAAAGTTGTAAAACGGTTGTTCAGAAGCGCAATACTGTCGTGCTTTTTATATCAGTTTTCAACGGCTTTTCTTATGTCTTATAAACGTTGAAATCCAAGAAAAATAGCTATCTCCATATATCCATTGAATTTTTGTTTCTAAAATATTGCTAATAATTTAAAAAAGAAAAAAAATCCTTTGTTAAAAAAAAAAAAAAAAAAAAAAAAAAGGAACATTCTTTTTTATTTAATTTTTAGACTTATAATTTTTAGTACTCAAAAGTATAACTTTTGTATACATAAGACCTGTTTTTAATAATATAAATTTACTGCATATACTTCGTTCAATAAAACAATAGTAGTGCTACATTATATATAGATATATTTTTTCAGTAAATATGAAAAAAGTAAAATTTTACAAAAGTACAGTTTTAAAAAAGAGTATTAAATATTTAAAGTTAGATCGACCCCTGAAAATTTAAGACAAGAATTCAAACATAAAATTAAAGAAGGGAAAAAGAAACACTCACTTCATTACTTGAAAAATTTTGTTTAAATAAATACAGCATCCACAATTAGTCGAGAACTCTGTAATTTTTAATGTTATGCTAGCAGGTAAACACACCCAAAACCAAAGAATATTATAACTTTGAGCTTTTAAGGGAATTTACCAGCTAGCAAGTTGTTTGGAAATTACGTAAAATGTCAGAAAACTTTCGTACCATTTTAACAGGAAAGCGGTATTCATCTTCTTTCACATCACATTCACTTTCAAAATGGCACGCGTCGTATCATAAGACGCTTTTAAGGTTTGCCACAATATACTTGGCGATTTCGCATGGAGAACGGGAGAAAGCGTACAATATGAACACCTTCGTTAGTTACGGTTTCCGAAAGCCAAAGAACATTCTACTATACTTGTTAATATAATTTGCCGAAAGCTTCCCATCTTATCATGTTAGAAGTTCTTTCGCAGCACACCATACCTTCTAAAACTCTAAAGAAAATTATAACACTCACATCACACCAATTCACAATCGTGTATCGATATCAAGTTGAAGAGATTCAACGTCATTTGACGGAAATAATGACTTATAAAAAGCACCTATTTATTCGTTGAAAAAACATATTTTTTATTAGAATCAAAAAGGAAAACAAAAACTAATAAAATAATTTTAAAACGTCGAAAAAATAACAGAAAAAGTACAACCATAAAACAACGTTTGTTGTAGGTTTTCTTTATTACTGAGTAAATATTCGAAATAGTTCAGTTAAATAATGCGAAATAAAACTATTTTTCAACGGACATAAAATAACGTAACCAATTTTTCACTGTTCAGACTTATTTGCAACGATATAACAACGTTATGTGTTACCTGGGACAGCAAAAGGTAAGTTATTACTTTGTGCCTAATCCCGAAACATTCATTGGAGCTAAAATAAGAAAAAACTATGTATATATATATATATGTGTGTGTGTGTGTGTGTGTGTGCGTGTGTGTGTGTATGTATACCGGGTGCCTCATAAGTCTGCAGACATTTCAGAAACTCGTGAAAATTGAAAGCGGTTTGTGAAAAAGCTATTCTCGTGAAGGGGGATTTTTGTTCGGTAAAGAAATAAATAATAGTTAAAATTTTCATTAATAGAGGGCGCTGTACGTGAGCCAATCACACATTTCCCTGAAAAACTATATTTATTTTTATGTAAATGTTTATATTCATAAAAGTCCTATTCTATGTGTCCACCATCACTACAAATTAAAGTTTACAAACGAGTTACAACATCGCTAATTGTAGTTTGAGACAGCAGTTCTTACCCTAGGAAAAGCATTTTCTAAAAAAAAAACACATTATCCACCAAGTCAGCATCGCAATTAAAACCTCGTGTATTCGCAAACAGAAGGTTAAAAAAAGAAATATGCTGTGTTAATCGTAAAACCGTACAGTTTAAAAAACTCTAATTTGCATATTCGTCATTACGCATCCATGCAGCGCCCTCTATCGATGGAAATGTTTAAATTTTTTTTCTTTACCTAACCCTTCACGAAAATAATTTTTTTCACAAACAGCGTTCAAATCTACCAAGTTCTTCAATTATGGATTTTTAAAATGTCTACAGACTTATGGGGCGCCCGGTATATATATATATATATGTGTGTGTGTGTGTGTGTGTGACGACTTCTTTTACTCCATGTCACATAATAGCTCTAATAAAGAGAGGCTTTAACTCATTAATGAGTCCATGGATTCGAAACAGTCGTTTACTGGCACATCTTGAACATCTTACAGGTCCAGGGTTTAGGTCTGAGCAGGTGGAACCGAGTTCGTCGGCCGAGAGCGACGGCAGCCGCGATTACATCGCGTCGCCTCCCGGGGCCTTTTATTTTGACGTGATTTTACTAGGCAAGAGCACACACGGAGAGATGCCTCATTCCCCGCGCGTTTTCTCTTAAATATCGGCATTTTTGGCGCGAATCCTCACCCTTCGTCTAATCATTGGCTATTAACTTAATGATTGACAGCTTAGCTGAGGTCCAGATCTCCGGGATTAATTAATATGCATCACTTAACCACAAGAAACTGAAAGTTGCGTTTGTTCAGCACTTATTTATCCTAACATTCGTCCAAATTTCTGACTTTAGCGTTATGATCGTGTATTGTAATAAAACTTACTTTACAGGGGAAACTTTAGAATTAATTTCAAGTTAAGAATTTTTAATGGGATTTTCTTTAAGTTATTGCTCGATATTAAATTAAAATATTAAAATAATAACTTAAAATCTTACCTCTTCTTATCTTTTCATATATATGCAATGTAACAAGTATATGTTAGGTGAAAACAATTAATATAATGCAACAATAATGTAACAATTTCAATACCAGTTATTATAATTGTTAATTACATTAGTCCTTAATACATTTATATATTATTTTATCTTTCAACAAAACTATTCTTTTTGCTTTAAACTCGGAAGTTAAACATTGCTCTACGGGTCAACAGAACAGTAAAAACTTTCTTACTTCTGTTTATAATCGGGTGCATCACCTAAGACAAAATTTTCCTTGTTAGATCTGTCATCGAGTGAAATATCACACTGATTACAGGTTCATGAAGGGCAAGAAAAGGAAAATTTAACAACTTTTTCCTCGAAATTTCAGAGAAGATACATTTATCTTTCATTATATGTTCTGTGAAAGTTTACTATTCTTATCTTGTAATAATTTTTTATTATTTAAATGGTAAAACATTGCACGCCTGATAATTTTCATTTATTTATTTATTTTCAAATATAAAGTACTAAAATAGGTAATTTTCAATACTGCAAACAAAATAGTAATAAAAAACTACTATAAGGGAAGGTGACCTAAGATGATCCCCTTAAGGGCCCTTTTCACTCACCGCCGCCGGAAACCGAAGCTAATGTTATTCTATGGGAAATTTTTCTTTACAAATAACTTATTAACTAATACATATTTTTAAATTCTGTTTTCACATTCAGAAAATTCCCAGCTGTTAAATGGACGGACCTTTTTAAAAAAATTATTTTTTAATTTTTTATATTTTATTTTGAAGCTGAAAAATACGAATTTTAAATATGTGAAATTTTTTCATTTTGCAATTTCAAAATAAAATATTAAAAATTAAAAAAAAATGAATTTTTAAAAAAGGTCCGTCAATTTAACAGTTGGGAATTTTCTGAATGTGAAAACAGAATTTAAAAATATGTATTAGTTAATAAGTTATTTGTAAAGAAAATTTCCCCATAGAATAGCATTGGTTGGGGCTCGGCGACGGTAAGTGAAGAGGGCCGTTAAGGGAAAAACTTGTGTAAAACAACCTAATTGTTTAAATAAAACTTTGGCCCTTTGCTAGTGTGTTTTACACTATAGTTTGCATTATAAATGTACTTTAATAATATTTTAACACTAAAGCTACCACGATGGGTCAAATGACCCATTTTAAACTTTTTGTCAGAATTTCTTGCAAATAACGTTATCACATCGTCCATGTTACATGTACCAAATTGTACTAAATAATATATTTTTGCTATACATAGTAATACATATAACATTTTAAAGACGGGTCACTTGACCCGCTCTGGTAGAAATAGGTATACATGAAGTATCGGTAGGTTTAGTGTTAAATTTAAACTGAGTAATGAAAAGAATAAATACTAATCCAATTCTTTTGAAAATTCATTTAAATATAGTGACCAGCGAAGCGGGCGTAGCCTGCTAGTATGTAATAAAATCAGGAAATGGACGATCGAGCTAATTAGCAGAAAGTCTAAATTATAATTTTCAATCAACAAATGTTGGTTATAGTCCATATCTTTCTTTCAGTTTGCAAAAACAGAAGAATGTACTGTGTTAAGATAATAATGTTTCGGGTCGGAAAGGGTTATAGTTTTTTTACAGGGATACAAAGGAAAATTCTTTATCATTATGGCCTATGGGACCAAATTTTTAAAAGCGCGATAGCGTCTAAATGCCTTATTCAATTGGGCAAAAAATTTTTACACATATTATAGGTCATAGTTTTACGATCTGTATAAGTTTCGGTGAATCTGGCGCTAATAGTTTTTTTTTTTTACAGGGACACAATAAATAATTCTGTATCATTATGGCCTATGAGGTGAAATTATTTAAAGTGCGATAACATATGCATGACTTATCCGTTTGAGTTGAAAATTTATACACGTTTCAGGTCACCATCATACAAACTGTATAGATTTTAGTGACTTTAGCACTTACAGAGTTTTATAGGGACACAAATAAAAATTGTTTTTCATTATGGCCTATAGGCTCAAATTCTTTATAGTGCGATAGCGACTAAACGCTTTATTCAAATGAACTGAAAATTTATATACATGTTATAGGTCATCATCACACGAATTTTATGAATTTTAGAGTCTAACACTTATGGTTCTTTTTACAGGGACACAATGCAAATTTCTTTATCATTGTGGCATATGGGCTAAAATTTTAAAGTACGATAGCGTCTAATTACCTGATACGATGGAACTGAAAATTTATGTAAATATTGTAAGTCACTATTGCACTAATTATAAGCATTTTGATAAATCTAGCATTTGTAGGTTTTAAAGGGGCACAACGAAAAATTCTTTATCATTATGATCTATGGGCTCAAAGTTCAATAGCGTTAAACTAAACACTATGTATGTACTACATGGAGAAAAATACTCAAAAACCCTATTATAATTTTCTCTTTTGTTTTTAACAAATCATTTTATTTTACTTTATCTACATAACCGTTAACTACTCAATGTTCGGAAAGTCGTGGAGTCACTCCAGATTTTTTTCATTTTTAGAAGTAATCTGTCTCCCTAAATATAATGCTGCAAAATGTATAATTTTCAATGTACCAAATAAAACTAGTTGGCATAGGTGGACTCGGCTCAGTTCCCCATCATATTTATGTTCTCATAAATTTCTAGTGCGAGACATATTATAATCATGTTAAGAGAAATGAATTTGACACAAGCTTGACACAGTGACAGAATGAAATCCCCGTCTAATAGGCTAACCACTGTTCACTTCGATATATTTATATTATTCTAATCTATTAATTAATTTTATCAGGGTCAATTCCGTTGTTTAGTTTTCATGCTACTATTTTCAATGAAATAATCCTCAAAATTCCTATTTATATGAAAATGTTTCACTTTCGCTATGTCGATAAAACCTTAAGTTACGAATAACTTACGAAATTTTCTTATTAGAATATTTGTATTCAATCATGTTCAAATAAGTATCATAAATGTTATTTTGAAGTTGTCTGACGTATTTATGATCCTCAAAATGGACGTGAATGCTCAATTTTGCTCTATTCTGCCATGTTAAGTAAATCGTAAATTCCAAATAACTTACGAATTTTTAAATTGGAGAAATCCTAGTCTATGAAATAATGCCAGCATTCTAAATAATATTTCAAAAACGGTTTGATATCTTTACGATGAAAAATGAAAATATCCCTCAAGATTGATGTTTATGTGAAATTTTGCCGTATTCTGCCATGTTAAGAAATTCGTAAATTTCCAATAACTTACGAAATTTTTATATTGGAAAATTCATCGTTAGTAATGTCCATGCCAGTGTCCTAAATAATATTTAAAAAGTAGTCTGACATCTTTACAATGAAAATATCCCTCAAAATTGACATTTATGTGAAATTTTGCTCTATTCTGTCATGTTAAGAAATTCGTAAATTTCCAGTAACTTGCGAAATTTTCAAATTAGCATGTTTATAGTTACTGGTGTTCCTTCTGGCATCAAAACTGATATTTTAAAACTGGTCTGACATTTTTACAGTAAAGAATTTCTATTTAATGCTTGTTTAAAGGAAATTTTGTCCTATTCTCCCATGTTAAGAAAATCGTAAATTTCTAATAACTTACGAAGTTTTTTAATTCGAACGTTGCAAATTTATAGGGTTCTTGCCAGTGTTGAAAGTAATATTTTAAAACTAACCTGGCTTTTCTGCGACTATTTGTTCTTGAGATATTGTGTACGCAGACTAACAAACTAACGGACTAACAAACTAACAGACACCCTACAGACGGACACCATACAAATTTTGTGATTTTCGGATTCCTCACACCTGAAAACGTGTAAAAAAGTGAAAAAACCGAGGTCGAAAATTATAGTATGATGGGGAACAAAAAGCAAAGACTTACCATTTTATTTGGTATAATATTATGTGAAATTAATAAATATTTCTTTAATAAAAGTAATTTGATATATAACAAACATTCAAGTTTATTTGAAAAAAAAAAAGAAGAAGAAGAAATAATTATCATATTATATAGAAAAGTTATATAGAAAATTTAATAACGTAAACAAATAAATATTGATACCTTGATGTGTATTTTTTATATACGAGGGTTGATCCAAAAAAAGTTTACAAGCAGAAGCATTTGAAACGTAATAATTGTGGAGCGAATATTTCCACCCAGGGTGGTTGACAGATGGCGCTAGTTGTCCTACAGCGGTTCTACGAGTAAGTAGCGTCAGTACGCAGACACTTAAGAGCGACAGTAATGGCACGACGTCTAGAAAAGTGGTCTCGCATAGAGGTGCGAGCCGTAATTCGATTCTTATGGGCCAAGAATGTGGCCGCATCCGAAATTCACAGACAAATCGTTGAGGTATACGGGGACAAAGCAACGAGCAAAGGCGTCATTCTTCTGCATGACAATGCCAGGCCCCATACATCTCGCCACACTCAGGAATTGCTGCAAAGGTTCAAGTGGGAGGTCTTGAATCACCCCCCATACAGCCCCGATTTGGCTCCAAGTGACTATTTCCTTTTTCTGGAGTTCAAGCGAAACTTATCCGAAACACGGTTCACCTCAGACGATGCAGTGAAAACAGCTGCCGAGAAATGGCTCAATGAGCAGGGCCCTGATTACTACCAAGACGGGATAAACAAGTTGGTCGAACGTTCTGACAAATGCCTAAACAGGTTTGGCGACTATGTGGAAAAGTGAAGGCGAGATGTGTCTCTTGATTCCCATTTGTTTCTATTGTTAATAAATACTTTTTCATTTGCCTTGTAAACTTTTTTTTGGATCACCCCTCGTAATAAAATAGTACTGTGAGAATTATTATGAATATACATTGATAATAATAATAATAATAATAAGATAAAATAATAATAAATAATCGTATAAAATATCACTCTAATTACAGGATCACGAAGAGTATGTAAAGAGATTTTAAGGAAACTTTTTCTTGAATTGTAGAGTAAACGTCACATATATCTTTCAATAGATATCCTGAGACAACTTACTATTCTTATTTTGATAGATTTTCTATTATTTAATTGGTAAAATATATACAGCCTGAAATATTTTACTTATTTTATTTTATTATTTTAATTTAATGCCATAAAATATGTAACTTTTGATAGTTGAAGCAAAACTGTAAAATATGTAGTGTATGATATCAGTAAATGTACATTTTACTAAACTTAATTCCATGCAATAAACATTTATTTTATTATAATAGACTTATTTTATTTATTACATTTAATATAAATATTTGTACAACAAAATAACAATAATAAATAATAAAAGGTAGTAATAATGTTAATTTTGTATGATCAAATTTTCAAATAAGGACATTTTACTACTATAATTATAATACGTAACATAAATGTACAAAAGAAAAAACATATATATAGACATATACATTATTAGTTACATTGTAAAGTAATAAAAAAAATCAAATAAAATATTTTATTTATTACAGAATTAAAACAAAGAAGAAAAATCATGCGGAATGCATATATTGTAGACACTTTCCAACTGTACTTAACACATCGTTTGAGTTTAAGTACATTTTATTTTCATAATGACACTTCAAAAACATTTTTACTTCCATTACCCTGCTACCGTAGGTAATAGAAGTATTGTATTCGATCCAAAAATTCGATATTGAGTTTTTACTTGATTTACATGTTTTAAGGCCTCCCGAGTCCAAAAAAGTTGTTTTTGGCAATTGGTCAATGTGTGTGTGTATGTATGTATGTGCGGAATCTTCTGGCTATCATATCTCCAAAACTAAAAAAGACAGAAGTACGAAACTTCAGAATTGAGACAGGTCTGGTGTACAGATGAACTTTTCAAATTTTGGTGATGATTGGAAAACCGGAAGTGGGACCGTAAGTCCGTATCTTAAAAACGGCTCTAACGATTTTCTTCAAAGTTTTTATATAAACACTTTTTTGATGTCCTTTCGAATGATATAGTTGTTCAGTTCAGGAAAATTGATAGACTTTCTGCATAATTAGCTCAATTTTAGGTCTCGCAAATGCGTTTCTTTAAGAACGGCGGTACGGATTTTGTTCAAACTCGACATATTAACTCCCTTTTAAATATCTTTTTGTATGTAATCAATGTTTTCCGGTCAATAATTGAATAATGGAAGTCGTGTGGTTGTTTCACGCCAGATTTTTTTTTTTTTTTAAATGGAGAAGGAGAAAATTCTCAATAGTTTCTTTATATCTTTTATTTTACTTTTAAAGAAATAAAATATAATAGACTATTTTTTGGAAAGCCCTGTATATTGTCTAAGAGAAACAACACTACAATATTTCATTTTAACTATGAAGTTATGAATTTTACAAAAATAATTTGATTTCTAAGAGAAATTATTTAAAGATTACTTTTATGTAGCCCTTAATATCGTCTAAAATATACATATCCACCATAGAATGTGCTAAAAAAAAAAAAAAAAATCCAAAAGCATTTCTCTCTCTCTAAACAACTGACTTAAATATATATATAGAAATTCTAACTTCTAAACTTTTATTAAATTATTTATTTTAATTTATAATTGTTGCCAAAAAAATTAAACTTTAAATTTTACATCTACTTTTTATGATAGCATGCGATCATGTTTTATATAAAATTTAAATCATTAAATTCATTTTTTTTTTGCTTATTTTTATTTCATATCGCGCAGTTTTTATTTCCTAATTCAAAATTATAAAAAAAAAAAAAAAAAAAAAAGACTTTTTCGATATTGTTTGTAACGATACTGTATAAATTTTCTTTTCTTTTTCTTTAAAAAAAAAAAAAAAAAAAAAGATTTTGATGAAATTCTGGCAAAAGCAGAATTTAGTTTAGGACGGAGGACTATTAGTTTTTTTTTTCTTCCCAATTATAACATCGCTTTCAAATTATTCAATTATACTTTCGTTAAATTTTAGATTTCGACAAATGTCCAACTATCGAAAACGACAACGCAAAAATCCCAGATTGAGACTAATAGGCCCTCAGTCCTAAAAAAATAAAAAATAAATAAATAAAAACTTATAATGCTTAAATTTTGCACTAAGCAATTTCCACTTATATCTGAAAATGTATAAAAATAATTTTGTAGCTTGGTAAACTGATGAATTATGCTAATTATACCGTATTTCCCTGCGTAACATAACATCCGCAGGTTTGCTAAATAAGTTTCACAACCGGAAATTTTTATTTAACAGACAAAGCTTTTTTAAATGATGATTTGCCTCGATAAAATATAGCCTTGTTTGTAAATTAAATTTTCTGCGTGCAACCGATTTATCTGATATGCGGATTACAATATTATAGTTTTAAAAAATTAACGAACACGCTTTTATATAAATGTGAACTAAAAAGCACAAAATATCTGTCTTAGTATTAAAATGCAGGGTAGGAGAAAATCGGGTGAGTGACACACCATAATATTTACATACATTTAAATCTTTAATTAAAATAATTTAGAATTAAACAAAAAACATTTTTAAAAAATCTCCCTTGACTGGGCTCGAACGCTAGACCTTCAGGTTCGTAGCCCGGAGCTTTACCGCACAGCCACAGAGGTCACGTAGGGAAAGTCTTTTTTTACAATATAGATTTCTTGTTTGCTCCCAGAGCGGTTACAAACATACATTATACATACAAACATGCATACAGGTGAAGCTAATAAAAGCGTGTTAAAAATACGGTATTAGGAAGGTTTACTTTTCTAGCAAAACTTCTTAACATATCATGCTTTATAAAATATAACTATCCTAATTATTATTATTAAGTAGTTTTTAAATTCTGATGCAGTAAAATATGAAATTTACAGCAAATCAAATTAACATAATAAAATATTATTACATGACATATTTAAATGTAAATTTTATGAAATTTATTTTAATATTGTAAACATTTACACTATAAAGCATTTTATAGCGCTTTCCTCTTAGTTTAAAATAAATATTAAAACTTTCTTTTTTTAGATATTTGTAGAGGTTTACTCTTCTTGTTTTATCCACTTTGGTAAAATATAACTGACCTATTCCGTTTTTAATTTTTTCCGTTGATTTTTTAAAAGTGGGTGATGTAAAAATAATTTTTACAACAAGATAATTCACTTAATAAAATTATTGTATTCTTTTCTGGAAAATTTTGAGAGGGTTTACATTTCTTGTCATGTGCCAGGCTTAGTAAAATATAACTGACCTCGTTTGTTTTAAATAACTTGAATTTAAAAATGGATTAATATATATATATATAATGAAAGTGGAATTTTAATGGCTTTTGCTTGAAGTTTTAAAGCAAATTAAATATTTATTTTCTAGTAAATGCAAGGTAATACAGCAAACAATATGCTATGGTAATTACAAAAATTAAATCAGCTTAGTTTCTGCTAATGGCAATCTCGCATATTAAGTATAGCATATTCATATACAATAAAAGCAGGCAAAAAAAAAAAAAAAAAAGCATCATTTTGCCAGTCCATAATATTTTAACATTGCAAATTAAAATTTAAAATATATATATATATATATATATATAGAATCAAATTTAAAGTTCTTTACGAATTACAGCATCTTCTAATTTCGTACTGATATTTTTTTAACATTACAGAATTAAACATTTCTATGATACATTTCCTATTTTTAATGACGGAAGAAAAAAAATTAAACTTTAAATTTTACATCTACTTTTTAATATAGCACGCGATCGTGTTTTATATAAAAATTAAATCATTAAATTCATTTGTTTTTTTACTTATTTTTATTTCATATTATTGCACGCGCAATTTTTATTTCCTAATTCAAAATTATAAAAAAAAAAAAAAAAAAAAAAAAAAAAAAAAACTTTTTCGATATCGTTTGTAACGATACTGTATAAATTTTCTTTTTTTTTTTTTTTTTTTTTTTTTTTTCCCCCTTAAAAAAAAAAAAAAAAAAAAAAAAAAAAAAAAGATTTTGATGAAACTCTGGCAAAAGCAGAATTTAGTTTAGGACGGAGGACTATTAGTTTTTTTTTCTTCCCAATTATAACATCGCTTTCAAATTATTCAATTATATTTTCGATAAATGTCCAACTATCGAAAAATGATTTCGACAAATGTCCAACTATCGAAAACGACAACGCAAAAATCCCAGATGAGACTAATAGGCCCTCAGTCCTAAAAAGAAAAAAAGGAAAAAAGAAAGAAAGAAAGAAAATAAAAGGGAAGAAAAAGTAATTGAAGAAAGAGTTATAAATTTAAAATCTAAAACATTTTCAGATAATTTTCATGAATATAAATCAAAACTGAGGAATCGCACCAAAATATATAAATAAATAAAACTATAAAATAACAGAAAAGAGACAGATTTTTACGACATTTTTATATAATTTATATAAATAATTGTTTTTGATCATTATTTAGATAGTAATTAAGTTACTTTAGATTGAAGTAAAATTTGTGTTGCTATACAGTAACTGAAACTAACGCATGAATTCGCATAGCATTTCGGCGTTTTCCGTATCCTTGCAACTACGAACAGCAGTCATGAAAAAGCAAACTTTTTACTTATATTATGGAAAGTTAATGATTACAATTATGCAGTTTGCTCGTTCAATAAGCAAAAGAAATTAAGTAATCTGGTGTGCCGCTCACACGTCTTTCTCTTACCCTGAAATTTAATACTATAAATACAGGTTGGAGATTAAGGGGTAAGATAACGAGTTCTGTTATGTAAACCTATGTTAAAACAATTCAAATTAGGCTTTGAGAGAGTTTTATACGATAATTAGTTCTATGTGAAGAGGACTGCCGCCCCCCTCAACCTCCCGTCTCATTACTGCATCTACATTTATATATACAATTTAAATATGTTATTAAATTCAAAAATTCATTTAAAATTATTGAGGCAACTTTCACACGTGAAAAGGTGAGTTTATTGGAAGGCGAAAATATTTCTCAGTTAAAAGATCCCATTGATATGCATAATTCTTGGGGCATTTATAGTATTTCCTGTCAATGTGGTTTATCATATATTGGCCAAACTAAACGCAGTCTTAACTTTCGTCTAAAAGAACATATGAATTACGTCCGCAAACAAGAAACCAATAAATCGGCTATTTCTAAACATTGCTGGGAGGGAAATCATAATTTTAAATATAATTCAGCTAAAATAATTTGCAGACCTAAATCCATTCATGAACTCGATTTCTTTGAAGTTTTTCATATTTATAAAAATTTTAAAAACCTTGTAAATTGTGATTTCGCTGTTCCCTATTTGTTCGATTGTAGGAAATTTTACATTCAGTCCACATTTTCTTAATTTTTCTACTGTTTACACAGCTACACATTCCTAAATTCCTATTGGCCACGCTCCCCACCTTCTCCGTAATCCTATTGGTTGAACTAAATTCGGTCCCTCTCCTATATATACGAGCACTTTTCCAGATTCAGAATTATTTTTGCACTGAAGACGATACGCTTAAGGCTACCGAAACAGCTGTATGTATCTCAAATATTTTTCTTTGGCATTTCTGACGTAGTAGTTTATTCGGGTTTTAATATTCCAACGCCAAGTCTCCTGTTATTACATGATACCTGATTATTGTTGGATGTTGCATGGAGAATCCCCCCTCCCCCATTATAAGGCTCTCAAGCCTTGCACAAGAGAAAAAGCTCTAAAGGGAGCTCCGATGTAAAGAAACACATTTAAGTATTAATGCGTAAATAATAGCCTATTTTAATGCGTTTTATGCATAAATAGATTCGCCTCTGTGTGAATTCTTCCGATCTTCATCCTTACTCTGTGAAAAAAACCCTTACGTGATAGGAAGAAAAAAAAAGCATTTCTGAAATCAGCGCATCGACACGCATTAAAGTCACCCAACGCAACGCAGTGCGAAAAAAAAAATTTGAAATGTACGATTTTGCAGACCTGTGCAATGCTCGTAAAAGAATTTCTTCTCTTGTTATTATCAATGAATGTGGGATTTATTACCTTCAAAATCAAGATTTCGACGTTTCAATCTGTAATTCTTTTGACAGTCCCTGTCATCGGTTGAAATATAATACTGATTACAAGATCATAAGGGGCAAGAGGGAAAAAAAGGGAGTTTTAAGACGTTTTCCTTAAAACTCCAAAATGAATTATATATTTAGCTTTCCGTACTTAGTCAAAGAAAGCTTCTTTTCTTTTTTTATCTTTAGAGAAACCAAAAAAAAAAAAAAAAAAATACTTCAGGTAAATTATTACCCGTCCAATTGTGTTTTATTAATATAGTCGGAAAATGGAACAATGATTATCATATAATGTTTATTATAATCTCTTATCTTACTTATCTAAGGAATCATACTTCTTGTAATTTTAATAACAGAACATAGCTCAGCTAGCAATTTTTTAAAATAAATGGTTACAGAAGAAAGCAAGTTTGTACTTCCTAATACCTATTCCCAACCAACTGAAAATTCGTTGCAAATTTATCTTACGCACTGAATAATTTATCTTACGCATTAAGAAATAAATGAATAAAAGTTATTCTATTTGAAAAATAAACTATTACTATTTTATAAGTTACTAGCTGGCTTTTCCCACTTCGCTGATCACTACATTTAAATGAATCATTTTTATAATAATGCGCCTTATTTTTATTTTTTCTTACTCATATATAGAGTAAGTACTGTTTTTGGGTCAGATTTTCGAAATTGAGTTTCTGTTATATTTACACGTTTTGAAATCCCCTGAATCCAAAAGTCGTGTTTTTAGCGATTTATCTGTGTGTGTGTGTGTATGCCCGTCTGTGCCTGTGTCCGTCCTTTATTAGCATATCTCAAGAACAAATAGTGGTAGAAAATCCAAACAAGGTATTCTAAATGTGTATCATGTAGGGATGCTACATTAAACTATTTGTTGAGATAAAAAAAAAATGATTCGTGTATAAGGACCAGTGGCGGCTCGTGGACCGAAAATAGGTGAAGAGGCACTTCACCTAATATTTTACACTGCGTTCAATTATAGGGTATAAATATATATTTAAATAAAATGAGTATTTTTAGTTAATTTTTAGTTGAAATTATGCTTAGTAAAAGTTAGGCATTAAAACTACTTAAATTTTACTTTTTAGCTCTTCACCTATTTTCGGTTCACGAACAGCCACTGATAAGGACATTCAAGAGAATTGAAATGCATAACCTGTATGGGAGAAATTCGATAAGTACAGTGTAACATCTATGCTGCCTTAAACAAAATAGAAATAACATATTTTTTATAAGCATAAAAGCATGTTTTGTGTAAATTGTGTTATGGAAATCATTCGTCATTCGTTTATAAAGTTGAAATGAAATTTTTATTTAATATTTTTTAAACGAATTACCCGATTAAACTAAAACTAGAATGTTGTGGCCACCACATGACTTTCTTCCATATTTTCCTATGCAAATTCACTCAGTAAAAGTACTTTATTAAAATCATTTATTTAATAAAATTATCTTCCATGATAATGCAGTACGATTTTCATATTAGAGTAGTAGTATAACACTAAATATCCGAAAAAAAGTTCATTTTATTCTCAATATTACATTAAAAAAAAAAAAAAAAAGTAAATAAATAAATCGATAACTTATTTTTAAATTCTCGCAGATCGATGGTTCCTCCATTCATTTTAAAGGTATTGGCGAGCTCTTTTGAAAGATACTCATCATAAAAATTTATTCCTCTCGAGGGGGGACTTCCCCCCAGGGGGAGGGAAGCGATGATCCTGCACCTCGGAGGAAGGATAGATCCTTCCTCCGAGTCCTGCACATACACAAATCCCCCTCCCCCCCTTAACCATCGGATGAGCGGTTCTGCGTTCAAAGCTGGTAGACGAGAAATGCTGGATTCGATCCCAGGTCGTGCTCGTCAGCCTAACTCTTCGGAGTTTTCCCTGGTTTTCTCCGAAACTTGCATAAATACGAGCTAGGACACCTTAGGAAGACCCCCACGGAGGGCACTCCCCTTCTGGCCTAAGACCCTAGAGTAGTCAATCGGCCTTACTCACAAAACACCAAAACAAGACTTTTTCTCTCTAAATAATATCGTACATAATTCAACTTTTTCTGTGGAGTTTCTATCAGAGTAAATATTTTCTTTATAACTGAATAAAACATATTTCAAAATAAGTACAAGTCTAGTATTTTCTACAATAAAATAACTGAATAAAGTATTTAAACCTGCACCATAATTGTTCTAGAATATAATCCAATTTTGTTGTTGCTTAAACAAGCACGCATTGTTTTAATAAAACTAGTAATAGACATGTAAGTTGAAGTGTTTTTACAATGTAAATTGAAGTGTTTTTACAATTCGTAACGAATCTATTTAATTAACAGAGACTAATAAAGTGAATAAATTATATTTTGAAACACTAAGTATTTTAATAACTCCGAATTAGAAATAACGATAATTAAAACTGGTTTATATTTAAATTTAATTAATTACAATATAAATATACCTACCGAGAAAAAACTCCATGTGTTGGCCCTGATAGACAACGAAGAAAAATAAATAAAAATGAAAATAATAATAATAATAATAATAATAATAATATAAAATTAATTAATTAAATTAAATTAAATAAAACCTGGTGTGAAACAACCACACGAATTCCATTACCCACTATTACACGAATTATATGCATTTTTTGGAGAGAATGAGATCAGAAGACAATAAATTGACCTAACGAAGTACAAACCTAAAATATTTCCTGTAAGAGAGACTTAATAAACATGTAACGACATATATAAAACAAAATTTACATAGCGAGTTTGAAAAAAATAAAAATAAAAATAAATAAATAAATAAAATAAAATAAATAAATGGTAGAATTATCTTTTGAAACGCCAATTTCCGAGATCAAAAACTGACCTACCTAAGCAGGATGACTGTTAATTTTCCTGTAATAAATACGTAATACACGAGTAAGGATATGTAAAATGAATTTTTGTAACAATAAAAAATAAAAAAAAATCGTTAGAGCCGTTTTTGAGATGCCAACATTTACCAAAGCTTCGCGTACTCAATTATTGACAGGAAAACAATAGTAACATACAACAGGATATTTAAAAGCGAGTTAATATGACGAGTTTGAAAAAAATCCGTACAGCCGTTTTTAAAGGAACGCACTTGTGAGACCTGAAATTGAGCTATTTATACGGGACGCTTATCAAATTATCCTGAACTAACCAACTACATCATTCGAAAGGACATCAACTAGCGTGTTTATATAGCAAATTTGAAGAGAATCACTGGAGCTGTTTTTGAAATATGGACCCACTTCCGGTTTCCGAAGTTCCACTTCCAGTTTTCCAATTTTCATCAAAATTTTGAGAATTCATCTATTCACCAAACTTGTCTCAAATCTGAACTTTCGTCGTTCTATCTTTATTAGTTTCGGAGATATGATAGCCAGAAGATCCCCCCCCCCCCACACACACACACTGACCAATTACTAAAAACTACTTTTTTGGACCTTAAAACATGTAAATCAGGTAAAAACTCGACATCGAATTTTTGGACCGAATACAATACTTCCATTACCTACGGTAGTCGGGTAATGGAAGTAAAAATTATTAAAATGAATATTTAAACTAGGTCGTCTGGTATTAGGAAATAGGTGTAATTCTAACAGGAGGATAATAATATTTTACTAAGAATGTCTGTTATTCCATGTTATTATTTGTTTCAACTCAAAATAATTCCCATTACTTCGTGTTTTACTGCGACATAAAGTAAGTATTTATATCAAGGACATACTTCACACAATTCTGGGAAAGACCTCGATGTGTGGAATGTTTTCAAATTTATCTTTTTTTGCAAATTATTTTCAATAAAAACAGATTAATAGCCAATATTTTTTAAAAAGAATGCAATAAGTATTTATAAGTAAATATTTTAATATAAAAAAGGGTTTGATAAAATGGAAATATAATTTTAATATTTTAATCTTCAGAGCCAGAGAATAATGATATCCACTGAGTGAAATTTTCGCATTTTGACTCGATTATAGGAAAAGGTTGAGCACAGATATGTTTTTATTTTATTTTATAATATTAAAAAATAAAAATAAATAAAGGGGGGGGATGTTATCAATTTATAAAAACAACCTTGCTATGCATTTCTTTAATTGTTTTACGTAAAATCAACGAAGCTGATAAAATAAATTCACACGGACTATCTTACCCTGAAATTTAATATTATAAATGCATATTGTAGATTAAGGTGTAAGATAACGAGTACTGTTATGTAAACCTATGTTGAAACAATTCAAATTAGGTTTCGGAAAAGCCTTATTTGACAAATAATTCCATGTAGAGGGGGGGAGGCTACCCCCCCCCCCTCAATCCCCCGTTTTATTATTGTACCTACATTTATATAGAATTCAAATCCGTTATTAAATTCAAAAATTCTTTTAAAATTATTCAGACAACGTTCACACTCAACATTCTTTGAAACTTATCAATCTTGATCAAATTTTTTCAGCAACAAACATATTAACTTCAAAATACAACATTTGGATCGCCTGAAATTGTTTGTTTTTAACTTACTCTAATACACATAGACAAAGATCAAACATTAAAAACTTGACTTCGATATTCAGGAAGTCTCAAAACGTGTAAATATACAAGAGACCAAGAGATGCATATTTAGCTTAATATATAACAGGTTGACAAGAAATAACTTGGACGAAGTTTCAAACCAAATATCTGTAACTACCACTATCATAAACTCATTTTCGAAGATGTTGTCTTACCTTGGTCGCAAAAGTTCTTTGGAAACAAAAGATGGACCTTCCAACAGGATTCCGCACCTGCAAACAGAGCTAAAGTTACTCAAAATTGGGTCAAAAGACAAATTTTCCTGACTTCATTGGAGCTCAAGAATGGCCACCGTATTCCCCAGATTTGAACCCAATGGATTATTCCATTTGTTCCAATTTGGAGACAAGGGTGTGTGCTAAACCTCATAAAACTTTGGCATCCCTAAAGGAATTCTTATGCAAGGAATGCGATAAAATATCAGTAAGTGAGTTGCGGCCCATAGCCGAAAATTTTGTGACATGTTTAAAGCTCTGTATTAAGGCTAAAGGTAACCACTTTGAAAATTTGTAAATATAATAGACAAAATAATGTATTCCTATTTATTGAAGTTTGGTCGTAATATTTTCATTAGCATTAAAGTTATAATGTATCATGTGTGTCCAAGTTATTTCTTGTCACCCTGTATATATATACATTATTTACCATACGGCTATGAGGAATTAATTTTAATTCTTGAGCATCTTTACTGGACATTGTGAAATATTATAGTAAAGCACATCCACTAACAATAAAAATGAATGTTATGGCTTAAATATTGGCAGCCCTGTATATCTTCTGGAGGTTATGTACACATCACATGGTGCACATAAATATAATCCTATATTAATAACGCACGGCACAACCAGAAATACACTTCCATTAATTTTCAAGTGTTGTCGCACTATAATCTAATTCTTTTGTGTAATCCTGTAAACGAATCGTAAATGATTTCCATACCATATTCTACATGAAATATGCTTTTATGCATATAATATATATATATATATATATATATATATATATACTTTTCATTTGGTTTAGTGCAGTCTGTAGATGTTTAAACTTTACTTACCTGTAATTTCCCCCGTAGAAGTAATGTATTTGAATTCTCTTGGGTGTCACTGTACCCGAACCATTTCCTTGATCTCAACGAAAACTTTAGTGTAGCATCCCTATATAATACACAGTTTGAATACCAAGTTTGGACTTTCTGCTATTACTTGATATGCAGATAACAGACAGACACACAGACGAACCCCTAGAAACATCATTTTCGGATTTAGGGGATCTCAGAACGTGTAAATATAACAAAATCTCAATTTCGGAAATTTTACCCCAAAATAATGCTTTCTCTACCATACATATGGGTAAGAGAAAGTAAAAATGAAATAGTTTTTTACAACAGTTTTTCAATACTTGCTTCCAGCTCAAGAAAATAATTACATCACATGAGTAAAAACTACATTGTTTGACACAATTGTTGAGAAACTTAAGTATTGGTTGAATATGAATTTTTAACCATACGAAATAAATTAGATATTTGCCAGCAAAATATTTTCATTTTCTTTCTTTTTTACTTTCTTCTATATGTAATATAGAGAAAGTATTGGATTCGTGAAAATTTTCGACCTCCGTCTTTTGATGGATTTACACGTTTTGGGATGCCCTGAACACGAATTGATAGTTTTTAGAAAATGTCTGTCTGTCTGTATCACTTTTTTGTGGACGTTGTATCTCACGAACCAACGAATGAAATTTAACCAAACTTGGTATTTAGTTGTACCCTGACATAAACTGGTGCTGATTAGATTTGGGAATCAATTGCTCAACAGGTGGCGCTGTGATCGCATTTTATCTAAATTTTTAACATGGCAGTATAGGACAAAATTTCGTATAAATGTGCATAATGAGAGTTATTTTAAACTTGTGATTGTAAAATTAATATGAATTATTGATAATAGTAGTATTTAACTAGGAAAAAAATTTTGTGCATGTGGGGGCATCGGTTCCTCCCCCCCCCACACTGGGGGGGAAGTAACCCCCGGGATGCAAAGTTTCAAGATGGGTATCTTTCGAAAGGTCTCGTCAATACCTTTAAAACGAATGGTTGAACCATAAATCTGTGATAATTTAAAACAAAGTTATCGATTTTTTTTTTTTTTTTTTTTACTTTTAACGATTCTTTTTTTTAACGAAATTTAACCAAATTTGGTATTTAGTTGGTCCCTGACATAAACTGGTGCTGATTACATTTGGGGATCAATCGCTCAACAGGTGGCGCTGTGATCTCATGTTTTCTAAATTTTTAACATGGCAGTATAGGACAAAATTTCGTATAAATGTACATAATGAGAGTTATTTTTAACTTGTGATTGTGAAATTAATATGAGTTATTGATAATAATAATAGTTAACTAGGAAAAAATTTCTGTGCATGTGGGGGTATCGCTCCCCCCCCCCCCGGGGTGGGTAAATTTTGAAGATGGGTATCTTTCGAAAGATCTCGTCAATACCTTTAAAATGAATGGTTGAACTATAAATCTGTGATAATTTAAAACAAAGTTATCATTTTTTTTTTTTTTTTGAATATGTATTACTTTTAACAAACAAAAAAACTTATTATAAACAAACAAAAAAAATCGTATTTTTTTTTAATATTGTTACTGATTGAATATGTATAGGAAAATATAAAAGAAAGTCTTGTGGTGGCCACAACATACTAGTTTTTTTTTTTTTTTTTTTTTTTTTTTTTTTGTGTGTGTGTTTGAAAAAATCTTGAAGCCTTTTTTATGAGTGCTGGAAGACCTTGAAAATTAATTATTTATTAATTGATAAGATTTGTTATAATTCATTAGAGAATATGATTTAATTCTCTTCTCCTAATAAATATGTCATATTTATTAGGGCAAGAGAACTATTTCTTTCGAACAGCAAGAAAAGCATCCTCATTATTTTGCGGTATACAGCATTGAATAAAGCAAGATTCCTACAACATATTAAAAAAAATGGGGGAGTGGTGCTTACGTCCAAAATTAAGTTTTCTTTGGACAGAATTTCATTTTTTTTCTTTCTTTCCTTTCTTTTTTCTTTTTCTTTCTTATTTTCCATATATATTTTTAATTTAATATTTTGTATTATTTTTTAAGACGATTTTAAAATTTATTTTTCGTACTTGTAATTTATTAAATCAAAAATTACTCATACTTTATATAAAAAAAAAAAAAAAAAAATCTGCTGTGAAACAACCACACGACTTTCATTTCCCACTATTACACATTTTATATGCACTTTTAGAAGATAATGTTATCAAAAGACATAAGATTGACCTAATGAAATAGACACCTAAAAATTTTCCGGTAGGAGAAATACACGTGTAAAAACATAAAACAGAGTTTACACAGCGATTTTTTTTTTTTTTTTTTTTTTTTTAAGAAAAAGAAATGAAAAGAAATTTGGTAGAGTTTTTTATTTATTTATTTATTTGTATTTGAAATACCAATTTCCGAGATCTAAAACTGATCTATCTGATCAAGATGACTATTAATTTTCCTGTGATAACCAAGTAAGAGCATGAGAAAGGATATCTAAAATGGGTTTATGTAACATTGTCAAGAAAATTGTTAGAGCCGTTTTTGAGATACCGACTTTCACCAAAGCTTGGCATAATTAATTGTTGACCAGTAAGCAACAATTACATCCAAAAAGGATATTTAAAAGGGGAATAATATGGCAAGTTTGAAGAAAATTCATACAGCCATTTTGAAAGGAACGCACATGCAGGACCTGAAATTCAGCTATTTAAACAGAACGCCTATCAATTTTCCTGAACTAACCAACTATATCATTCGAAAGGATATCTAATTGAGTGTTTATACAGCAATTTTGAAGAAAATCGTTAGAGCCGTTTTAGAGATATGGACTTACCACTTATATCACTTCCAGTTTCGGATGTCCCACTTACGGTTTTCCGATTTCCCCCAAAATTTGAAAAATTCATCCGTTTCTGTTCATTCATCTGTTCATTCAAAACAGACCTGTTTCAATTCTAAAGTTTCGTAGTTCTATCTTTATTAGTTTCCGAGACATAATAGCCAGAAAATTCCCCACATACATACACACTTACACACTGACCAATTACCAAAAACCACTTTTTTGCACTCAGGAGACCTTAAAAAATGTAAATCAAGTGAAATCTAAATATCGAATTTTTGGACCGAATACAATACTTCCATTACCTACGGTAGTCGGGTAATGGAAGCAATAAATCAAAGTATGAGGAGTTATAATAAGAAAATTCTGTGCATTATTTTTAATAAAAGTGTAAAATACGCAAGAATTCGGACATATATATGAGGTGTTCCTTAATAAAGGCATATAGTCGCAGTCAGTAAGTACCCAGTCCGAGCATAGTGAGGGCGCAGAAGATGCAGATGGAGGCAGTCAGGACACGAACCACCACCGTTGAACAATTTAATTTTTTTTTTTCAAAATTATTATTTATGTTGACAAGGAAAACGCTGCAGAAGGCAATCAGGACTAAACTGATGTTTTGACCGATTGCAGTGAATTTTTAATTATTTTTTTAATACACTCTAAGACAAAAAAAAAAAAAAAAAAAAAAAAAAAAAGCCATACCAAAAAGGAATCATCCGAATGGGATAAAAATTGGTAGATGCGATGTACACAGTGCGTCAAATAAGTTTTAAGACTCGTCCCAGAGTCAGTGATGCCAGATGGTCGAAAATTATTTCCCCAAACAGGTCTTCAAATTTCCCCAAATCAGGGGTGTTTTTCGAAAAAATCCCCAACTGGATTTCTACTAAAAAGGGAAAATAATTTTTTTTTCAAAAAAAGATATCAAATATCAAGCAGATTTTTCTATGATTTAAGCTCAGATTTTTCCCCAAATTAAGGCAATTTTTGAAAAAAATCTCCAGATAACAATAAAGCTATTGAAAATCTCTAGCCGTTGGGATAAATCATTTCGTTGCCAACATTGACAGATTATAACGTTGCCCAGATTTGTCCCCAAAAATTTTAGAACTTCCCAAAAAAGTCCCCATAAACATTTGGTCCCCAAAATTGTCCCCAGAAGCCTCAAAAATCCCCAAAATGGGGACAAAATCCCCACTCTGGCATCACTGCCCACAGTGCAGGTTGTAAAGGCGCCGTGAGTGTAAATGGCCATGCGTCATACCGTTCATCGTCTGCTGGTATAATGTCAACAAGTTGTGCGCATTTCATTAGCTGAGAGAAGGCGAGTGTTCTTTGCAGAAGTGAATTTTTTCATGTTGATTTTTTAAGATGGAACAAAGAATTGTAATTATATTTAATGCAAAACATGGTAAAAGAGCTTCGGAAACATACCAACTCATGAAACAAGTTTACGGTGACTGTTGTTTATGTAGATCAAATGTTTTTGTGTGGCACAAACGTTTTTTGGACGGAAGAGATATGTTAGAAGATGATCAGCGTAGTGGAAGACCAATTTCATCTAGGACACCTGAAGTTATTGAGAAAGTGCGAAATTTCGTAACAAGCGATCGCTGTGCGACACTGAGAATGGTGGAAAAAGAGTTTGATGGGCAGAATTCGTCACATTCGTCCAGACTATCGGACGGAAAGCAGTTAGTGTTTGTTACACGACAATGCACCCAGTCACACCTCACTTATTTTTCGTCGGTTTTTGGCAAAAAATAGTGTCTGTGAGTTGAATTATCCGCCGTATTCATCCGATTTAGCACTGTGTGACTACTCCTTATTCCCAAAACATAAAATGAAGTTAAAAGGGTGTTATTTTGAGGATATTTCGACCATACAAGCAGCTTCGACGCGTGGCAGGCCATTCCACAAAGTGTTTTACAACAGGCGTTCGATTCATTAATAAATCGCTGTAAAAGGTGCATTGAAGCCGGAGGGTTCTATTTTGAATTAAAAAAAAAAAAAAAAGGTATTAATTTCTTGTTTCTATTTCTTTTTACAAACCCAGTCTTAAAACTTATTTGACGCACTGTGTACATGTAGAGAAAAACAAAGGATTTACAGTTTCAGAAAATTTTGATGACTTAATCAAGAGAAAGAGCTTTACAAAATGTCAATAATTAGTTGGTCTATCTCTGACCTTTATGTAAGCAGATATTGAGCTTGGCATTGGTTGATAGTGCTGGCAGATATCCTCCTGCGAGATATCGTGCCAAATCTTGTCCAATTGGGGCGTTTAGATTGGCAAAATACTGAGCTGATTGTAGGGCCTTTTCATAATGCTCTAAACATCCTCAGTAGGGGATAGATCCGGCGTCTTTGCTGGCCAGGGTAATGTTGGACAAGCAAGTAAACAAGCAGTAAAAGCTAACTCTGTGCGCGCTCGGACATTATCATGCTGAAATAATGCTCAGGATGGCGTGATATAAAGGGCAAAACAACGGGGCGTAGAATTTGGCGACGTACCGCTGTACTGTAAAAGTGCCGTGGATGACAGCCAAAGGGATTCTGTTAGGAAATAAAATGGCACCCCGAACCATAACTTCTGGTTGCCGGGCCGTACAGCGAGCGACAGTCACATTGGGATCCCCTCCTTTTCTGGGGCGTCTTCAGACACGTCTTCGCTGATCGTCGGGCTCAAATCGGATCGGGACTCATCATTCAAGACAATTCTACTCCATTCAGTGACATTCCAGGTCGAATGTGACCGACATCAGTTCAAACGGGCTTGCCGGTGTACAGAGTTTAATAACAGTCGACGCAAGGGGCTCTGTGAGTTCAACCCCCTTTCTCTGAACCACTTATATGACTTTGAAGTCAATGAAGTACCAGTTGAACGTAAAATCGATGATAATGATGAATCTGGGGCTTTGAGTATCGCTCTGACGATTGATCGGATCTCACGTTTTTTTCTCTCTCTTGGACAACCGTTTCCTTCTTGACGCTGTGTTTGGCCATGGTTCACCCATGGTTGACATGGTTGGCCAACATCGTCTAGTACTGGCATCGCTCCTATCCAAAAGTTAAATAATTCGCTGGTTAGACCAACTGACTTCTTTGAGCCCAACTACACTCTTCTATAAAAGGTGACATCTGCGCATATTGTTCGCGCACCTGTATGTGAGACACAATTACTGTCTATCTGAGTAGACAGAATAACATTTTCAAGGAATTTATGACCTGGGATCGAAATTTCATCTCTTTAATATTGTGCCAGTTGTGCAGTTAAGATGCGCTGCAGCGCCACATGTTCATTTAATGGCGGCTAAACTTTAAAATTTTGCATTTTTCATCGAAACCATTATGCATGTTAATTTGTATCCAATTTGCATTAATCCTTGGCGCGTCGTATTTTTTTTTCCCCAAGAGTGTAGAAACTGGCAACGATAATAATATTAGTTATTTATTTAAATTAAGAATTCATTAAAATATAGTGACCAGCGAAGCGAGCAAGGTCCGCTATTAACGTTATATTTTTGTCTATTTTAGACTGAGAAGTTACAAACCTTTCATTAATTTTAATTTCTAAAAAAAAATAATAATAATACATTTTATGTTCATGATTCACCAGTTTAAGATATAATGAAGAATACGCGTAACAGTTTTTTTCTTCAATTAAAAATCCAGTGTACATTTCTTTCCGTTATGGATATCTTCGCGTGTAAACGTAAACTAAACAATAATCGTCAAATTTCCGTAAGGAAATACGGGAAAAGTTCGTCTGCTTAACGCATCCTGACAAGTGGGGGAGTATCAACGGAAAACGTGTATCCAAGGAACTTGTTCAATTGCCAATGACCTTGTGCAAAAATCAGATTCATTTAAAATCATTTTGATGGGTGATACCACCAAGCTTAAAATAGAAAGGTCTTTGATTTAAAAAAGAACAAATAGTTTTTCTTAACTTTAGAGGCTATTGTTTTCAACGACCGTTGTGATTACTTGATATAATGTATTGCGTCGTTTTTAACACTTTGATTAACGATGAAATTGATCGACTGTAAATAAAGCAAGAGTCCACAAAAGTATTAACGCAACTGTACCATTAGTGAGTGGTCACTTTAAAGCCACTTTTCTGACTATTTTCTGGTACTGTTCTTAATTTTAGAGAATATATGACAAAAATATTATTCAGTATCTCAGTTATTCTTTCTTTACATAGCTATATGCTACGAAAGTTGACAATTGAAACATTTATACGCTTAAAATAATAATAATAATATTATAGTTTTAAAAAATTAAAGAACACGCTTTTATAGAAATGTGAACTAAAATGCACAAAATATCTATCTCAGTATTAAAATGCAGGGTAAGAGAAAATCGTGTGAGTGACACACCATAATATTTACATACAGTTAAGTCTTTAATTAAAATAATTTCGAATGAAACAAAAACCATTTTTAAAATATCTCCCCTGGCTGGGATAGAACGCTAGACCTTTGGGTTCGTAGCGCGGAGCTATACCTCAACGCCACGGCGTTCACGTAGGGAAAATCTTTTTTTACAATATAGATTTTTTGTTTGCTCCCAGAGCGGTTACAAACATACATACATACATATATACATACAGGTGAAGCTAATAAAAGCGTGTTAAAAAAAGTATCTCGGAGAACTCAAAATGTGTCAGAAAACACAGAAAACTAAGTAGTGAATACCTTTCTGTTTCAGTAATGGACATATACTCTTTAAATGTAGAAAAAAGCAAAATAGAAATCGAACGATTAGAAATATATGTTTATTAGTTTTTTTTTTTTTTTTTTTTTTTTTTTTTAATATATATAACATTAACGTCTAAATAACAGGAAAATATACGTAAACTTTTATCAGAAAGTGAAAACAAATTGCTTCTGAAAAAATTAACAATTTAAACTTGTATATTTTAGTTGAAATGCTTCATTACTTTTTTACTTTCTTTTATATCAATAGTAGAAACTTTAAAAATCGTAATTCGTAAAAATTTTCGATGAGTTTACACGTTTTTAGAGGTCTAGAACACGATATGACCATTTTTAGAAAATGTCTGTATGTCTGTGTGTGTGTGGGTGTGACAAAATTTTGTGGCAAACTGTATGTCAGGAACTATAGCACAGAGTTTCATAAAATTTTATATGTAGTTGCACCTTGACATAAATTAGTACCTATCAACTTTTGGTGAAAATCGTCTCAGAAGTGGCGTGGCCACCCGCTTTTCTGAAGTGGTCCCGCTTTTCTAAATTTTTAACATGGCGGCACAGGACAAAATTTCATATAAATGTACATAAAGCGAATTATTTTTTTAATAATTTAAATGAAATTAAAAGTATTTATTTATAATAGTGATAGTGAACTGGGGGAAAAATTATATATGTAGGAGCATCGCTTCTCCCCCCTGTAGGGCGAAAGTCCCCCGTGGGGGCAAATTTTCATTATGGGTATCTTTCAAAACAGTTCGTCAATATCTTTAAAGCGAATGGCTGAACCATTAATCTGCGATAATTTAAAGTAAAGTTGTAATTTTTTTTTTCAATTAAAAAAAACTTAAAAAAAAAAAAAAAAAAATCGTATTTTTTCAAGATGTCATATTGAAAATAAAATTGACTTTCTTTGGATATTTAGTGTTATACTGCTTCTCTAGGATGGAAATCGTCTGCATGCATCATGCAAGATAAGTTTAGTAAATAATAATTTTGATAGATGACTTCTACCGAGTGAATTTGTCTTTGTGTGAGAAAATATAGAAGAAAGTCATGTGGTGACCACAGTATATACTAGTTTCATGTTAGTCTTAATTAGTTTTTGTAACTCTTCTATAGTGAAGACACTTCATAATACTGCTTTATATTCTATTTTTCTTATTCTGGAGAAAACATGGCCAGCTTTCTTAAACAGATTAGAAAGTTATAGGACTAAATACAGTAGAGCGCCGATTATCCGAACACGTCGAGACAGACCCTAGTTCGGATAATTGGACAGACAATTTAAGGGATATTGTGAAAATAAAAAAGCCTTCACACTATATCCAGGCTTAGGACTGGCAGCACCAATTTGTGCTGGCGTGTTTAAAAATTAAAAATTATTGAACTAAATAACAAATATCATAACTTAAGCAAATACCATAAATTTTATTTTGAAGTTGTCTGATATATTTATGATCCTCAAAATGGAAGTTTATGCTCAATTTTGTCTTATTCTGCCATGTTAAGTAAATCGTAAATTCCAAATAACTTATGAAATTTTTAAATTAAAAAATTCATAGTCAGGGATGTTTATGCCACTATCTTATATAATATTTTAAATTATTATTATTATTATTATTATTATTTATTTATTTATTAACTCTATAGAGATTATAATTAATTATAATTTAAGCAAGAAAGGTTTTAATTGCTGCTTGCTTCAAAGACGACATTTTTTTCAATGCTGACACATCTCGAATTCTTCTTACAGACATGTTAATTGAATAGGATCTGCGTCGTTCTGCCGTTCGAGCCATTTTATAGCTGTTTCCAAACATTCAAAGGAGAGAAATAGTCTGTTCGGATAATTGGAAGTTCGGATAAAGAAAAATAAGCAGAGAAATAAGCTGTTCGGATAATCGGCGCTCTACTGTATTGTGATTTTTCACTTTAATATTCTGAATACAATAATTGTTCATTGTCTAGCAGCGAATTCCGGGTAGAGTCCTGCATCGGGTCGGATACCCGCGGTTACCCACGAGTTACACCCTTGTGCAAATTAATTAAAACAAACTATTTTTTCCGGGAATTTTAAAATCTTTCCAATTATTCTTCAACAATCATAAAAAAAAATACGTTAAAATATGGGTGGGATGAATAAATCCTTTGTCTAGCAAACAATTTTACACCAAACATAGGGGTTCTGAGAGCGCATGCGCAGGAACTTCTGTAGATGAATGCTCCAGCTATGATCACATGAGTTAAGAGTTCACTGTCGTTAGAGATGAATATGACGCCACAAAAGCGTACAAAGATTGTTACTCTCTCCAAACATACTCCAAAAACTTATAGAGAGATTTCGAAGATAATTATCATTAGTATTGCATCTGTGAGCTGTATCATAAAACAAAATAAAGAAACAGGATCCATATCTCCAAAGTGGAGAGGGAAATGTGGCCGAAAACAGAAAACAAAGCCAAGAGATGACTCTTTTCTACTTACACAAAGTAAAAAACACCCTCGATAGAGTAATGCTGCACTTAATAGAGATTTAAAAGATCATGGAATAAATATTAGCTCATACACTGTTAGGAAGCGTCTTCTTGTAGCCTATCGGCCTATGAAGAAACAGCTTCTGAGCCAACCAGTGAAGAAAAGCACCACTTGTAGGCGTTAAAATATGAGAACTGGGCAATCGAATGTTGGAAGAAAGGGATATTTAGCGACGAAAGCCATTTTTCGTTCATGGCTAGCGAATTCAAAACGTGCGGAGATCGCCAGGTGAAAGAATTCGGAATTGCCACATTAACCAATTTATTAAACACCCCCAAAAGAAGATGTTTTGGGTTGTTTTGGTTACAATGGGGTTCTTTGCAGCTTGTAGACGGTATGATGCGTTCTGAGCAATATAGCACTATTTTGGATAAAAAGGTTGTTCCAGAGTTGAAAAAATGATACTCTGGTGGAACAGCGATTTTTAAGCAGGATTTAGCCCACTGTCATATGTCCAAAATGGTCAAGAAATTCATGACTGAGAACCAAATTAAGACGTTGGAATGGCCTGAGATTTCTCCTAATTTCAACACAATGGAGAATCTCTGTGCTATTTGCAAGAATTGACTATTAAATATGGACTGGTACAACTATGGAGAAGCTAATCACGACGCTAATTCATGTGTTTTAAAAGGACACAAATATTATAAATGGTTGTAAAAAATTAATTGAATCCATTCTGAATCGTGACCAAATGTTAATAAAGAGTCGTGTCGTGGGCATCATATAATGCACTAAAAATGATTGATTTTGTATAAATTTAAATAAAAATAGCATTTTTTCTAAGTTTTCTCAAATTTCGAGTATGTTTCAATTAATTTGCACAAGGGTGTACTGGGCTTGCGGATCGAGTGCGGGTCGAGTTAATATCAATTTTTGACGCGCAGGTAAACCGCAGGTCTACTCGCAAAATATTTTTCGTCGAAGAATTTTTTATGTTGCTTTTTCATGAATAAAATCTTTTGAATGCAGAGGTTGGATGACATTCTCTTTCTTCATAGCAGTTTAAAGCAACATAACTCATAACATAAGTTTAATTCATAAAGAAGAAATGCATAAATATTAATACTTCATATTTAAAACGTTTTTATGACAAAATTATTTGCCTTTAATGTATATTTGCTGCCTTAATTTACATTTTTATATACTGTGAATATAAGTGGGATTTTATTAAAGCAAGTGGATTTTTTTAAAGTAAGTGTAATACGCAAGAATTTTTTTTTTTTTCAATTCCTACTATTAGTTCACACTCTCCCTATATATATATCTTGTACAAATCTTGCAATCGATTTTTAACTAACTTCCCGACTAGCTAGAAATTTGAAACTTTCAGGTTTGCTTAGAACACGGTGACAACGCAATACTTCGAAGTCTGATTTTCGAATTTTTTATTAGTTTTCTTATAATTAATTAAAATATGAAAATAATAACATCCTAATAGCGTTAAAATAGCCACTGAAATATTAGCTATAATTTAATTGTTGCCAAAAAAATTTTACGAGTTCATTTTCTTTCGACATAAAAATAAATACATTTAATTAAACGTGAACATTAAAAAATTATAAAAAGTTAAAATTATGCATCTCACAAAAATTGACGTCATTATCACTTTAAAAATTTTATGCACATTGATAAGAGCTCTATGATTCATCAGAAAATTTAAAACATGGTATATAAAAAGTTTTTTTTTTTTTTTTTTTTTTTTTTAATCTTATAATTATTTTTATTTCATTTTGCACGCGCGCTTCTTATTTCCTAATTCAAAATTATTTAAAAAAAAAACTTCTTCGATAACGTTTGTAAGTAGGAATTGACTTAATTTTTTTTTCTTTTCTTTTACTTGTTTATATTATACACTAATAATTATGTAATAATAAATTCTCTGAAAAATATGTTCAGTAATATAACTGCATTTCGTGAAATTAGAATTTTAATTCAGTTTCTTATATAATGTAAATTATATAATATTTTTTTGTGAGTCGTGGGTCGGGTTGCGGATTAGAAGCTGCGGGTTCGGTTCGGGTTGCGGGTCGAAATTTTTCCCACGGGTCAGGTGCGGGTCACGTTTTCTCGACCCGCGCAGGACATTAAACTTGTTGTAGACATACTACAAGATATGCCACTGGAACAGATCTGCTCATTATTGACAATGATGACTTGTTGCTGTACCAATAGCAGACACCCCTGAAAACATTTTTGCCAATTATAAAATTAATTAGTCGGTTGTGTCCATCACAAAACTTTCTTCTATATTTTCCTATATAAGTACATATTTTTTATTAAAATTGTTACTTATTAAAATTATTTTCCACAATGAATGCAGCAAGTTTTCATCTCATAGAAGTATAACTTTGAAATGCAGAGTTGACAATATTTATAATTCATTCCATAGCATAGTTAGTCCCATCTTTATTCAAGCCACTTCAATTGTAGAGTAATTTTTTCCCAATATATAGCTCCGATAAAATAATAATAATAATAAATAAATAAATAAATAAATACACTGGAAAAATATTGGTATGAAAAAAAGGCGATGCTAATAATGCACGGGAATAAAGTTGGCAACTCTGTAAAAGTCAATTTCGTACCAATGTCTGAAAAAATTCTTTTTTTTTTTTTTTTTTTTTTTTTTTTTTTAATGAAAAACATTAGCGAACAGTATATAATAAAGGTAATTTTGTAAATATTACTTTAGATAGAATAATTCTAAAGTAAATAGGAACAATTGTCTGAAAATGAATCTAATTTATTTAATATGTGTCAAAGATATCAAAGAAGGATCACAGTGTATAATTTCCCATAAGACGAAGAAAAAAAAAAGAATATCAAATGGGGTTGATATCGAATTTCAATTGTAATGTCTACTTTTGAACCAATCTACTTCAAGTAGCGATAAAACCATTTCTGAAAATTAAGCATAATCTGAAACTGTTATTGAATATTTATGGAATTTTCTTGTACTAATGCTGATAGATGTATATGGGATATGTATATGTGTATATTTTATTTTCTAAGGATGTTTGCAAACACAATATTAATATATGTTGCAGCCTTCATCACACTCATTTCTATGTTTTCCCATAAATATTCACTCAATGCAAATTATTTATTGAAATTATTATTTATCAAAATTATTCTCAACAGTGACGGCAGACGACTTTCATCTCAGCAAAGTATGACACTAAATATCAAAAGAATGTCAATTTTGTTAAAAAAAAAAAAAAAAAAAAAAAAAAAGAAAGAAAGAAAGAAAGAAAAAAGAAAGAAAGAAAAAAAGAAAGAGATAACTTTGTATCAAATTATCATATAAAAAAAATTAACAACTCGTTTTAAAAATATTAAAGTTTTAATTGAATATTTATGGAATGTTCTTGTACTAATGCTGATAGATGTATATGGGATATGTATATGTGTATATTTTATTTTCTAAGGATGTTTGCAAACACAATATTAATATATGTTGCAGCCTTCATCACACTCATTTCTATGTTTTTCCCATAAAGATTCACTCAATGCAAATTATTTATTGAAATTATTATTTATCAAAATTATTCTCAACAGTGACGGCAGACGACTTTTATCTCAGCAAAGTATGACACTAAATATCAAAAGAATGTCAATTTTGTTAAAAAGAAAAAAGAAAAAAGAAAAAAGAGAGAGAGAGATAACTTTGTATCAAATTATCATATATAAAAAATTTAACAACTCGTTTTAAAAATATTAAAGTTTTAATTGAATATTTATGGAATGTTCTTGTACTAATGCTGATAGATGTATATGGGATATGTATATGTGTATATTTTATTTTCTAAGGATGTTTGCAAACACAATATTAATATATGTTGCAGCCTCCATCACACTCATTTCTATGTTTTCCCATAAAGATTCACTCAATGCAAATTATTTATTGAAATTATTATTTATCAAAATTATTCTCAACAGTGACGGCAGACGACTTTCATCTCAGCAAAGTATGACACTAAATATCAAAAGAATGTCAATTTTGTTAAAAAAAAAAAAAAGAAAGAAAGAAAGAAAGAAAAAAGAAAGAAAGAAAGAGAGAGAGATATAACTTTGTATCAAATTATCATATAAAAAAAATTTAACAACTCGTTTTAAGAATATTAAAGTTTTAATTGAATATTTATGGAATGTTCTTGTACTAATGCTGATATATGTATATGTGTATATTTTATTTTCTAAGGATGTTTGCAAACACAATATTAATATATGTTGCAGCCTTCATCACACTCATTTCTATGTTTTCCCATAAAGATTCACTCAATGCAAATTATTTATTGAAATTATTATTTATCAAAATTATTCTCAACAGTGACGGCAGACGACTTTCATCTCAGCAAAGTATGACACTAAATATCAAAAGAATGTCAATTTTGTTAAAAAAAAAAAAAAGAAAGAAAGAAAGAAAGAAAAAAGAAAGAAAGAAAGAGAGATAGATATAACTTTGTATCAAATTATCATATAAAAAAAATTTAACAACTCGTTTTAAGAATATTAAAGTTTTAATTGAATATTTATGGAATGTTCTTGTACTAATGCTGATATATGTATATGTGTATATTTTATTTTCTAAGGATGTTTGCAAACACAATATTAATATATGTTGCAGCCTTCATCACACTCATTTCTATGTTTTCCCATAAAGATTCACTCAATGCAAATTATTTATTGAAATTATTATTTATCAAAATTATTCTCAACAGTGACGGCAGACGACTTTCATCTCAGCAAAGTATGACACTAAATATCAAAAGAACGTCAATTTTGTTAAAAGAAAAAAGAAAGAAAGAAAGAGAGAGAGAGATAACTTTGTATCAAATTATCATATATAAAAAATTTAACAACTCGTTTTAAAAATATTAAAGTTTTAATTGAATATTTATGGAATGTTCTTGTACTAATGCTGATAGATGTATATGGGATATGTATATGTATATGTGTATATTTTATTTTCTAAGGATGTTTGCAAACACAATATTAATATATGTTGCAGCCTTCATCACACTCATTTCTATGTTTTTCCCATAAAGATTCACTCAATGCAAATTATTTATTGAAATTATTATTTATCAAAATTATTATTCTCAACAGTGACGGCAGACGACTTTTATCTCAGCAAAGTATGACACTAAATATCAAAAGAATGTCAATTTTGTTAAAAAGAAAAAAGAAAGAAGAAAAAAGAAAAAAGAGAGAGAGAGATAACTTTGTATCAAATTATCATATATAAAAAATTTAACAACTCGTTTTAAAAATATTAAAGTTTTAATTGAATATTTATGGAATGTTCTTGTACTAATGCTGATAGATGTATATGGGATATGTATATGTGTATATTTTATTTTCTAAGGATGTTTGCAAACACAATATTAATATATGTTGCAGCCTCCATCACACTCATTTCTATGTTTTCCCATAAAGATTCACTCAATGCAAATTATTTATTGAAATTATTATTTATCAAAATTATTCTCAACAGTGACGGCAGACGACTTTCATCTCAGCAAAGTATGACACTAAATATCAAAAGAATGTCAATTTTGTTAAAAAAAAAAAAAAAAAAAAAAAAAAAGAAAGAAAGAAAGAAAGAAAAAAGAAAGAAAGAAAGAGAGAGAGAGATAGCTTTGTATCAAATTATCATATAAAAAAAAATTTAACAACTCGTTTTAAGAATATTAAAGTTTTAATTGAATATTTATGGAATGTTCTTGTACTAATGCTGATAGATGTATATGGGATATGTATATGTGTATATTTTATTTTCTAAGGATGTTTGCAAACACAATATTAATATATGTTGCAGCCTTCATCACACTCATTTCTATGTTTTCCCATAAAGATTCACTCAATGCAAATTATTTATTGAAATTATTATTTATCAAAATTATTCTCAACAGTGACGGCAGACGACTTTCATCTCAGCAAAGTATGACACTAAATATCAAAAGAACGTCAATTTTGTTAAAAGAAAAAAGAAAGAAAGAAAGAGAGAGAGAGATAACTTTGTATCAAATTATCATATATAAAAAATTTAACAACTCGTTTTAAAAATATTAAAGTTTTAATTGAATATTTATGGAATGTTCTTGTACTAATGCTGATAGATGTATATGGGATATGTATATGTATATGTGTATATTTTATTTTCTAAGGATGTTTGCAAACACAATATTAATATATGTTGCAGCCTTCATCACACTCATTTCTATGTTTTCCCATAAAGATTCACTCAATGCAAATTATTTATTGAAATTATTATTTATCAAAATTATTCTCAACAGTGACGGCACACGACTTTCATCTCAGCAAAGTATGACCATAGATATAGTAATAAGACATAGATTGATCAGCGAGAGGGAAAAAGTGATACCTTTTTTTTTCGGGAAAAATCACTCTAATGGTTGCCTTTCCCCGAGTAAATTACACACAGGAATACACACGGATATTTTAGTAAATAAAATTTATGAATAATTTATTTACTAAAGGTGAATGAAAAACTCCAGGTACAGTTTCAAATTCATTTTTCTTTTTATTCTTTTTTTCAATACTCTCTAATGGCTGATTTTAGAACTTTTTTTCGGCATCAAAATTTTTTGCTCGATAACATGGGGATGATAGATCTATATATATTACTATATCTATGAGTATGACACTAAATATCAAAAGAATGTCAATTTTGTTTAAAAAAAAAAGGAGAGAGAGATAACTTTGTATCAAATTATCATATATATAAAATTTAACAACTCGTTTTAAAAATATTAAAGTTTTCTTTTAAAAAAAGTTTAAAAAAAAAACACTCATACTGCAAATTTGCACTCTAGGGGAAACCAACGATCCTGCCTAATATACATACTTATCCTTGTTCATTATTACTATTGGATTTTTTTTTCATTTTACAATAATTATTTAAGTATAATCTTCATTATGCACAGTTATATGAAATTTCGTCCTATCCTGCCATATTAAAAATTATGAAAATCGGAACGACAGCACCACCTGTCGAGCGGCATGCACTAAAAATAGACAGACACTAATTTGTATTAAGGTGCAACTAAATATAATTTTTACTTTCTTTTATAGAGAGAGAAAGCATTGGATTCGGGAAAATTTTCGAACTTCAGATTTCGATAGATTTACACATTTTGAGACGTCCTTAACACGATTTGACTGTTTTTAGAAAATGTCTGTCTGTGTGTCTCTGTGTGTTTGTATCACAAATTTTGTGGACGCTGTATCTCACGAACCAATGAACGAAATTTAACCAAACTTGAGGTTTAATTGGACACTGATATAGACGGGTGCTGATTATATTTGGGGATCAATCGCTCAACAGGTGGCGCTGTGATAATTTTTTTTTTCTTTTTTTAATTTTTAACAGGGCAAATATAGGACAAAATTTCGTATAAATGTACATGATGAGAGTTTTTTTAACGTGTGGTTGTAAAATTAATGTGAATTA
This sequence comes from Salticus scenicus, assembly GCA_963930645.1. Classification (NCBI taxonomy): domain Eukaryota; kingdom Metazoa; phylum Arthropoda; class Arachnida; order Araneae; family Salticidae; genus Salticus; species Salticus scenicus. The sequence continues at coordinate 267,003,244 of OZ005658.1, forward strand.
TTGATAATAGTATTAGTAAACTGGGAAAAAAAGTTTGTGCATGTGGGAGTGTCGTTTCAACCCCTGGGGGGAAATACCCCCCCCCCCCGGGTGGTGTAAATTTTCAATTTGAGTATCTTTCGAAAGATCTCGTCAATAACTTTGAAACGAATAGTTGAATAATAGATCTGTGATAATTTAAAATAGAGTTATCGATTTTTTTTTCTTTTTTTAACAGAAAAGAAAGACAGAAAGAAAGAAAACTCACATTTCTTCTGATGTTGGCACTTTCGGCATTCAGTGTTATAATTCTGTCAGATAAAAATCGTCTGTATTTATCCCAGAAAATAATTTTCATAAATAATAATTTAATAAATAATTTGTACTACATGTATTTGTGTAAAATTATATAGAGGAAAATTTTGTGGTGGTCACATTATACTAGTTTTCATTAAATTCTGCGCATTAGTTCCTTGTTTAGAACTTCCAGAATATTTTCGACAGGCAGACAAAGGCTGTCAGATAATTTTTTGAATAGTCAAATCGTGTTCAGGACTACTCAAAGAGGGTAAATTCATGAAAAACTGCAAGGAGAAAACTTTTACGAATCAAATAGATACATCTTATAAATGTTGAAGAAAGTAAAAAGACAATTATTAGTCAAAGTATTATTTTCCGAACTTACATTATGTAAGGAGAGGATTGTAATCATGAAAAAATTCCACTATGAGATTTCAGTGTATAAATACGTTTTGAGGTCATCTGTTCTTTCTTTCTTTTCTTTCATTTTTAAGAGGGGGAGGAGTTGGGGGGATTAAGGCCGATTGACTGCACTAGGGTCCTAGGCCTAAGAAAGAGTGCCATTCGTGGGGGTCTTTCTGAGGGATCCTAACCCGTATTCATGCAAGTTTCGGAGGAAATCACGGAAAACTTTGAACGGCGATTGTGACCTGGGATCTAACTCGGCACCTCATGTCTACCAGCTTTGAGCGCAGAACCGCTTGGCCGCTGGTGGGCCTTCATTTTTAAGAATTATACAGAAAGGCCAATTATTATGAGTATGACCACCTGGCATTTTCAGACGCTTTGTCAAATGACTCAAATAATATTTGATGAATCATCTTGAAACTTAAGGAGTGTATTGAACATGTTATACCTCATATACTCCAGTGAAAGCTTTGCTCCGAAAGCAAAAGAGGGACCAGCAAAAAATTGAATATATATGAGATCACCCGGTAAAAACTAATGTTCGGAAATGCTTCCTTTTTCTTCAATTAAATCAAAAAGATTGCACGAGAATATCTGGACTCCATGGTCTCTTCAAAATTACTAAAAAATCATTTTTGGCAACCAGTTTTTGATGTTTTTAGAATAGAGAGAGTTTATGTTCTGACTAGAAAAATGCTAGAGTTTCTTTTGTTTCAAGAGTAATTAAAATACAGAGTAAGAATTGTAATACAAGAATTTTTATGAGTTATCCTACCGTGGTAAAAACGGATAATTATATATGTGTTTAAGAGTTATTTTCATCACAGTCTGGCGAATTGCATCTGTAAAAGAATAGCCGATGCTGTGTGATATTGTTCCAAGTTTTTGTATATATATCCTGTAAATAAACTATATGTGTTTTTGATACGAAGTTGATGTCTTAAATGAGTTTATCGTCGACACTAATGCTTGAAATGTGTTTTGGCTGTAACATGTGATTATGAAGCTTCTCATTATCTGTATAAATTTTTATGAGACTACCACATGTATTTATGGAAATATAACTGTTTCTTTAAAAAATCGAAAGAAAAAATTGTCATATTTTTAATTATAACACGTAGGGTACTAGACCCATTGCAAAACTATTTTTCGGAAATTTGGCTCACTACACAGCATACTGATATCAGAATGCAAAAATATTAAATATCTTATGAAATAAGAGCATTTTTACCAAATAATTTTTAACTACGCTTGCACAAACTTTAACGGAATTTCATTTGCATAATTTTATAGCCAAAAATATTGTGCTATTTATATGAAAACCCCAAAACAAAAACGTGTAAATTCAAAAAGTTGTCGGCGATAGAATTCAATTCCTCTCAAAATAAAAGCCAAACTATAAGGGGTTTTACTTACATTTTCCCCAAATTCTTATGTACTTACTGTCATTCACTACGGTATGTTTGTGAATCTCAACCGAATAAAAAATGCGCCTCTATTTTAAGGTAAATACAAGCTTTTTCATTTGTCTCTCCACGATTCAGGTGGTTAGAGCGCCATGTTAGTAATCCGGTGGTACCGCGTTCGATACCCTGAAGGTCCGGAGTGTTAATTTTTGAAGACAGTTAGTAGAAAAGGTGTCAATTGATAAAAGAAAATTTATCGTTTACTACACAGTATCCTAAGAATTTTTGAAGAGTTTTTTTAAGAAGCCTTTTTCTTACATCTCTTTTTAAAACAAAAAAGGGTTTTTTGTGGACTACAAGCGCCCTCTATTGGGTGGAATATTCATTAAAATGTCAATGAAACAATTAACAATAGAAAATAAAAATGATTAGGAAAAATACATAAACATTAACCAAATCAGTAAAATGTTAAGTTATAATATAAAAAAATAATAATAAACTAAAATAATAATAAAAAGGTGCCTCAAACGAATAATTAAATTACAGGTATTGCATTGGCCCTTAATCAGAAAATGAAATCACAAAACTTATAGACAATCGTATGGTGCTGCCATCTGTTGTGAATTTTAAGAAATAATTTCTCTTTTCTTAACACAGTTCAAATTTCCCCAATTTTGGTTAATAAACAAAAAAGTTACATTTTTTTTTTTTTTTTCCCAATTAAATTTTATTCTAACTTCGAAAAGATTTATATGATACGCTATAATAAGAATTCGGGTTTTAAAAGTTTTTTTAAATAGATTATTATTATTTTGGTTTAACCAATAGTAATATAATGTTCGATGATTGTAAATAAATATTGATAAAACATAAAAACTCCTATCATCTTCCTTTTTCTTAGAGGAACTGGAATTCTGTTTATTCTATTTCCCACACCTTTCTGAATTTACACGATATTTGTTTGGGGTTTTCATATAAGTAGCTCAATACTTTGGGCTATTAAATTAGGCAATAAATGAAATCGCTTTTGCTTTCGGGGTAAAAATTTCACTGGAGTATATGAGGTTTAACATGTTCAATGCACTCCTGAAGTTTCAAGATGGTTCGTCCGTTCAGTACTTTTTGAGATACAGTAACCGCCGCTTAATAAATTCACTGGTTAATAAAATCAGCCGCTTAACGTGATCAAATTTCCAGGACCGGAATCAAATCAATACAAACTATTTTAAAACCGCCGTTTAATAAAATCAGATTCGCCGGTTAATAAACTCAAAAATATTTCTTTAGCAGCAAAAATGTCATTTATGCAAGCTAAACGAATTTTTTATTTGCACAGTTTTTACTTTCTTCTATATGTAATATAGAGAAAGTATTGGATTCGTAAAAATTTTCGACCTCGGGTTTTTGATGAATTTACACGTTTTGAGAGCTGTAGAACACGATTTGACCATTTTTAGAAAATGTCTGTCTGTCTGTCTGTCTGTCTGTGTGTGTGTGTGTGTGTGTGACAAAATTTTGTGGCAACTGTATCTCAAGAACTACTGCTCAGAATTTCATACAAATTGGTATGTAGTTGTACCTTGAGATAAATTAGTGCCTATCAACTTTTGGTAAAAATTGTCTTACAGGTTGCGTTGCCATCCCGCTTTTTCTAAATTTTTAACATGGTGATATAGGACAAAATTTTGTATAAATGTGCATAAAGAGAATTATTTTTTAGTAATCATTATGAAATTTACAAGAATTATTTAAAATATAGATAGTCAACTGGGAAAAAAAAATTGTATGCGTAGGAGCCTCGCCACCCCCCGTGGGGGGGAAGTCCCCCCTCGAGGGGAGTAAATTTTCAAGATGGGTATCTTTCGAAAGGTCTCGTCAATACCTTTAAAACGAATGGTTGAACTATAAATCTGTGATAATTTAAAACAAAGTTATCGATTTTTTTTTTACTTTTAACGAAAAAAAAACCTTTTTTTTTTTTTTTTTTTTTTTTTTTTTTAATAAATTTTTCTTGGTCGAAAATTTTGCACTTGCAACATAATTACAAATTAAACATATCCCATCACTTGTCTCAGAAACAGTTTTAAAGAACGTATTCTTCAAAGCGCGGTATTGAGTTACAAATTTAATTTGATTCGCAAGTGATTTATTTATTTATTTATTTATTTATTTATTTATTTTTTTTTTCAGTTTTTGTTTATTAAAGAACCATTTCTAATTCTCATCTTGAAATAACTAAGAAGTAAGACGTTTAAAGGTATGGATTTTAAATTTAAAAGAAAAACGTAAATTGTAATGATGATTTTCCTTAAAGAAAAGCACGTTGTAATTTGGGATGTATTTAATTTATTATAATGAAGAAACAATAAATCAATTATCTTTAAAAATTAATTAATATTGTTTATTAATTTCATTATTCGTTACCTTTTGAAATTTCTTTCCAAATTCAGGAAAGTAATACCTTTTTCTTGTGTGCAGAAACAATCGCCGGATATAAAAATCAGCCGCTTAATAAAATCACTTTGGTTCAGGACGAATGTGATTTGAATAAGCGGCGGGTACTGTATTTACAAAACGTCTGAAAGTGGGAATACTGGTTCGATTCTGGCTAGTTAAAGAAGTTTTATTTAAATCTGTTTTTAGAACTGAGGGCCTATTAGTCTCTATCTGGGATTTTTGCGTTGTCGTTTTCGATAGTTGGACATTTGTCGAAATCATTTTTCGATAGTTGGACATTTATCGAAATTTAAAATTTATCGAAAATATAATTGAATCATTTGAAAGCGATGTTATAATTGGGAAGAAAGAAAAACTAATAGTCCTCCGTCCTAAACCAAATTCTGCTTTTGCCAGAATTTCATCAAAATCTTTTTTTTTATTATTATTATTGAGAGAAAAAGAAAAGAAAATTAATAATAATCAGTATCGTTACAAGCGATATCGAAAAAGTTTTTTTTTTTTTTTTTTTTTTTTTTTTGATAATTTTGAATTAGGAAATAAAAAGTGCGCGTGAAATAATATGAAATAAAAATAAGTAAAAAAATGAATTGAATGATTTAATGTTTTTGTTTTTCGGGGGCTGCTCATGCATATAAAAATGCGTTTTTTTTTTTTTTTTTTTTTTTTTTTTTATTTAGTTTTCCCATTTAGAACACTCACACAGTCCTTAAATTAGTACTCGTTTCCGAAAAATTTTTTTTTTTAATTTTTAATTTTTAATATTTTATTTTCTAAATAACAAAAATGCGAAAAATGCCCTTAGTTATTTTTTTTCAATTCTAAAATAAAATATTTAAAATAAATAAATTTTAAAAGACGAGTACTAACCTAACGGTTGTGCGTAATCTGAATATAAGAACAGAATTTCTGAATTAAAAGAAAAAACAAAAAATATTAGGTAATGAATAATTGCGTGGAAACAAATTTTCCCATAGTATACCATAGGCCTTGACGTGGTGACCATGGATAGGGGGAAATGCGCATGCTAGAGGTCCGAAATTTTGAGGCCTGGGTCCGGGCCGACCCGTACGAAAGCTTTGTTTACCCGGCCCGGACAAAAGACGACAAAATTAGGCCCGACCCGATTAAAAAAAAAAATGCATGCCTTTCCATGAAAAAAATTTTAGTCTATATTTTGCAGAGATGTTATATACAGCCAAGCAATATAATGTCCTTTAAGGAAACTACTGACCTTTTGCAAGACAATTACATAAAAACAGAAATTCGTTATATTACGGACGGACAGAAACATAGAAATCAAATCAAAAATATTAGTATTCATCAAACAATATAGGAATGGATTAAAAATATGGTTAATACTAGTAAAAATGCGCTTTCATCCATTTCCACCGTTATACTGTAATGTATCCGAGTCCTTTTATGTGATCTTGTAAACAAAACTTTAATGCTAATCTAACCATTTTCAATAGAAAAGATGCTTGTTGCGCATCCTAAATTATCAGTGCCCTGGAAAGTAGTAGAAAAGTTAAACGGAAGAAATTTTTATCCTTCATAGTACCTAAACCCTACAGACCATAGAACATAAAGCATCATAGACACTAACGTATCTAATTTATTTTGTTTGTACATGTGCGCAAACTAGTAGCGACATACATGCTACTTTGAATAGTAAATCGGCTATTGTTACTTTAAATAAAATATATCAGTTTCGAAACATGCTAAAAATATTTGCAGAAAATCAGAGCGCGACCAGACAGACTGACAGACAATTAGGTTGAAGTTATAAACATTTTTTAACAAAATAAAGTTTTATGTGACATACTAGCGTGTAAAATTATTTAAAATGAATGACTAAAGAAACACTCTATCATTTACCCTCTCCGTTAATTAACGAGAAAAATATAAAAAGTAAAAAGTAAAAACACCGTGCCAGGCTCGGGCCTCAAGCCTGGGCCCGTGCAGACCTCTAGCACATGCATCCTCCCCATGTTAGATCCCCCCCCCCCGAACCTCCTGAATTCACTTTCCTGTTTCTTCTTTTTTTTTTTTTTTTTTTTTTTTTTTCGTATTATTTCAGAAAAGAAAAATTGGATGAGAAGTTCGTTTTGAAATTATTTGACAGTTTTATTTTGCTGGCAATGCGAAATTTACAAATTAATAATTATAGATTTTTTTTTTAATTTATTTACAGTGTGTTCTACACAAAAAAAAATCTGCTGTGTGCGAATGTTTTCTGCATTGTTATGTTACTGAAAATTTCTGCCAATGTGTTTTTACGTTCTGTCAACGTGTCCGGTATATGGACATTTTAAAAAAATTTGTTGCCAGATATTTTCTGTAATATTACAGGATTCTTTTTTTTTTTTTTTTAAAAAAAAAAAACCTTTGAGGTTTTGAGGAACAAGGTAATTTTGTTCATTTAAAATAAACTTCCACCAAAATTTACATAAAAGTATAAAAGAAAAGAAATAAATTCAGTTTTTCCTCTATATTATTAAAGTAAAAATTTGTTACAAATTTCTGGGGCGAGTTATTTGCAGTTGGAAATGAAATTTAGATAGGATATACGCAAGTGAAGTGTGACGTCACTGACCGTCCGTGGATGCAAGAAAATGATTTCCTATGTTAATCGCCCATTGGATTTTTTGTAAAAAATTACTAAAAATCGAGGAAAATTATTTCCCGATTTTAATCCCCATATTTGAATCTATATATGTATTAGTTATCATGTGAGTGTTAGATTTTTTTTTTTTTTTTTCTGTCAAATTGACAAAATTTTAATTTTTAATTTCAAAACTCTGTTGTCTTTGCCGTTTTTTGTATTTGGCGATCAAAAACGTAATACGAAAATATACATGTCAGATGTATATTTTCGTAATAGGTATTGTACAAAATATTGTTTCATATTATTCATTACTTTCTTAATATAAGTTGTTAAAACAACTATGATTTTTGAAAGGAATTAAATTATGTTCGCCAGATAATTTGGCGATTTTTTTTTTTTTTTTTTTTTTTTTTTTTTTTTTTTTCAGATACTTTTTTTTTTTTTTTTTTTTTTCAGATACTTTATTTAGACATTTGAAAACAAATTTGACTTCAAATTATGATTATTATCATTTACCTTTTAATTTGTATATTAGTTGGATATTTATTGTGTAAATATCATCCTTTTAAGGAAATATTTTTCTTGCATCCACGAACGGCCAGTGACGTCATCACTTCGCTTGCGTATAATACCGGGTGTCCCATAAATTTGTAGCTAATTTTTAAATTCGTAAAAACTAAAAAAATTAAACGCGATTTGAAAAAAAAAAAAAAAAAATTCTTTTTTCTTATTTATTTATTTATTTTGTAAAGAAAAAAAAAAAAAAAGTTCAAAATTGCGTCGTTAGAGTACGCAGTATGTCAGCAAATCATACATTTCCATGACTAATTTTACTTATTTGCATGTAAGTGTTTACAAACATATACCTCTTATTCTGTGTGTCAGCTGTCCCTGCAAATTACACTTTACAAACGAGTTTCAACACCGCTAACTGCATTTTTAATCGGCTATTCTTAGTTGAGGTTCGAAAACCGCGTTCATTCTACCAACTCCTTCAAATTTTATAAATTTTTAAAATGTCTACAGATATATTGGGCACTAGCCGGATATCTCACCGTCCCTTAAAGCGACAACGGTGTGGTGTTAATCGACATTTTTTTTTTTTCTTTTTTTCTTTCTTTCTTTCTTCCTTTTTTTTTTTTTTTTTTTTTTTTTTTTTTTGTTGCGATACTGGACAAAAAGTTTCTAATTAAAAAATAGCATTGTCAGTACGTGCTTTTATTTTTGAAGAGTAATTTTCTTCTTATTTCTGTACTGATAAGTATAAAGGATTTAAGTCCAAAAATGTCGATTTTGAGTTAAGTACATAATTAGACTCAGAAAAAAATTCTCAATCGATTGGTATAAAGGATTTAAGTCTATGTCATTTAGTCTTTGAGAAAATCCATTTGTAAAAAAAGGTTCAAGTCAGAAATTTACCATTCATGTATGGTACAAAATATTTAATTCAATTTTTTCCCGTTATTAAATGAAGGTTGACAATCACTGAATGGTATAAAGGGTATAAGTCAACGAAATCCCTTTTTCTAATCGATTCTTCTGATTTGTTTTTTAATTAGTTTAAGTTAAATTTATTTTTCGTCTCCTGAAAAATCAAGAATATGGACTTAAATCCTTTATACTTATCAGTACAGATATATTCATAATTACGTATTCGAGAAAATTACTCTGCAGAGAAAGTGGTGCGAAAAAGTAGAAATCTTTGTAGCTCTGTTTGTGATGTATAATAATAAATTAAATAGCATTTTGTTCTTAGAACTCTTGATTGCGCACTAAATCCTGATCCTAACAAAACTTTTACTTAAAGCCTTCGAGGCATAGATACATCTTGACCCCGATCAGGTGTGTTCGCTACTTTCCTCTCCACCTCCAACAGGGGTCGACCTCTGATGTTCTCCTTCGCAGAATCGGGGTCGACCAAGAACAGTTTCTTATTTTTATTTTTGCCTCAAGTCGCATCGAAAGGAAAAGCAATAATTCTTAACGGCAAGATGTTTGTAAAGGTTGAAGGATGATTTATTGGTTTGTTAGAGTTTTTGTTTTATTTTAATGATGGGTCGGCTTCTAGATGCTCATCACCTGCAATGATTTCATCTGAATTCTTGTGAGAATTTTTTTTTTTATATTCCCTCTGCGGTTTTTGTGTTACCTGGTGTCCTTGAATTGTAAGTAGAGACTTAAAGGTAAAGTGATTAAGCTGCAGCGGTTTTGACATTAGTTTGAATACTTGAGAAATGACGGTATGCATTACATTGCTCGAAATCGTATATATGTTACGTCCATCTTATAATTAATCTTCCTAAATAACAATAACAATATTAACAATGATTCGATACCCTCGGATTGGAATCACTTACGAAATGAGTGTTTATTGATAAGTTGATCTGTTTAACCGACTTATGATAACAGAACACGTTTGGCGTATTGGACACAATACATATATCTTATAACGTGTATTTATTTATTTATATATTTATATAATTTCTGTAGACATTTATAAGATTTTTTGGACTGAGGGCCTATTAGTCTCAATCTGGGATTTTTGCGTTGTCGATTTCGATAGTTGGACATTTGTCGAAATCTAAAATTTATCGAAAATATAATTGAATAATTTGAAAGGGATGTTATAATTTGAAAAAAAAAACTAATAGACCTCCGTCCTAAACTAAATTCTGCTTTTGCCAGAATGAAAATCTTTTTCATCATCAAAATCTTTTTTTTTTTTTTTTATTTTTTTTATTATTATTATTATTGAAAGAAAAAGAAAAGAAAATTAATAATAATCAGTATCGTTACAAGCGATATCGAAAAAGTTTTTTTTAATAATTTTGAATTAGGAAATAAAAGTGCGCGTGAAATAATATGAAATAAAAATAAGTAAAAAAATGAATTTAATGATTTAATGTTTTTTGTTTTTCGGGGGCTGCTCATGCATATAAAAAATGCGTATTAAAACGAGTCGAAGAAGGAAGCGAAATAAGTATTGAGTTATATTACGATAAATACGATATATAATAGGATACGATATATTAGACCTATCGTCCAGGGTTAGTAGGCATTTTCGTTGAAAGAAATAGTTTGTTCGTTCGGTGCAACTTGTACATCAGTTCCGTGAGGTACAACTTTCACGTTAGTCCCTTGAGGTACAACTTTCACTTTAGTCTCGTCAGGTACAACTTGCACATTAGTCCCCTTTAAATATAGTGATGTTTTTTTTTTTTTTTTTTTTTTTTTTAATGTATGGCAGAGCTTTTTTATTTATATAATTTCTGTAGACATTTATAAGAATTTTTTTCTGGTTTAGGGTAGAATTATTAAAAAGAAAAGAATGAAATGTGTATAGAATTTGAAGTTCTAAATATTGAAGAAAATAAAGGAATAACTCATGATATTAATCTACAAAATTATTAGAGTTTAAACAGCACGCGTTGTTTCTTTATTAAACAACCAGCTGCCAATTTTTTTTAAATATATTTTCTTTTAATTACTCACATTTATCAGTTAGAGCAAACGATTAAAGCAAATTGTAAATAATTAAGTATATTACTTGAGGAATTACAGACCATCCCAATCTTGTCACAATAGCGGAATACATTATCTAAAATATTGTTTTTAACAATGAACAATGCAAGGTCGAAAAAAAAAAAAAAAAAAAAAAGGAAGAAAGAAAGAAAGTGATGGTTATTGTATTTATATCACTTTCTAAACACCAAAATTTACGCTTTTCATTTATTAGTGGGGGTGGGGGTGGGGGGTGGAATACACACCATACATATTTTATAACCATTCGTATCTTTATTTATTTATTTAATTTTATTAATAAGGAAACTTTCGCTGGTTCAGAGCACATATACAGAAGAGCACCGTTTATACGTCTCCCTTTTATACGTCTTTTACATTTATACGTCCTTTTAGTGAAATCCCGATTCATTCCTATTCATTTTAATGCAAAAATTCTTCGTTTATACGCCACTAATATCAGTTATACGTCTTTTCCACTAAAATTCGTAAATTTTCTCGACCTGTCATTATTTTCCATTCTAAATAAGACGGATTTTTCCTGGAAAGCATCTTAAATGGAGGAATACAGGAAAGATCAAAAAATCAGTTGAATTCACCTTAGAATTTTTAATACTCATAGACAAGCAGCAAAAACATACGAATATTAAAGATTTTTAATGTTATTAAATAATTATCTGTATGGACATAAATCGTATGCTTATTATTAAAGATACGCAATATATATAATTAATATTCAAAATATATTCATACAGTTCTTAAGAAATGTAATATTATACTCAATATATGATATATGTAATTAGTACCCAGTCATGTATTAATAATATGATTTTTCTCATTTTTATGAGAAATCTGTATTTGTTTATTTTTTTTAAATTAATTATTGTCTTTAAAAAAAAAAAAAAAAAAAAAAAAAAAAACGTATAATACACATTTATTAACCTAAGAAATTTTATTAATTAGTATTTTCATATAAATTTTGCTTAAGTGTCATTCAATTTGTAGTAATCAAAGTGTTATTATTAAAATTTCGATTGTACGTCTTTTCATTTATACGTCCTTTTACATCAGTCCCTTGAAAGATGTATTAACGGTGCTTTACTGTACTCTCAAAATTGCGAATATGTATACAGAATGATAAATGAAATATATACCCTAGTAGTGCCATAAGTTCTGATACAATTATAAAGGTATTAAAATAAAAAGCTTTGTAATGAAATTTAAAACTAAATCTTTTTAAACATTTTATTTTACCTTTAAATTTAACATACTGCACCTTTTATTCCAAATGATCACCTTTTTACTTCACACAGGCTTTAAGTCTCTTTGGCCAATAATCTATCGAGGTACGCACTACTTCCATGGGAATTTTCCTCACTGCTTTCCTTAAAGAATGTTTAAAACTTTTCAGACTGGGACGTCGTTTTTGGCACGCCTTTGCCTCCAACACTGACCACAATTTATAGCCGAACGGATTCAAATCCGGACTGCTGGAAGGCCAATCTTTGGCTTCTATGAAGTCGAGCCCATTCTCTTTCAACCACCATTAGCTTGTCTTCGCTTTATGAGCGTTGTCCTGTTGAAAAGTCCAATCGTGTCCTTTGTACAAGTTTACGTTCATGGTCTTCACTATTGGTTCTAAGATAGTGTCAGTGTCTCGATAAACTTTTGCCGTGTCTTTCACTCTTTTCTTGCAAAAACAAAATATCTGTAATGCCTTCATAACTGATACCCCAACAAACCATTACAGAAGCCGGATGATGAGTTCTTCTCTGTACGCAATTTTTCTTCCCTTTAGCTTCTTGAGCAGTCCTTGCGTATACACGATCATTCTGGTGGTTGAAAGATTCTTCAACGTCAAAAATTTTCTCGCTAGTAAACAGAATTCTTCTGTGGCCGTTATGAGCTTACTGTCGCAACAGTACTTCTACTTTAAGGTACCTCTGGTGCTTTAATTCATTTGTAAGAAAATGGCTAGTTATTCTTCGATAACCTCTTAGTCTAAGGTGCAAACGATCTCCAACGGTGAAATTTAAAATATTATTTTATCGTCTGCTGCGTTTGTATCACAACAGACGATCTCAAATTTTTGTATCATAACTTATGGCACAACCAGGTAGTCTATATCTATCAAATAAATAAATAAAATGAATGAATGCGTTTTGGTATTAGGTTATTAAACAACTAGCAGGCTACGCCCGCTTCGCTGGTCACTATTTTAAAATGAATCACTGTAGTTAATGAATTCTCAAAATTGCATTAATTTTTATCATGTGAAAAAAAAAGCGAAAAAATATTCTGATTGGAAAAAATGTCACACATGGTCCCCTCGGCAGCGCAGGCCTTTGTGTGCTGCTCGCGTGCATTTATGTTCGACACTCTTAATGCATGACTATATTATCGTAAGGGAAAAACATATATATATATATATATAATAAAAAAAAAAAAAAAATCTTCTCCCATTGTTGAATGATCGGTCCGGGCCCCCACTTCCTGAGCGCCGCGCATAGTCCTTCACCTACCGTTCCCGACCCTCCAAATTATTTTAGACTTTAAAAATACTCGCAATCGTTCTCTCGGTCTTTTAAACCTAAAAAAACTAATTTCTAACATTCTATCTGAATTTCTTTCTTTTTACCCCTGCGTCCGTCCCCCTTCCTGCACCTCGTAATAATTCTGTACTTTCGAAAATATCCGCAATATATTTATCCGGCCTCAAAACCTAACAACACTCATTTTCAGAGCGCTAACCGTTATTTATATATTTTTGCTTTTTACACCCCTTCCCGTCTATCCTAATAATTTTACAAATTCGAAAATATTCGCAATCGATTTGTAAGTATCAAAAACCTTCATGTACCAATTTTGAGCAACCTAACTCTATTTTTATTTTTTGCCCCTTCCCCCTCCCCCTCCACCCCTCCTAATAACTTTACAAATTCGAAAATATCCGCAATTGATTTGTAAGTATCAAAAACCTCTATGTACCGATTTTAAACGGTCTAACTCTATTTTTATTTTTTTGCCCCTTCGCCCCCTCCCCCTTTCTGACCCTCCTAATACATTTATACTTTCGAAAATATTCTCGTTCGACTTCCAGGCCTGTAAAACCTATCTGTACCAATTTTGAACAATCTAACTGTATTTTTTTTTTTTTTTTTTTTTGCCCCATAGCCCCCTTTTCCCGCCCCACCTGGGATGAATTTCTAAAATTAAAGAAATCAATTTTCATGTATTCGTGAGAGCTATATTTTGGAGCAAAAATCTCTCAGAGATCTTTTTTTCTGTTTGCGATATAAAGGATTATTTCAATTCACGTTTTGCCCCCTCTCTCTCCCCCTCTTGGGGGCTGAATTTCTAAAATTCCAGAAATTGGTTTTTAGGTATTTGTATTAGCTATATATTAGAGCAAAAGTTTCACGTATATCTGTTTTTTTGTTTAAGATATATAGAAGTATGTGAAACCACGTTTTGAACAAGTGAAATCACGTTATGCCCCCTTTCCCCCCTTGGGGACCGAATTTCTAAAATTCCAGAAATTGGTTTTTAGATATTTGTGTTAGCTATATTTTAAAATAAAAAATTTTACGGATATCTGTTTTTTTCTTTGAGATATGGAGGTTTTTGGGAAATCACATTTTGCCTCCTACTCCCCCTTGGGGGGCGAATTTCGTAAAATCGTTTCTTAGGGGATGCTTACACTATATGTTCTATAATCTGACCCAGTTTCGAGTCAGTGGCTCTAGTAGAGTTTGCTGTGCGTTGATGAGTCAGTGAGTGAGTGAGTGGAAGTACTCTTTTATATGTATAGACTAGCAGGCAACGCCCGCTTCGCTGGTCCCTATTTTTAAATGAATCACTATAATGAATTCTCAAAATTGCATTAATTTTTATCAAATGAAAAAATAGAGAAACAAAATCTGAGTAGGAAAAATGTCGCACCGGGTTCTCACTGCCTTCGGAAAAAATTCCCAAAATGCTCTAACTCTTATATCTATTATTTTCCCACTTCGCTCCCCCCCTCCTGTCTATCCTAATAATTTTACAAATTTGAAAATATCCGCAATCGATTTGTAAGTATCAAAAATAAATAATTTTAAAAATTCGAAAATATCCGCAATCGATTTGTAGGTATTGGAAACCTCTATGTACCAATTTTGAATGATCTAACTCTATTTTCTTTTTTTTTGCCCCTCTGCCCCCCCTTCCAGGCCCTCCTAATAACTTTACACTTTCGAAAAAATCCCCATTCGACTTGCAGGCCTCTAAAATCTATCTGTACCGATTTTGAACGGCCTAACTGTATTTCTATTTGTTTTTGACCATAGCCCCCCTACTTCCCGCCCCATCTAATAATTTTAAAAATTCGAAAGTATCCGCAATCGATTTGTAAGTATCGAAAACATCTATATACCAATTTTGCACGATCTAGCTCTATTTTTATTTTTTTGCCCCCCCCCCTCTCCCCTCCCCCTTTCCCGGCCCTCCTAATAACTTTACACTTTCGAAAATATCCCCATTCGACTTGCAGGCATCTAAAACCTAACTGTACCAATTTTGAACGGCCTAACTGTATTTCTATTTGTTTTTGCCCCATAGCCCCCCCTTGCCGCCCCCCCTTGCCGCCCCTCCTAATAATTTTACAAATTCGAAAATATCCGCAATCGATTTGTAGGTATCGAAAACCTCTATGTACCAATTTTGAATGATCTTACTCTATTTTATTTTTATTTTTTTTTTTGCCCCTACGCCTCCCTTCCCGGCCCTTCTAATAACTTTACACTTTCGAAAATATCCCCATTCGACTTGCAGGCATCTAAAACCTAACTGTACCAATTTTGAACGGCCTAACTGTATTTCTATTTGTTTTTGCCCCATAGCCCCCCCCCTTGCCGCACCTCCTAATAATTTTACAAATTCGAAAATATCCGAAATCGATTTGTAGGTATCGAAAACCTCTATATACCAATTTTGAACGATCTAACTCTCTTTTTATTTTTTGCCCCCCCCTCCCCCCCCCCACTGCTGCCCCACCTGGGGACTGAATTTCTAAAATTCCAGAAATTGGTTTTTAAATATTTGCATTAGCTATATTTTAGAGCAAAAACTTCACGCATATCTATTTTTTTGTTTGAGATATATAGGATTATGCGAAATCACGTTTTTACGCATGTGAAATCACGTTTTGCCCCCCCCCCGCCCCCCTTGGGGACCGAATTTTGAAAATTCCAGAAATTGGTTTTTTGACATTTGTATTAGCTATATTTTAAAGCAAAAATTTTACGGATATCTGTTTTTTTGTTGGGGCGAATTTTGTAAAATCGCTTCTTAGTGGATGCCTACGTCATAGAAAGAACATTGTCACAAAATTTCATGCTTCTAGGTCCAGGGGTTTGGATGGGCGTTGATAGATCACCCCCTCACTCACTAACTCACTCAGGAAGTGTTCTTTTATATATATAGACTAGCACGCAACGCCCGCTTCGCTGGTCCCTATTTTTAAATGAATCACTATAATGAATTCTCAAAATTTCATTAATTTTTATCACATGAAAAAAAAGAGAAACAAAATCTGAGTAGGAAAAATGTCGCACCGGGTTCTCACTGCCTTCGGAAAAAATTCCCAAAATGCTCTAACTTTTATTTCTATTATTTTCCCACTTCGCCCCCCCTCCTGTCTATCCTAATAATTTTACAAATTTGAAAATATCCGCAATCGATTTGTAAGTATCAAAAACTTCTATGCACCAGTTTTGAACGATATATCTCTATTTTTATTTTTTTACCGCTCTACTCCCCCCCCCCCTCCCAATAATTTTAAAAATTCCAAAAATATCCGCAATCGATTTGTAGGTATGGGAAACCTCTATGTACCAATTTTGAATGATCTAACTCTATTTTCTTTTTTTTTGCCCCTCTGCCCCCCCTTCCCGGCCCTCCTAATAACTTTACACTTTCGAAAAAATCCCCATTCGACTTGCAGGCCTCTAAAATCTATCTGTACCGATTTTGAACGGCCTAACTGTATTTCTATTTGTTTTTGACCATAGCCCCCCCTTCCCGCCCCACCTAATAATTTTAAAAATTCGAAAGTATCCGCAATCGATTTGTAAGTATCGAAAACATCTATATACCAATTTTGAACGATCTAACTCTATTTTTATTTTTTGCCCCCCCCTCTCCCCTCCCCCTTTCCCGGCCCTCCTAATAACTTTACACTTTCGAAAATATCCCCATTCGACTTGCAGGCATCTAAAACCTAACTGTACCAATTTTGAACGGCCTAACTGTATTTCTATTTCTTTTTGCCCCATAGCCCCTCCCCCCTTGCCGCCCCCCTTCCCGCCCCTCCTAATAATTTTACAAATTCGAAAATATCCGAAATCGATTTGTAGGTATCGAAAACCTCTATATACCAATTTTGAACGATCTAACTCTCTTTTTATTTTTTGCCCCCCTCTCCCCCCCCTGCTGCCCCACCTGGGGGCTGAATTTCTAAAATTCCAGAAATTGGTTTTTAGATATTTGCATCAGCTATATTTTAGAGCAAAAACTTCACGCATATCTATTTTTTTGTTTGAGATATATAGGATTATGCGAAATCACGTTTTTACGCATATGAAATCACGTTTTGCCCCCCCGCCCCCCTTGGGGACCGAATTTTGAAAATTCCAGAAATTGGTTTCTTGACATTTGTATTAGCTATATTTTAAAGCAAAAATTTTACGGATATCTGTTTTTTTGTTTGAGATATGAAGGATTTTGTGAAATCACGTTTTGCCCCCCCTCCCCCCCTTGGGGGCGAATTTTGTAAAATCGCTTCTTAGTGGATGCCTACGTCATATCCGAAATCGATTTGTAGGTATCGAAAACCTCTATATACCAATTTTGAACGATCTAACACTCTTTTTATTTTTTGCCCCCCCTTTCCCCCCCCCCTGCTGCCCCTCTTGGGGGCTGAATTTCTAAAATTCCAGAAATTGGTTTTTAGATATTTGCATCAGCTATATTTTAGAGCAAAAACTTCACGCATATCTATTTTTTTGTTTGAGATATATAGGATTATGCGAAATCACGTTTTTACGCATGTGAAATCACGTTTTGCCCCCCCCCCCGCCCCCCTTGGGGACCGAATTTTGAAAATTCCACAAATTGGTTTTTTGACATTTGTATTAGCTATATTTTAAAGCAAAAATTTTACGGATATCTGTTTTTTTGTTTGAGATATGAAGGATTTTGTGAAATCACGTTTTGCCCCCCCTCCCCCCCTTGGGGGGCGAATTTTGTAAAATCGCTTCTTAGTGGTTGCCTACGTCATATCCGAAATCGATTTGTAGGTATCGAAAACCTCTATATACCAATTTTGAACGATCTAACTCTCTTTTTATTTTTTGCCCCCCCCCCTCTCCCCCCCTGCTGCCCCACCTGGGGGCTGAATTTCTAAAATTCCAGAAATTGGTTTTTAGATATTTGCATCAGCTATATTTTAGAGCAAAAACTTCACGCATATCTATTTTTTTGTTTGAGATATATAGGATTATGCGAAATCACGTTTTTACGCATGTGAAATCACGTTTTGCCCCCCCGCCCCCCTTGGGGACCGAATTTTGAAAATTCCAGAAATTGGTTTTTTGACATTTGTATTAGCTATATTTTAAATTAAAAATTTTACGGATATCTGTTTTTTTGTTTGAGATATGAAGGATTTTGTGAAATCACGTTTTGCCCCCCCTCCCCCCCTTGGGGGGGCGAATTTTGTAAAATCGCTTCTTAGTGGATGCCTATGTCATAGAAAGAACATTGTCACAAAATTTCATGCTTCTAGGTCCAGGGGTTTGGTCTGGGCGTTGATAGATCACCCCCTCACTCACTAACTCACTCAGGAAGTGTTCTTTTATATATATAGATAACGGATTAAACAACATGCCATGTTTTCAGTCTTATAATTAACTAGCAGGCTTTGCCCGCTTCGCTGGACATTAAACTTAAATGAGTTGTCAAATTCCCATATCTTTATTAATAGCCCAAGTTCTCGCTGTGATTGGTAGAGGTTTTCTCGCTCGCAAAGTGAGGAGTCTAGGTCTCCACTGTCTTCGGCACAACTTACCCACTTCTTACTTCCCCTTCCTCAGCGGGTGAGTTCGAAGTTTTGCAAAATCACACTAATGTACATAATGCGTACACTTAATCAATATACAGTCTGGGTCCCCACTGCCTTAGGCACAACTTACCCACTTGTTACTTCCCCTTCCTCAGTGGGTGAGTTCGAAGTTTTGCAAAATCCCACTAACGTACATAATGCGTACACTTAATCAATATCCGCACACCAAAATTTGCCATTCTAAGATAATTCAAAGCGAATTCAAACGGAAAAACATGTTTTTACACATGTTTATTGGGAACGATTTCAGTATAAACCCACAATTTGGCAATTTTTTTTGTTGGCGATTATGTCTAAATCATAAATCTAAAAATCATAAATCATATATGATAAATGATAAAATCATAATCTAAATCATAAATCCAAAATAAACAAAATATTAGGCTGCCATATTATATCGCAAACAGTCCAGAACGACATCGTTATCCTTCAAAACAACGCCAAAGAAAAATCGCCAAATTCAGCTGTGGGGTTATACAGAAGTTATACCGTTATATACTCCGACTCCGAGAAGGGGGGGGGGGGGAGATTTCGAATTTCGTGAAATCCAGTTACAATAAGTGCCGGATGCAAACAAACAATTTACGCACCAAATTTCGTGACCACAGAAGTCTTTAATAGAAAATATAAATAAATAAGTACAAAATGCACAGCTTTAGTATGGGAACCCTTTGGTGACTTTAAATATTTTAAGCCATTTTTGCGATGAACTGAATTGGCTATCTCAATTGTGCAATCAAAGATCTTGGCGAGAAACGTCCGAGCTACTTCGGTTCCGAATTTCAAATTTTGCCAAAGGGATCCAATACTAAAGCTGTTCCATATCGAATCTAGGTTGAAAACGGAAAAAGGGTAAAATAAATTAGAAATATCAGACCTATATTTATAAATTTGGTACCAAATGAAAGAGGCGATTTTTCTGAATCCAGGGGTGCAAACAGTTTTTCGATGGGACAATTAGATATTAAAAAAATAACTAAAGTATGAAATTTAAGTGGCAACGGAAAAACGGAAAAAGGGGAAAATAAATTAGAAGTATCAGACCTATCGTTACAAATTCAGTACCAAATTAAAGAGATGATTTTTCTGAATCCTGGGGTGTAAACAGTTTTTCGATGCGACAATTAGATGTTTTAAAATTAACTAAAGTATGAAACTCAGATGGCAAAACTTCATTTAAATCTTTTCATAATTTGTAGTGCGATTCACGCGAATGAAAAAATTCTTTATCTTAAAAATTTATTTTTGCATTTTATTTTTCCATTCAAAGCGTTTTAGTGAAAAAATATTTATGGTGCATGCGCAGGCGTTTTTTACCCACAATTTAAACACTAATCAGAATTTTGAAAATTTCTATAGATATAATTTTAAGTTGGGTGAAGACCTAAGTTTCTGCCAAGCGCCGTTGAATTCCGTCCAGCCGTTCTCGAGTGATGCCCGGACAAACGTGTTTTAGTCTTTTACCCCCCAGGGGGGAACGGGGGAGAATTTCTGAAAAGTTGATGGATATAATTTTAAGTTGGGTGAATACCTAAATCCCTGCCAAGCGCCGTTGAATTCCGTTCAGCCGTTCTCGAGTGATGCCCGGACAAACGTGTTTTAGTCTTTTACCCCCTAGGGGGGGAACGGGGGGGAATTTCCGAAAAGTTGATAGATATAATTTTAAGTTGGGTGAAGACCTAAATTACTGCCAAGCGTCGTTGAATTCCGTCCAGCCGTTCCCGAGTGATGCCCGGACAAAAAAAGCGACATTCGGACACGATGACATACACACAGACACACACACACACACACACACAGGCAAAATTTTCTGAAGTCATTTTCGGCTTTCATGGGGTGTGAAACGTGAAGATATCGCAAAAATTTTCGATTCCGACAAATTTACAGACAAAACTCTGATTTTATTAATATAGATTGTCAATAATAAAAATACTCTTGATTGGAATACCATTATAATTGGAATATAATAAAATATCCCTAAATTTGGTTCGATATTTCTTGTAGGAATCATTTACGAAAGGAATATTTATTAACTAGCAGGCAACGCCCGCTTCGCTGGTCCCTATTTTTAAATGAATCACTATAATGAATTCTCAAAATTGCATTAATTTTTATCACATGAAAAAAAAGAGAAACAAAATCTGAGTAGGAAAAATGTCGCACCGGGTTCTCACTGCCTTCGGAAAAAATTCCTAAAATGCTCTAACTCTTATTTCTATTATTTTCCAACTTCGCCCCCCCCCCTCCTGTCTATCCTAATAATTTTACAAATTTGAAAATATCCGCAATCGATTTGTAAGTATCAAAAACCTCTATGCACCAGTTTTGAACGATATATCTCTATTTTTATTTTTTTACCGCTAAATCCCCCCCCTTTCCGCCCCACCTAATAATTTTAAAAATTCGAAAGTATCCGCAATCGATTTGTAAGTATCGAAAACATCTATATACCAATTTTGGACGATCTAACTCTATTTTTATTTTTTTGCTCCCCCTCTCCCCTCCCCTTTCCTGGCCCTCCTAATAACTTTACACTTTCGAAAATATCCCCATTCGACTTGCAGGCATCTAAAACCTAACTGTACCAATTTTGAACGGCCTAACTGTATTTCTATTTGTTTTTGCCCCATAGCCCCCCCCCCTTGCCGCCCCTCCTAATAATTTTACAAATTCGAAAATATCCGAAATCGATTTGTAGGTATCGAAAACCTCTATATACCAATTTTGAACGATCTAACTCTCTTTTTATTTTTTGCCCCCCCCCCCTCTCCCCCCCCCCCTGCTGCCCCACCTGGGGGCTGAATTTCTAAAATTCCAGAAATTGGTTTTTAGATATTTGCATTAGCTATATTTCAGAGCAAAAACTTCACGCATATCTATTTTTTTGTTTGAGATATATAGGATTATGCGAAATCACGTTTTTACGCATGTGAAATCACGTTTTGCCCCCCCGCCCCCCTTGGGGACCGAATTTTGAAAATTCCAGAAATTGGTTTTTTGACATTTGTATTAGCTATATTTTAAAGCAAAAATTTTACGGATATCTGTTTTTTTGTTTGAGATATGAAGGATTTTGTGAAATCACGTTTTGCCCCCCTCCCCCCCTTGTGGGGCGAATTTTGTAAAATCGCTTCTTAGTGGATGCCTACGTCATAGAAAGAACATTGTCACAAAATTTCATGCTTCTAGGTCCAGGGGTTTGGTCTGGGCGTTGATAGATCACCCCCTCACTCACTAACTCACTCAGGAAGTGTTCTTTTATATATATAGATAAATTGGTCTTTTTAACCGACTTAAGATAAGTGGATACGTTCGATCCATTGGCATATTATTCATATCTTTATAAACATTTGTAACTTTCTTTCTTTTCTTTTTCTTTCTTTCTTTTCTCTTTTCTTCTTTCTTTCTTTTTTTATTTTTTTTTTTTTTTTGTTAAATTTCTGTAAGTACTAATAAAAGACTTTTTAACAGTACAAATATTTTCAAAAATTAGAATTTGCATATAATCTATTTAAAAAAAAAAAAAAAAAAACTATTCCGGAGTCAACATCTAGCTTCACAATTTTTTGTTACACCCAATAATTTAAATTGAAAAAATAATTAATTATTAGAGTCCTCAAGAAATTGCCAAGGCACTTGCAGAAAATATATTTTGCAATAGGCAAACTTGTAAGAAATTGCACGTGATTTATATTGTTATAAGTTACGTTAATATCATTTCATAGCAACATGTAGTAAATGTAACCAGGAAGGGCAAAAACACCTTAAAAAATAAATCAATTTTAAAATACCTAATACTACATTTTTATGCTTGAATATAATACATACTTCTTCAGTAAACTAAATGCATGTCTATGTTATCACATAACGTAAAAAGAAAATTTAAATGTCTTTCTATAATGCGAATGTTAACCTTTTAAATAAATAAATCATAACATTCGAAATTAACTCTTTATTCCAATCCTAGCCTATGTTTTTTCCTAGCAAATATTACCAACCGAAACATATACTTTAAAATAATATTTTAAATCTATGTTCCCCTCAAACTTTACTTCGAACAAGTCGCACAAAAAAGAAAAAAGCGGTTAAATGCTAAAGAGGAACTTCAAATATTGACTTGGCCTCTTTCGAAAAGAAATTCAGACAGCCATAAAATCGCCCGTGCGTTTTTTTTTCTCTCTCTAAAGGTCCAATGACTTTGCATAAAGTCATTTCACCAGCCGAAGAATAAATTATTTGAAGAATGCTTTGAAGAAGAATTAATTTTTTTTTAACTCTTTTAATATTTAACAACATATATTCTTTATGTGAAATTTTCTCCTTTAAAATTACATATCCATTTATTTATTCCTTAAAGACTTGACAATTTTTGAAGTTTTTAAATACATTGCATATTTGCCAAATCCAGGGTTTAACCTGGCAAAAAAGTTTCTTTAGCAGTTTAGATAAAATGTATAAGCAGTATTTTAGCTTTTTCGAATCTTTTTCTTAACTTGGTTATCCCCAATTTTGTTTTCTGTTTGGTTTGTTCACTGACGATTTTAACCAAGGATATATTGTGATTTAAGAAAAATGAGTCAGCAAAATTTTGTTTCGATTTACAACAAACACAATACTAGCACTAAGAATACATCTATGAAGCAAATTCTTAATTATGTTTTTAAATATTTTTGCATATAAATTCAACCATTAAAAGTCGAAATTAAATCTGAATATACTAAATAGATAATGATTCCAAGTATTTTTAGTGATTTTGTAATTTCTGTCCACGAATATTTGCATAGAAACTAGAGGTAGTTATATAAAGATATTTTATGAAATAATCCAGTTTTAGCTTTTTAGCGAAATTCTTACAGACATAGTTTAGCAAAATACAATATCTTTTAGCAAAATGCTAAAAAAACCAATGGCAGTTTAAACCATGGCCAAATCTCTCCAACAATTGACATGATAAATGTTGCGGCCATTGCACAATTTTCTTTCATATTCCCCACAAATTTGCGCCGTGCATTTTTATTATTATTATTATTATTACCCTAACAACACATTTGTACATAATACATCCTGTAAGATATCCTGAGGATGTCATTTAGAGAAGATGTGCTGTTAGGGTAATTATTAGAATTATTTTTCGTGATGAACATAGAAGATTTTCCTCTCAGAAAATTATAGTAGTAAATGTAATAATGTTATACTTTAAAAAAAATTAAAGAACACGCTTTTATTGAAATGTAAACTAATAATTTAGAATTAAACAAAAACCATTTTTAAAAAATCTCCCCTGACTGGGCTCGAACGTTAGACCTTTAGGTTCGTAGCTCGGAGCTTTACCTCACAGCCACAACGTTCACGTAGGTAAAGTCTTTTTTTACAATATAGATTTTTTGTTTGCTCCCAGAGCGGTTACAAACATACATACAAACATACATACAGGTGAAGCTAATAAAAGAAGCGTGTTAAAAAGAAAGTCAATTTTGCGCTCTATTGACAACTTATTAAGAATTGCATTTTTCAGGGTTTTTTTTTTTTTTTTTGGGGGGGGGGGTGTAAAATAAAATAATAATGATAATAATAATAATAATAATAAAAGATTTTTTTTTTTTTTCAAATTATTACAGATGATTTACATCTCTCTGGTTGGAGGGGGGGGGAGGTAGGAATGACGTTCCTACTTATAAATATATGTATAAACTAGTATTATTATAAATATATATTTTTTTTAATATTAAAATTTAAAAATAATATTCTTTGTGTATATTTATACAAAATTTCCTCCCATCCATACATGTCACATATTTTGTAAAAGAAGAATGAAACGCTACCGATTGAGCGAATTTCACTAAAAGTTGATATGAATTAATTTACGACAAAGTGTACCGATATATAAATTTCCATTAGGGGTTGGTTCTTGATTAACAGCTGCCCCAAATTTTTTGTGAAACACACACAGAGATAAATGGTAAAATTGCGTTCTGGACCTCTCAAAGTTTATAAATCTATTGAAAACTGGAAGTCGAAAATTTTTACAAATGACATATTTTCCTCTGTATTGAATAGAAGAAATTACTGGTTTCGTAAAAAATTTCGAATTCGTGATCTAGACGGATTAACCCTTTTTGAGAGGTCCAAAACACAATTTGACAATTCTTAGAAAATATCTGATTGTGTGTGTGAGACAAAAATTTTGTGAAAAATGTATCTCGGGAACTATCGGACAGAATTTCATACATATTGATATGCAGTTACACCTCGACATAAATTAGTGCCTATCAACTTTTGGTAAAAATCGTCCTACATCTAGCTCTGTTATTCAATTTCTTCACAATTTTTAAATAAGTCAATATAGGACAAAATTTCATATAAATGTAGGTAATAAGAATTATTTTTAACTTTTGAGTGTGAAATTAAAAAATATTTATTTGTAAGTGAAATAGTCAACCAGGAAATTGTTTTTGTACATATAGGGGTATAGTTTATCTTAATTTTAATAAATATTAATTTTAATAAGTAGTCTGTACTGCGAGAATACGTTTAGAAAAACATAGAAGAAATTATTTATTAATATTAAATTATAGTGAAAAGAATTTCATACAAATTAAAATGTAGTTCCACCCTGATATAAATTAGTGACTATCAACTTTTGGTGAAAATCGTCCAATGGATGCCGTTTCCATTCCGTTTTATTAAATTTTTTTACATGGTAGTACAGGAAAAAAAAAAAAAAAAAAAAAATCATGAAACTGAATCTAATGCAAATTATTTTTAGCGAATCATTGTGATATAAAAAAGAATTGTCTATAGTAGGGGAAAAAAATGGATACGTCCTTTATTTTACAAAAAAAAAAAAAAAAAAAAAAAAAAAAATGGACACGTGGGAGCAACTCTTCATCCAACCCCCGAAGGAAAAATTTCCAATCTGGATAACTATCAAAACGATTCGTCAATGCCTTTAAAACGAATGGTTGAGCCATTTAACCGTGATAATTTAAAACAAAGTTACCAATTTTTTCATTTTTAACTTTAAAAATAATCTGGCGTGTCACTCACACGACTTTCTCTTACCCTGAAATTTAATACTATAAATACAGGTTTCAGATTAAGAGGTAAGATAACGACAACTGTCATGTAAACCTATGCTAAACAATTCAAATTAGGCTTCAGAAGAGTTTTATACGATAATTAGTTCTGTGTCTACCACCCCCCTCAACCCCCGTTTCATTAATGCACCTATATTTATACAGAATTTAATTCGGTTATTAAAAAATAATTCTGTTAATATATATATATATATATTAAAATTATTATTTAAAAAAATTATCTTTTATGATAATGCAGACAATTTCCATGTTAAAGAAGTAGTATAACACTAAATATAAAAAAAAAAGTCCATTTTACTCTCAATAAAAAATAAATAAATAAATAAATAAAATAAATAAATTCTAAGTTTCTTTCGTTAAAAGTAAAAAAAAAAAAAAAAAAAACGATAACTTTGTTTTAAATTATTACAGATTTATAGTTCAACCATTTATTTTAAAGGTACTGGCAAGCTCTTTTGAATGATACCCATCATGAAAATTTACTCCCCTCGAGGGGGGACTTCTCCCCCAGGGGGGAGGCGAGGCTCCTACATACACAATTTTTTTCCCCAGTTGACTATCTCTGTTACAAAAAATATATATCGTTTCATTTGGTTTAGTGCAGTCTATAGATGTTAAACTCTACTTACCTGCAATTTACCCCATAGCCGTAATGTATTTGAATACTTTTGAGTGTCCCTGTTAACAAACCATTTGCTTCATCTCAACGAAAAGCTTACTGTATAGCATCCCTATATGATACACATATAGAATACCGAGTTTGGAATTTCTGCTACTATTTGTTCTTGAGATATGCTGATAACAGACACACAGATAGACACACAGACAGACAGACACACAGACCATTCCCTAAAAACATAATTTTCGTATTCAGGGGACCTCAGAACATGTAAATATAACAAAAACTCACGTTCGAAAATTTGACCCTAAAACAATACTTTATCGACCCTATGGGTAAGAGAAAGTCAAAAAGACACTTTTTTAATGATATTGTTAGTTGAGTATAAAATCGGCTTTCTTTGGACACTCAGTGTTATACTTTTACGAAAAATTAATTTTAATAAATTACATAGTTCTACGAAATCGTATTTTTCAAAAACTTTTTGTACTGCGTTGTGTGTCTCTAATATATTTTGTTATGTTGAATTCAGAAATGCTTGTTTTTTCTTGCTATTACGTAAGGATTTTACACAGAGTAAGGTGGTTGGTGGTTGGGTTTTACGTCGCACTAGTGCTTCGCAGATGGGCAATTGTAGACGGTCTGGGACACACCCCTAGAGGTGGTCCGGAGACATGCCATCACAATTTTGATCCTCCACGGAAGGGATGGCTCTCCCGCTTCGGTGACCCCCAGAGGCATAATTTTTGATGGGAACATGGAGGACTTTGCGGCCACGACAGATTTTACGTGCACCAGCCACCATTAGTGTACACGACGGTCTTTGGCCGGCTCGAGTACCGAACCCGCAATCTTCCAATTACGAGGTCGGCGCTCTACCGACTGGGCTACCGCGTCCCACAGAGTAAGGATGAGGATAGGAAAAAATTACACAGAGGCTATAACAAATTCGAAATATTTATTTATAAAATACATTAAAATAGTCTACTAATAAAAACAAAAACTATTTTATTTACAAGACAAAACTTTAGTTAAAATGCATTTAAAAACAAAATATACATTTAAAAACATTTAAAATTTAGACGTTTCGAAACCCTTCCAGGTTTCCTCATCAGTATCACTACAACATAATTTGGAAACATTACATGAATACACAAGGAATTTATAGAAGTGCAGAATATTGAGGAGCCAGTGCGCATGCGTCATTCATAGTGTAGAGATCATAGATATAGTAATAAGACATAGATTGATCAGCGAGAGGGAAAAAGTGATACCTTTTTTTTTCGGGAAAAGTCACTTTAATGGCTGCCTTTCCCCGAGTAAATCACACACAGGAATACACACGGATAATTTAGTAAATAAAATTTATGAATAATTTATTTACTTAAGGTGAATGAAAAACTCCAGATACACTTTCAAATTCATTTTTCTTTTTATTCTTTTTTTCAATACTCTCTAATGGCTGATTTTAGAACTTTTTTTCGGCATCAAAATTTTTTGCTCAATAACATGGGGATGATAGATCTATATATATTACTATATCTATGGTAGAGATGGCTGGCAGTGTGCCAACTCTCAAGGAAAATACGTGATTTAGAATTATCATAGCCAGAATTTAGATCTTGTATATCGAAGTCAGGAATATCGGTTTCTATTGAATGGATTACAATATTAGAATTTTGGTTGCAATTTTTATATGACCGTCTGTGCTCCTGTATTCTAATTCTTGCCGTACGGTCAGTTTCACCTATGTAAACATATTTACAATTTTTACAAGGAATTAAATATATTACGCCAGTTAGATCCAAAGAAGGGGTTACAGGTTTAAAGTTAAAAAGAAAGTTTTTTAATTGTTTAATCGGCCGCAAAGCAGTATGAATATTATGTGGTTTAAGTAATTTAGAAATAAGTTCTGAAGGAAAACCAAAATATGGCATAGAAATATAATTTTTCTTATTAATCAGTGAATTTTTCGTTTGCATTGGAAGAGAGAGAGGGGGGGGGGGGGTTGTAGGAGGAAACGAAGAGGGGAAGTGGATAATTTTTTGACGATAAATTCGTTTTAACCAATTAAGAGGGTAATCGTTATTTATTAAATCCTGAAAAATTCTTTTAATTTCCAACTTAAAAAGTGTATCATTACTGCATAACTGAAGAGCTCTACTAACCAAAGTAGAGTAGACAAAAGTAGTATATTATTATCTTTTAAATGTGATTTTTGTCATCGAAGCTCTCTTTAGAGCTTTTTTCTCTTGTGTACGGCTTCAGAGACTTGAGGGGGGGGGGGGGTTCTATGCAGTATCCAACAATAATCTGCCAACATGTTAACACTCCATCGTCCCTGATACCTCCCCTACATTTCTTTAGTGTCTTAATGAAATAGCTCTCATTGTTTTTTATTCACATCACCCAGATTTTCAGGGAACTAACTTAGATGAAAGTTCAAAAAGTGGAGTTTTGAGTTCAAAAAGTCTCATATTTTGTCAAAACTGTAAATGGTGGAAATTTTTGAATAGTTTATCGTTAATCATCGGCCCAAAATACACCAGAAAAACACATTACATTGAAGAAAAAAATTTAATTGTAGACCTGTGTTATTTGCACTGACTGAGTAAATTTGCAGAGAAAAATATAGAACAAAATTTTGTGATGGCCACAAGTACTAAGCTTTCTTTTCTTAAAAAAAAAAAAAAAAAAAAAAAAGGAAGAAAGAAAGAAAAAGAAATATCTAGTCCTTGTATGATTTGTTTTTTTACTTTTTTGGAAAGGCACACAGATGCTTTACGTTTCGATGAGTTTTGTAAAATTATTGTTTTTAAAAACAGTCAGATTTTCTTTTAAGAAATCTGGGTTTTCAAGAAGTTTGGATTAAACTTATTTATCCAACTGAAAAATTTGCTTCATTTGAATACTCTCGTAAACTTTAATTTTATTCATGATTTTAGGGTTATTTTCAATTTTCTTGGCAGTCAATTGATTTTCTTAGTAATATATAACTCTGCAAATTGAAAGAGGAACATTTTTCTGAAAGAAATCTTTCAAATGAGTAATTTTGTAAATAAGTTAGTACTTAATATTTAGTTTTTAGTAAAAAGTAGTTATTACACTTAAAACACACACACACCTACACACAAAAAAAAAGTTTTCTTTTTCTTTGAAGACAAAAAAAAAATAATTTTATGTTTTGTAAAAAGAAAAAAGAAAAAGAAATGAAGGAAGTAGATTTTTTTTTTTTTTTAAATCTTGCTAAGCACTCTTTTAAAATAATTTTTAAATCTTAAAATATTTTATATTGTTTCTAAACATGAAAATTTCTCTAACATCTTTAAATCTATACATTGTGAACAGTAATACGCAATGTATTTTTTCCTACCGTAGAAATTTAAAATGAAGTCAATACAATTTTTATTAAAACAACATTTTTTTTTTCTTAGTTATTAACATAGGGTAAGTGCACCAGTGATTGACACTTTTAGAGCAATCTCTGATTTTTTAATGTTCTAGTCATCAGAAAATATTTTTAGAAATCTTAAGTTACTACATATATGGTATGAAAGACATTCAGAACCACATATGTGTTAAAATATATACATTTGATAACAATTATTTCTTTTTTTGTATGAATTTTTATTTGACACCCACTCAATTTTCCAGTAATTGACACTGCCAGTTTTTCATTTTATCAGTAATTGGTCCCCTATGTTCCAGTGTTTGACACTGCTAGTTATTCCTTTTACCAGTTATTAGCATCCTATGCCCCAGTGTTTGACAAAAAATGTTAAAATTCTTATATGTAAAATATATGATTTTATTATTTCGGCATAGATGTCAATTACTGGAGCATGCCAATCACTGGAGCACCTACCCTATCGTACGTTTTATTTGCAACTATGTAATTTATTTGTAAAAGGAAATTATCGAAATTTAAATTATGTTTATTTTTAATGTAATTCAATTAAAATAATTCATGAATACATTTTTTTACACATTACAATTAACAATTCTTTAATACATTTTTTAATGCATTCTAATTATAATTACTGTGTGACCTAAATATTGAATACATTACAATCAACACTGTAAATAAAATTATACTTTTAAAAAATTAAAGAACACGCTTTTATTGAAATGTGAACTAAAAAGCACAAAATATCTATCTTTATAGTATTAAAATGCAAGGTAAGAAAAAATTGTGCGAGTGACACACCATATTACAGGGTGATTATAAAATAATTTAGAATTAAACAAAAACCATTTTTAAAAAATCTCCCCTGACTGGGCTCGAACTTTAGACCTTTAGGTTCGTAGCCCGGAGCTTTACCTCACAGCCACAGCGTTCACGTAGGGAAGTTTTTTTTTTTTTTTTTTTTTTTTCAATACAGATTTTTTATTTGCTCCCAGAGCGGTTAATAACATACATACAAACATACATACAGGTGAAGCTAATAAAAGCGTGTTAAAAATATGTCCTATTTGCTGCCAGAAATTCTCTGTAATTTTAGAAAATACGTTCTGACAACGTGATTTTTTCGTAAATTATACGTATTTTCTCAAATTACAGAGAATTTCTGGCAGTAAATAGGACATATTTTTTACAGTGAACTTATAACAACTAATGAGTGCATTTTTTAATATTACACTACAATTAATATCTAACTTAAATTCCAAGTTTCTATCTATAAAATTAAATGTATAGAAGTTATGAATACTTGTAAAAAGAAATTATAGAGTTTAAATTTATATTTCTTTTCTTAGTTCAATTTAAAACTAAAATATAAGTTTCATATTCACTACTCATAACAAACTTTAAAGTATGATAGCGTCTGAATGCCTTATCCGATGGAGCTGAAAATTTATATGAATATTATAAGTCACTGTTGCACTAACTATATGCATTTTGGTGAATTTAGAATTTGTAAATTTTTACAGGGACAGAACGAAAAATTATTTATCATTATGATCTATGCGCTCAAAGTACTATAGCGTTAAATTAAACATATTGTACTATATGCAGAGAAATACTCAAATACCCAATATATAATTTTTTTCTCTTTTGTTTATTTAACAACTCCTCTTACTTTACTTTATCTACAAAACCGTTAATTACTCAATACTCGGAAAGTCGAGTGGAGTCACTACAGATATTTATTATTATTATTATTATTATTATTATTATTAAATTAATAAAACCATGTTACTAAAGGGAAAACAAACTCCTCTCATGTTTACTTTCCGAACACTATAGTGAAGAAAGTATTGTAATCATGTCAAAAATCCGAATTCGAGATTTTGATGTTTCTATACGTTTCGAGGTCCCATGAGTCCGTTTTTACTATTTTTGCGATGATGTATGTATGCGTGTGTGTATGTGTGTATATATGTGTGTATGTATGTGTGTGTGTATGTCTGTGAGTGAACACGCTAGAGTCTAAACGCTTTGTTCGAATGAGCTGAAAGTTGGTGCGTATATTGTAAGTCACCATAGTACGAACCCTATAGATTTTGGTGAATCTAGTACTTATAGTTCTTTTACAGGGACACAAAGAAAAATTCTTTATCATTATGGTCTATGGGACCAAAATCTTAAAAGTGCGATAGCATCTAAACGCCTTCTTCAATTGAGCAAAAATTTTATACACATATTATACGTCACAGTTACTCAATCTGTATAGAGTTTGGAGAATCTGGCACTTACAGTTTTTTTACAGGGCACAAAGAAAAATTCTTTATCATTATGGCCTATGGGGCCAAATTCTTAAAAGTGCGACAGTGTCTAAACGCGTATTTAATCTGAACAAAAAATTTGTACACATGTTATAGGTCACAGTTTCACGAACTGTATAGATTTTGGTGATTTTAGCACTTACAGTTTTTTTACAGGGACACAAAGAAAAATTCTTTATCATTATGGCCTGTGGGACCAAATTTTTACTTTCTTCTATATTCAATAGAAGAAAGTATTCGTAAAAATTTTCGACCTCGGGTTTTTGATGGATTTACACGTTTTGAGAGCTGTAGAACACGATTTGACCATTTTTAGAAAATGTCTGACTGTTTGTCTGTCAGTCTCTGCGTGTGTGTGACAAACTTTTGTGGCAACTGCATCTCAGGAACTACTTCACGGAATTTCATACAAATTGGTATGTAAGTGCACCTTGACATAAATTAGTGCCTATCAACTTTTGGTAAAAATTGTCTAACAGGTTGCGTTGCCATCACGCTTTTTCTAAATTTTTAACATGGTGGTATAGTACAAAATTTTGTACAAATGTGCATAAAGAGAATTATTTTTTAATAATCATTATGAAATTTACCAGAATTATTTATAATAGAGATAGTCAATTGGGAAAATTTTTTTGTATGTGTAGGAGTCTCGCCACCCTCGAGGGTAATAAATTTTCATGATGGGTATCTATCAAAAGAGCTCGCCAATACCTTTAAAACGAATGGTTGAACCATAGATCTGCGATAATTTAAAATAAAGTTATCGATTTTTTTCTTTATGTAATATTGACAATAAAATTGACTTTTTTTTTTTTTATATATCTTTATTGTTATACTACTTCTCTAATATGGAAATCATCTGTATTATCATGGAAGATAATTTTTTTAAATAATAATTTTAATAAATTATTTTTACTGAGTGAATTTGTATAGGAAAATATAGAAGAAAGTCATGTGGTGGCCACAACATACTAGTTAAAAGTGCGATAGCATCTAAACGCCTTATTCAATTGAGCTGAAAATTTATATGAATATTATAAAATCACTGTTGCACTAACTATAAGCATTTTGGTGAATCTAGCATTTATAGGGTTTTTACAGGGACACAACGAAAAATCTTTATCATTATGATCTATGGGCTCAAAGTTCAGTAGCGTTAAATAAAACATCGTGTAATATATGGAGAAAAATACTCAAACACTTTATTATGGTTTTCTCTTTTGTCACTCCAGATTTTTTTCTGTTAGCGAATACTTCAGATATCTTTATATCAGCTAATAATTGTCTGTTCTAACATAAAACATTATAAATGACATTTTATTTTTATTTTTGCATTTTTTACATGCAAAATGGTAGTATTTTTCATTAAGCGGGGATTCTTTAATTACATACAAGGGTCAAATAATGTATCACGATGGATTCTTACGAAACAGACTCAAAATAATGTTATCACCATAGTTACCGTCAGCTTCACTTGAGATTGCTTTATTCTTGATATATATTAAGGAAAATGAACCAGTGGCGATATTGCAAAGAAGACGGAAAGCTATATAAAAATTAATAATAAGGGGAAAAGAATTGATGAAATATTTCTCCGCATACCCGGAATTTTGTAAAAAGGTTGGTATTCTTTAATACATTTCATAATTTGCATGAGCTGGTAAGTTATTGAATGTTTTACCATCAATAAAACATATAAGTAAATTTACAACATTACATTACAAAAATTGCAAATAACATGTTTAAGGGATATGGTTTATTTTATTTATTTCATAATTTGCATGAACTGGTATGTTATTAAATCATTTACCGTCAATGAAAATAAATCTATATTACAGTCGAACCTCGTTAACGTGAACACTGTTAACGTGAATTACTTTTAACATGAACTGTTTCCACAATCCTCATCAAAGTGAAGATTAGTTTAGTTATATGAAGAATAGTTACTGATAGCATGAACTTCTGATAACATTAACAGGTTTTTTATCCCCCTTGAGATTCACGTTAACAATGTTCGACTGTATAAAAAATTACATTACAAAAATCGCAAATAGCATGTGCAAGGAATATGAAAAAAAAAAGGGGGGGTGGAGGGCAGATTTTATTCATTTCCTAATTTGCATTAACTGGAAAATTATTAAGGGATTTACCGTCAATAAAAATAAACTTATTATGCAACATTACATTACAAAAATCGCAAATAGCATGTGCAAGGAATATGAAAAAAAAAAGGAAATTTTTATTCATTTCATAATCTGCATGAAATGGTAAATTATTAAATGATTTACCGTCAATAAAAATAAATTTATTATGCAAAATTATATTACGAAAATTTCAAATAGCATATATTTAAAAAAAAAAAAAAAAAAAAAGGCAGTTTTTATTCATTTCATAATATGCATGAACTAGTAAATTATTAATTGATTTACTGTCAATAAAAATAAATTTATTATTTTACATTACATTACAAAAATCGCAAATAGCATGTGCAAGGAATGTGGAAAAAAACATGGTAGTTTTTATTCATTTCATAATTTGCATGAACTGGTAAATTATAAATGATTCACCGTCAATAAAAAAAAATTTATTGTACAACATTACATTATAAAAATCGCAGCTAGCATGTACAAGGAATATATATATATATATATATATATATATATATATATATTTAAAAAAAAAAAAAAAAAAAAGGGCAGTTTTTATTTATTTCATAATTTGCATGAACTGGTAAATTATTAAATGATTTACCGTAAATAATAATAATAAATCTATAATAAAACATTACATTACAAAAATCGTAAACAACATGTGCAAGGAATGTAAAATAATAATAATAATAGTAATAATGGCAGTTTTTATTCATTTCGTAATTTGCATGAACTGGTACATTATTAAATGATTTACCGTCAATAAAAATAAATTTATTCAACAATAGTATGTGCAAGGAATATGAAAAAAAAAAAAAAAAAAAAAAAAGACAGTTTTTATTTATTGTATAATTTGCATTAACTGGTAAATTTTAAATGATTTATCATCAATAAAAATAAATTTATTATTAAAAAAAAATTACAAAAATCGCAAATAATATGTGCAAGGAATATGAAAAAGAAAACGGCATTTTTTATTCATTTCATAATTTGCATGATGTATTTAATTTATTTAATATTTAACCTTTGTAAATAAATGGGATGAATAAATGTGTAACATTACATTTTAAAATTGTAAAAAATAATTCTAAAGTTGCTTGCGATAATTATTTATTCTCTCTCTCTCTCTCTCTCTCTCTCTATATATATATATATATATATATATATAACATATAAATATATATATATTAAACGAATTGATTAAATATAGTTGTTTGCTTGGTATAGCTGCACAGTTTTCCGAAATCTTGCGATCTCGCTACTCTATGAAAGACACGTTTCCTGATGAAGGAATACTTCTATTTTTGAGTATTTCGAATTCCAAATTCTAATTTCCAGACATCTTTGCTCATATTTTTATAAAATTCTTGGTTTCTGTTGGATAACTTTCTTGAATATCACATGAAAAGTTTTCATACCTTGAAGGCTTAAGTGTATTGGTCCTAATCGATAAACATTAGCGTAAATATTTAATTTAAAATTAATCTCTCAAAATGTATATGGTCATTTAAGTAAAATGATGCAAATGAAAATCATAAGAAAAATATGAGTGCTAACATTTAAATTGATTTAAAATAACTTTTATTAATATATACTATATATATATATATATATAGAAAACTATTGAAATGAATTTATATATATATATATAAGTTTAAAGATAAAAAAAGTTAGAAAAACCAAAAGGAGAATTACAACTTAAATGTAGGAATATATAAACAAATGAATGAAATAAATGAAATTAAACCCCAAAAAATACTGAAGTCTTCATCAGGAAGGCCCCTGATTGAAGTGTAAATTGAAGTGCTAAATTGAAGTGCTTACTTATAAAGTTATTTACTTATTAAACCAATAATTATTTGAATTTGCGAACAATAAACACCTTTCGGAAACACGCAGAAAACTCCCGAATATCCGTGAGCAGATTGTCCACGGGTGCAGGAAAAGGATGGAATCAAAAGAAAGTGTTTTCTTAACAAGAAATAAACAAATTATTATTATTATTAAGAAAAACAATATAAATATTTTATATTGTTTTTCTATGTCGCTTAAGAACTCGTCGCTTAAAAAGTCGTCGTTAAAGAACTATGTCGCTTTTATTTTATTTATTGTTGATACAATATTCTATCACAGGGGTGGCCAACACGCCACCTGCCGTGTATTTATTTATTTATTTTCTTTGCGTCCCGCGAGGAGGAGATTAACGAGGAAGTTTAACAACTTTGGTTTAGAAATTAAAAATTAATAGATCCGTTTTAACTTACCGAAGTGAAAATACCTTTGAACGATTATGGTAGATAAAGAATCGAACTGTTGTAATGAAATATTATTAAGTCCATTATTCATTCTTTTTATTATAGTTATTAACATATAGTCATAATTTTCTTACGATTTTATTGTTTATTTATGAATGAAAATAATTTAGATTGGTATATTCTGCTCCGAATGTTCATCCTGCTATTTCCCGAAAAAAGTATATACATACATGATTCATATATTCACAAACATATAGACACATACAGATATGTACATACGGTGCGGCCCGCAGGAATAAAATAGATTTCCGATGCGGCCCACCAAGTTTTTCCGGTTGGACAGGCCTGCTTTGTCAGACATTCCAGCATTTTAATTTACTTCGTAGCATTATTATTACCCTCCCTCCACCTCTTTTTTTTTTTTTTTTTTTTTTTTTTTTTTTTTGCACGTCATTTTTCTTGAATGGTATTTCTTTTCATTTATTCGTAATTACACATTACAGAAAATTTAACTACGAGTAAAGTGGTGTGTGAAAAGGACGGGTATTTCTATTTACAATACTCTGCAATAAATTAAAATGTTGGCATAGCTGCAGTATACTGTTTAATTTAGGGCATAAATTAGCTCACAGATTGCACCTTGGCTTTACCATAAATACTTTTTTTTCGCTTAGATTTTTTACATCCTATAGTATATAACATTTTTATCCATCCTACAGTATACAAATATTTTTAGTAAATATAAATATTTTTCATTGTTTGTATTATGTTTTATATATACAATATACAGTAAGATTTAGCGCTGTTTCATTTAGCGCTGTTTCGGTTTAGCGCTCTTTTATTTACGAGCGACTAGGTATAACGTTTCCACACGAGAAATACGCATGTGCGTAAGCCGTAGCTTTCTTGGCGAAATAAATAACCTTTACAAGTCCGCCAGATTGGCACTTTATAGCTGATTTTGTTATTCGTCGTCTCTCTTTATATTCTAAACCAATAACATAACATTAATAACCAATAACATGAATCACGATCACGGATCATAGCTCTTCAGCCACATTCTTGTTTGTTTGTTTACATTTGCATAAGCCACGGATTGTGCTCGCCATGATTTCTGTTAGAATTATTATCAAGAGATTGATTATGCTATATATATTATTGATGAGCCTTATATAATCACAGATTGAAAATTCTGCATAATTCTATGGCTAATGTATAATCGCCGATCTTGTGTTAAAATACATTATAGCTGGTTAGCATTATAAATGCTATTTGTTACGTCCACAAACTATATAATAATAATAATAATAATAATGTTTTATTTTCACTAGTAAAATAAAATACACGTGATGCCAAAATAAGAATGAGGAAATGGGAAAATAAAACATTTAGTGGGACTTCTCCTAATTTTCGAATCAAATTCTTTGGCATACTTGTGGTGGTTGTATAGCCAAAAAGTGAACGGTAACCCCAAATTTGATTGGCGCATGCGCATTTCTTGTGTGGAAACGTTATACCTAGTCGCTTGTTTTTAACTCCCCTGTGGATTCACCGAAATTGCTCGCAGCAGTACGGGGATTCCCTGAAATTGTGCGCGCGCTGTTTCGCATTACGCTCTACTTTGATGGAACGTATCCCCCGCGTTAAGCGGGGTCTTACTGTAATCACATTTTTGAGCTTGAATATTTTTTATGTCATTTACCCCTCCTTTTTAGCCTTTTTGGGGTTTATCCGCTATTTGCATTATTCTCTTAACCCTGGCTATACTCACTTCGCAGGATAAACGGGAGTATAATGTATAACATGAACTTACCCTTCAGTAATTAACTAATGATATCTTTATTCCTTTAGAGAGAGGGGAAAATATGGAAAACACAGATCGAACGTCTATGGATGCCAATAAATTAGAAGATTTCGACACTACGAAAGGTTCTACAAATGGCAATGTAAGTGTCAAAAAAACATTTGCAAATGCATGTAGTGAATTGGCAACAGCGGTAGGCGGCACAATAGAGGAAGATATCGATCATAAACTACTTGGAGAATCAAAAGAATCAGAGGAAGATCTCAAGGAGATTTTGACAAGAAGAGTATCTGAACTTAAAACTAATCTGAAACAGTAAGTTTAAAAATAGCTAGATAGAGTTATTGTACTTGAGTAATCTAATTATTTTATTAATGATTTTAATAAACTGGATCACTTTACAACGGCGTTGCCCGTTGCACTTGCATGCTACTCAACAGTGGTGGCGTCAGAAATTCCCCGACGGGGGGGCACCGGTTCCCCGACAGGGGGGCACTATATGTAGAAACATTTTTACATGCATATTTAACACCATGCACCTTCCTGTCAATGTCTATCCGCTATGTCAAATATACAATGGTATTTTTTTTTTTTTTTTTTTTTGTGTGTTTGTTTGCCTGTTTTTTTTAAAGTGCTTCCGTATTATTTTTAACACCGACTAAGATAAGAAAGAGGGGGTTATAAGTTTGAAGCCTTTGTGTGTTTGAGGCACTGTAACGTCCAAACGAGTAGATCGTCTTTAATGCAATCTTCCCCTTATTAAAAATAAAAATAATAATAAAATAAATAAAGGCTGATTTAATCGGGATGGTTCTTAGTAAAATTCTGTTTGATATATATATATATTTTAAATTAATTAATTAAAATGTAATTTTTCAGGTTATTTTGCATTAAGATTTTAATTTTTGCGTGCTAGCAGTATTCCTTTTTTCATATTATTCGGCTAAGACATGCGAGCTTGCAATCTTCCGAATTTAAATCGTGTTAGATTATAAATCCCGTATATATATATATTTTTTTTCATTGGAGCTGAAAAACAAGTATTTTAAAAATCTTGAATTGTAAAACGATTTTGGCAAGAGTTAAAAATTGGTTAAAAATAATATGAGTTCACAGTCAAACTTTTTTTCAATTCATTTCAGAATTATTGAGTTTTAAGATAGTTTTAAAATAATTTAAAATGTGATTTTTTTTTTCCCTTTCAGGCCACTTTGCATTGACATTTTAAATTAATTTTACAAGCTGCCAACTTTTTAACTTCCAATTCATGTTAGATGATAAATCACGTTATATTATTATCATATTATAGAAATGTACTGTTTCTAACAAAAAAGAAATTTTTAATTGGTTTTGTCAAAAATTAAAAATAATGATTATGATTTCACAGTAAAAAACTCCTAAATTCAGTTGAAAATTGGAGTTTTTAAAGAAAAATTTTATTTAATTAAATTCATCACCAGTGCCACATTCACATTTCATAATTTATAAGCTAGTGTTCTTCCAGCTGAAAATTAGAGATTTTATGGAAAAATTAGAGTATTAAATTCAAAGTAGATTGTTTTTATAAAGTTAGCTTTTCACTTAATCGCCATGTCATCTCGTCGATGTATCGAGCTATTCCCTACCCTCCTAAAATAATATATATGTAATATGTATATTTAAAAAATAATAATAATATTATAGTTTTAAAAAATTAAAGAACACACTTTTATAGAAATGTGAGCTAAAAAACCACAAAATATCTATCTTAGTATTAAAATGCAGGGTAAGAGAAAATCGTGTGAGTGACACACCATAATATTTACATACATTTAAATCTTTAATTAAAATAACTTAGAATTAAACAAAAACCATTTTTAAAAAATCTCCCCTGACTGGGATCGAACGCTGGACCTTTAGGTTCGTAGCCTTACCTCAACGCCACATCGTTCACGTAGGGAAAGTATTTTTTTACAATATAAATTTTTTGTTTGCTCCCAGTGCAGTTACAAACATACATACATACAGGTGAAGCCAATAAAAGCGTGTTAAAAAAAAAAAGAAAAAAAAAAAAGTAAATCATGCATATTAGAGCATGAGCATAGTTGTGAAAAAATAGAGTCAAAGGTATAATAGTATCCTTTTTGCACTGAAGACGGTACGCTTTAGGCTACCGAAACGGCTGTATGCATTTGCAATATTTTTCTTTGGCGTTTCTGACGTAGTAGTTTATTCGGGTTTTAATATTCCAACGCCAAGTCTCCTGTTATTATTAGAGTCAAAGGCATCCAACAAATGTCAGATAAAACTTCCTTCTTAACATGGTATACATTTCATTTGTAACAAAGTATATACATATTACATTTCTCTTAAATGTTAAAATTTTACTTACAATATGCTGATTTAAATATGCACTTAAGGTATAATTTTCTCATAATCATACAACATCAATATTAAAATTACGTTATTTAATCTTCATAATGTGAAATACTTCATGAACAAATGCAGTAGACTTCCAGAAATCCGCATGTTGTTGTAACCAATGTAACTATCAAACCGACAGTAAAATTTTTAATATGAAAAGTTCAAGATAGCACTGATATTAACAATGATTCATCAGAAATTGAATCTCACGAAACACAGAAAGTCAATTTTATGTAGATTATTTTCTGTTGATGATAAATTTTAAATGCATTAATGCTATAAACAAGAAATAATAATTGTTCATAAATAACAATAAATAAATAAAGTAAAAAACTGTTTTTGCCTATTTAAAAAAAAAAAAAAAAAGTAATAAAAGGTAATATACTTGTAATAGAAGCTTATATTGTATCACATGTTGTGTAAAATTTTGTATCTTACTTTATTAGATAAATTTTAATTTCTTAATTCAAGAAAAAAATAAATTAAACTTCATTATATGCATATTTTTTACTAAGTTGCACATTCTCTTTAATTTTTTCTTTAATTTTTTAATTATGTTAATTATTTTCCAAGCATACTTATTTGTATTTTTCCTCATTTTTTATGCATTACAGTATCAAAATCTCGTTTCATAAATGCTAATTTTCACAAAATTCCAAAATACACATATTTTTTTTCCAATTTGTGTGGATTTCTGGGAACCTCCTGCATACACATTAAATTAAAAAAAAAAAAAAAAAAAAAAAAAAAAAAAAAAATCCATTTACGTATTATTGTAACTGAATTCGGCTTTTGGGATAGGTTTTATCAAATATTGTTACTATTCTTTCTAAATCTAATTTCTTTGATCTTGCACTGTGAAGCCCTAAAATCATAAAATTTTGCAACCTGTTTTCTGCACTGAAAGTTCTGAGGTAGTTTTTCACTATTTTAACATTTATAAATTGAACCGACAGATGTTTCAGTCATTGGCTGAATTATTTCATAATTATTAATATATTTTATAGTTGTTTGGTTGGTTGGGTTTTAACGTTGCACTAGTGCTGCTCAATAGACAACTGGCGACGATCTGGGACACCCCCTATCCCTAAGGATGGCCCGGAAACATGCCATCACAATTTTGATCTTCCACGGAGGGGATATTTTTTTATGAAAAAAAAAAAAAAAGCTGAATGAAAAATTGCAATATGACTTTTGAAGATAATAATAAAATATGAGCGGCTGAATTGATAAAATAGAGCAAGAACATTCTTTACTGTTTCCGAAATTTTTGATTTTCATATAAACAAGCATTAAAAATCGGTAAAATTTGTATTGTTCCCCGATTGCCTTTTTTTTCTTCTCTTTTGTTCCCTGACTCTCTAGCAAAAAGTAATTAAAAGTAAATTTTAAAAAGATAAATAAATTTTTAATTTGTTGGTGATGCAGAGTGTAGCGATGTAAAATAAATATAACAATTTTAATTTCATATAATTATTAAAACGACTCTTAATTACACGGAAATATTTTAATGCTTTGAATTTGACAGATATTAAACAAATTATCGTTATAAAATTTCACAAATAGTTAAAATAATTTTCTCTTTAGAAATAGACTGCAAAAAACAAATCTTATTAAAAGGTCTCAATTATTTTACTCATTTCATTTCTCATTGTTAAAGCTGTCTTTAAGTTCTGAAGCAAAAGCGACACATTTTCATCTTATTTTTTAGATATTTTCTTTGAATGTATGATCCTCCCTACACCTACAGCCGACATAGACACGCAATATTTGAAAACAGTATCCTGAATAAGAATTAGTAGAATTAAAGGAAATGTGACTTAAATCAATATGCAAATTATATTTTCGTGATCTATTTGAATGAAATTTCTTTCTTTTTTGTTCTTATTAAGGGGGTGGGGGGGAATTAAGATTGTTTTTTCCGATGTACTTTTTAAAGAGATATCTTATTCTTAAAAATTTCCAGGGAAGAAAAAAAAAACTTATGTGTGTGTGTAGTCTAGTTGCTGTTCACACACAAAAAGGGAAATGGAAACATACGTAGCCTACATGCTTTTTGTCCATTTCAAAGAGAGCTGAGCTGGATAATAGGCAATAAAAAAGCGACTTCTTCACAGAAGCATTGCAAGTGTGATTTTAGAAGATAAGGAATGGGTCAATCCTTGTAATAATACTCGCCGCTTTTTACTTTCCTGTTGTCGTTCCCACCAACTGACGTAGAAGAGGAATACATGGTATATCAATGCTAGCAAAACAAGGCAGTTGCATGCCATTAGTTTTTCTGGAAAAAAAAAAAAAAAAAAAAAACTTTTCTAGAAAGACAAACTTCGAATGATGAAAAGGAAAAAAATATTTTGTTGCTGAACAAAGGGGAAAAAAAGGGTATTTTTCCCCGACAGATTTTGAGAATTTGCCCCGATGGGGGGGCACGAACTCCCCGACGGGGGGGGCTGTGCCCCCCCGGCCCCCCTTCTGGCGCCACCCCTGCTACTCAAGAAATGCGTTGCAGCGAGAGTGACGTTACCACACACAAGTGGTTGAATAAGCAGAAACAGTGATGCCAGATGGTCGAAAATTATTTCCCCAAACAGGTCTTCAAATTTCCCCAAATCAGGGGGTTTTTTTTTTTCGAAAAAATCCCCAACTTGATT
The DNA here is from genome assembly GCA_963930645.1 of Salticus scenicus. Taxonomy (NCBI): domain Eukaryota; kingdom Metazoa; phylum Arthropoda; class Arachnida; order Araneae; family Salticidae; genus Salticus; species Salticus scenicus. Next base: position 267,046,785 of record OZ005658.1, read on the forward strand.
TCTACTAAAAAGGAAATATAAAAAATTTTCAAAAAAAAAAAAAAAAAAAGAATATATATATATCGAGCAGATTTTTCTATGATTTAGGCTCAGATTTTTCCCCAAATGAAGGCAATTTTTAAAAAAATCCCCAAATAACAATAAAGGTAATGAAAGTCTCTAGTCGTAGGGATAAATCATTACGTTGCCAACATTGACAGAAAGTTGAAGAACTCCCCAGATTTGTCCGCAAAAATTTTAGAATTCCCCAAAAAAGTCCCCACAAACATTTGGTCCCCAAAATCGTCCCCAGAAGCCTCAAAAATCCCCAAAATGGAGACAAAGTACCCAATCTGGCATCACTGAGCATAAATAACTCAAGTATCGATAAATATCGATAACTCAAGTTTGCTTAAATATAAGGCTAGTAATTAGCTCAAAGAATTGTATTTTTAACAGAAATTGATTAAAAAAAAATAAAACACCTACTTGACATGGTGAACTAACTCATTTACTCTACGAGAGTAAATGCCGCCAAATGAAAAACTATATTTTAAAAATCCTCTAATTCCTATAATATCATTAAAATATAATTATTATCTATATAATATTTCGCTAACATGGACCAGTTACGGTTAAATTTTGTAGAAACGATACGATAGTGACTTAATAAAATACGCGAGGATAAAAAAAATAATACATAAGCAACGTTTAAGTACACGGACTCATTTCAGTGATCCAATAAACAATTTGATGACGTTTATCTGATGAGATCATTTTATAGAAAAATCTATTTTTAAAAGTTGCATCTTTACGACCTTTGCAAGCATCATTTTAAAGCTAGAATACTTTAAAGTTATAAACAAAATATGAACTTTTGTCATGAATTGACTCAAACACGCGATAATAAAAAGTATAATCAAAATAGGTACTGTGAAGGTGTTCACATATATATGGTTAAATTTTAATTGAATTTTTAAATAAAACAAAATTTAATGATAAATTAATGCATTATTGCAATAAAAAAATAATTAAATTTCAAGTGAGATATTGTATTCACATAATTTGTTCTCAGGCATTTGAAGAAAAAATTGTTTTTAAATGTCATCAAAAATTACACAATTTTAATGATACATACGACCTACACTATATATTAACATAAAACGATAACAGACATCATTCAGAGATCTAAATTTTATATGTTTTATATCTATATCGTAAATAAAATGTGTATATTTTTTAAATGGAAATGTACTTTATTTTATAGGATAAAAAGAAAATAAAAATAATATCTAACGGAAATTCTGACATTAAGCATAATTATAAGAAAGTGTTCTCAAATATTCCTAAACAAGAAAACTCATTGTCAGAATTAATGTATTTCAACACCGGATGTAATAATTTATTTGAAATTACGCAATATTAATGATTTCAGTTTCATAACGGTCATTCTCTAGTCAACCTGACGCTTGGCATAAAACCGGCGAACTACAGGGTTAATACATTTTAAAAACCGTCGTTGATAATTCAAAAATTAACATTGGTTTATACTTAGAAACAAAGAATTGAAGATGGCATGCATTTTGGTGAAAAACAATGATAACGGAAGCAGATGGCTTCCCTTCTTGGCTGATCTCTCCGTGTAACCATATTGCGGTTCCCCGGTTTTCCTCTTTTGCCGTGCAGTAAAGGCGTAATAGTTATCCGCCCTCTCTCTCTCTCTCTCTCAAGCTCCTCGAGTTAAATTTGAAATTATTCAAATAGTTTATGTTTATATACGAACCTGATAGAAAAATTAAATGATGTGACTTTTTGAAATAAATAAAAAACTGTTTGTATTTTCAAGACTTTTGATTCTCTTTATAGTACAACGCAATGGACATATATCATTGCTAAAGGATAAAATATTATCATCCGTTGGATATCAACGTAGCAGGTACTAAGTTTTTTCTTTCACAAAAAATTATGCCATAATGAATGAACTAAATAATATTATAGTTTTAAAAAATTAAAGAACACGCTTTTATAGAAATGTGAACTAAAAAGCACAAAATATCTATCTTAGTATTAAAATTCAGGGTAAGAGAAAATCGTGTGAGTGACACACTATTATATTTACATACATTTAAATCTTCAATTAAAATAACTTAGAATTAAACAAAACACATTTTTAAAAAGTCTCCCATGGCGGGGATCGAACGCTAGACCTTTAGGTACAGCGTCTAGAATAAACAGTGTGGAAAGCGGCGAATAAAATTGTACTAAAAAAATTAAGCCTGTCACCAGATGTCATTGTAATCGAAGCTAGTGTCACAACAACAATATCGAGACTCCCTTTTGGTTAATTATATGCTTAGATCACGTTATTAAACTGACGAAACTGGGAAAAGCCAATCAGGTCTTCGATTTGAGCAATAACTTCGATCACAGCGACATCTGGGTAAGCTTAATATTTGTAGCATCATTTTAACATCACGGTTATAGGCGATTGCCACACTGTTTATTCTAAACGCTGTACTTTAGGTTCGTAGCGCGGAACTTTACCTCAACGCCACGGTGTTCACGTAGGGAAAGTATTTTTTTACAATATAGATTTTTTGTTTGCTCCCAGAGCGGTTACAAACATACATACAAACATACATACATACAGATGAAGCTAATAAAAGCGTGTTAAAAATAAATTAAAAGATATCGCCAACATGGCGGCAAAATTTTAAAAGTCTTTATAGGGGTCTTATATTAAAACTGTTCTGCCTGTGGAAGTATGAAAACTAGGTCGTCAAATTGAATTTTATTTTGAAACGTTTTTTGGAATGATTTGGTTTAACTATCATTAGCGTTTCATCCCATAAAAACTAATGCAAATTTAGCTTGTCATGAATTAAAATTTAAATTGGGTGGTGAAATTGGTATAAGACTTATAAGTTCCAAATTTTAAAGGTAAATCGAAAAAGAAATAAATTGCGGAAATTTCGTACGGGTTTGATAATTATCATTAAAATACATACGTCGTAAGTTTAAAATAAAACATGCTGTACTTTAAAAATCATCTAATACCTATACGTCATTAAAATGTAATAATTATTATAATTAAAATATATACGTGGTGAAATCCGCGATTGTGATGAAATGCTCGCCCTCTGGTGGGCTAAGGTGAAATTACAGTTAACATTAACAGCTTTAGTCGAGACGCCATTGCTTGCCGATGTTTAGTTTCACATATATTTATTGAATAAAAATGAATAAATCCGGTAAAAAAGATAACACATACTGTTGTGTGCCACAGTGTAACTCCAAAGGATCAAGAAATCCAGAATTAAGCTTCCATTTATTTCCAAATGACAAATTTAAAATTTCAGTTGCTTCGGCTAATGGAAGTAAAGAATTAATCAGACGATTTGAAACTAATATTTGTTCAGCTTCAGTTAAAAATCTACTTCCGATCGAACTTTGAATAAACTGAAACATTTTTTTCCAAAAGCAATCAATTTTCCATGATGTAATGGTGGAGAAATTATAGCACGAATATTAAGTAGTAACACAAATAGAACAATAATAAATACACGTGGCTATTATATTTACTAACAACAAAAGCTGAAAAAGAGCCTTCTATCGATCATTACAAACCCGAGCAGTAAATTTTAATTCTGCTTAATAGAACATGCTGTATTAAAAAAATTATCCAATTCCCATACATCATTAAAATATAATATTTTACGAATTGTTCACTTTTTCTCATCAATATATTGATCTGGAATAAAATTATCGAAAGTCATTTTTTTTCTCTAATGTCAAGTTTTGAGTTCCGCTGAACCCTAAAATTAGGTTTTTTAGCGGTTGATCTCTCTCCGTGTCCATGTATGTATAAGTATGTGTGTTATTAGCATAACTCAAGATATCGTTATTAGCGCAAAGTCTAAATTTGGTATTCTATATCTGTATAAACGGAGATGCTACTTGAAAATTTTTATTGAAATTGGACAAATAGTTTCGTGTACAGGGATGTACAAAAATATTCATATACCCTACATGTATGGGCGTTATATCTTGTGAATACATTTTCAGATCGGTTACACTAAACGAAAGAAAATTAACACATTTTTTTTTATGCGCAAGAGTATGTTTTCCATAGCATATGGAATAGCATAACACACTATTATATAACGTAACACTTTTTAACTTTGTTGAAAAGTGTTAAAAGGAGCCTATAAGATTAAAAAAAAAAAAAAAAAAAAAAAACACTGTATGAATTTCTGGGAACAATGTCGCAGTTAAAAGTGGGACAAAATTATTTAGCTATTAAATTAACCGTAATATGGCTTATTTCAAAATGAAAAAAAATGAACTACATTTGCATTTCTTTAATAATTTCATCAAAAGTTTTACTTTTAAACTAGCAGGCTTTGCCTGCTTCGCTAGTCATTATATTTAAAAGAATTTCCAAAAATCATTAAGTATTATATTTTAATTCACGTTATAAATAATAATAATAATAATAAATTCCATTGAAATTGCTTAAAACCTCGCTTTGGGTCCCCACTGTTTGCATTTGTTCCTTAACCGGGCATTTCAATTTAGATGCAACTGCACGATAATTGGAGTTACTATTATTCAAGAACTGCCTTTTTGGGACAGACGTTTCTCGTGCAGATTATCATCTTCGCTCTATTACAACACATGGCAGCACCAGAAAAATCTCTCCAGTTGCAAACATTTTAATTAATCAAATAAAAATTAATCGAAAATTCAAAAATCGGGCTTCGAGGTGCATTATAAGAGGTCAAAATGGACCTAAATGTAAAACTCTGTAGCTCTGTGATCAGCTGTTTGCTTGCAACACGACCAACACACCTCTGAGTTTAACTATGATTTTGTCCTTTTCTCGTCATCCATGCGGTTTAGGATAGTGTGAAGACAGAGACGGGTTTTCTTTAATCAATTGACACCTTTAAATATATAGATAAAAACGAAGTATAAACATTAATTAAAAACATAGATAAAAAACCTTGAACATTACTTCGTGCGTCGTTGTTTAAATTTTTCAACCGGGTACCCGGTCCTCTTCAGAACAACATCTTCTGTGTAAGACTTGTCTAACTTCTTGACTGATCTTGAACGTGTTTTGCCAAAAGGTGGCGCCATACACGGCCTGGGGCTACTGCGCCGCTGTCGTTGCATGCATCATTATTGGTTGAAATTTCTATCGATTCTCTAAACATCGCGTAATAGTAATCATCGTAATTTGCTATTTTAGTGGCTTTATCAAAATCTATTTTAATGTCTTGTTTATTCAAAGTTTTAGCTAAGGCTGTATTATATTTTCCCGTTTTTATATCATTTTTATGTTCATTAATTCTTGTTTTAATTTTTCTTTTTGTAACTCCTATATAGGATCCTGGTTTATTGTCTTCATTGGTAAACGGTATTTTATATTGACACCTTTTCTATTGACACCTTTTCTATAATTGACACCTTTTCTATTAACTATCTGCAAAAAATCATGCAATGGCACTTGGAGGAACGAACCCACAACCTTCTCGTTATTAGTATGGACGTGGACGTTCTAACCAACTGAGCTAATGGGCCACTGGTTGGTTGGTTGGTTGCCGTTTAGTGGCGCAAGGTCCACAATGGGACATACTGCGCCAAACAAAGGTATAAAAATAAAGACTAGCTTCTGGATGGGTTTGGTCAGTAAACAACACAATAAAAGTTAAACAATAGGTAAAATAATAAAAAATAAAAGACATTTAAAAAAGTAAAAGAGAACAACATACATAATGTATAAAATAAAATGATGTAAAAAGTTATGTACAGTGTATATGATAAAAACAGAAGTAAAATTATATGAACAGTGTGTATAATAAGATGAACAGTGTAAAATATAAAATCACAGTGTATATATTAAAAAGATGAACAGTGTAAAATATAAAATCATATGTAGTGATAAAATCCAGCATCTTTTAAAAAATTTGTCAAATGATGATGTGGATTGATACCTAAAAGGTTTGTCAGACATGGTGATGATGAATTAAAATATCTCCTATATAAATGTCTTAGGCAAGGGCAATCTGTGAGTACATGGCGAATGGTAAGTATATCATAGTGGCAGTTGGGACAAGTAGGCTGCTGCTGCCCAAGTAGTAAGTATTTATGAGTCAGTCTGGAATGGCCAATTCTCAGACGAGTTACGATAACATCATATTTTCTAGGACTGAGGGTACGCCAAATGGCAATCTGAGGTTTAATTTCTTGTAATTTGTTATTGTTTTGAGTGTTCCACTCCCTTTGCCATATATTTCTGAGAAAGTTTCTAAGTGTATGCCTAACGTCATCATAAGGAACAGGGCTGTTTAAGAAAATTGATGCCTGCCTTGCGGCTTTGTCTGCTGCTTCATTGCCTTTGATGCCTACATGTCCAGGTACCCAACAGAATAAAATGTCGAATCCCTTTTTCTTAAGGTCGTTATAAGTTTTCAGAATCGAGATAAAAGATGGGTTGCAAGAAATAGATGAAAGTGAGTCGAGAACACTCTTCGAGTCTGTGTAAATTATGAAATTTCTACTTTGATGAGATGAAATAATGTTAAGAGCAACCTCAATGGCAAAAGACTCTGCAGAGAAGATGGAGAACGAGTTAGGGAGTTGATAGCTATAAGTGGTGTTACCAATGACAACACCACAGCCGACTTTATTACTAGTCTTGGAGCCGTCAGTAAATATTTCGACATAGTTCTTATAATGAGAGCGATGAGAGGTGTAAAGGGCATGAAAAATAGAAGCATCTGTATTAGATTTGTCAAATCCACTAAACGGATTAAGACAAGAAATAACCTGGAAGTTCCAAGGTGTCATGCTTATAAGAGATCGAGAACGGACTTTAGTATGAATATGAGAGGTGCCAGCAAGAAAGTTCTTAATTCTAACAGCAAAATGAGGGATGCAAGATGGGCGATTCACATAAAGATTATGATCGTTACTATTTAAATGAGAATGAAGTGGATGATTAGGGTGAGAAAGGATGCGATAGTACAATTCAAGTGAAAGTCTTTGTCTAATATCAGTGAGAGAAGGCTCCACACAGTCAGCATATAAACTAAGAACTGGAGTCGTGCGGAAAGCACCTGAGCAAATTCTGAGTGCACTATGATGTGTTGTGTCAAGTTTTCTAATATAAGAGTGAGGGGCTGAACCATAAACCTGACATGCATAATCAAGTTTGGAGCGAATAGTAGCACGATAAATTTTGAGTAAAGATGGGCGGTCTGCTCCCCAAGAAGTGTTAGCAAGCACTTTTAAAATATTAAGTGCTCTGTCACATTTAGTTCTCAAGTGCAAAATATGTGGCATAAAGTTCAGTTTTCTGTCAAAAATAACACCCAGAAAGCGAGCAGTGTCAACAACTGAAATTGGCCTGTTGTTTATTAAAATCTCTGGATCAGGATGAAGACCTCGTTTACGACAAAAATGCACACATTGTGTTTTGTCAGTAGAAAATTTAAAACCATTTTTATTTGTCCAATTAATTATGTTTTTTATAGCAAGTTGTAATTGACGTTCTATGAAACGCATGTCATTTCCCTGGCAAGAAATTTGCAGGTCGTCTACATATAAACTCCCATGGACACTTGGAGGCAATTGTTTAAGAATATTGTTTATTTTTAAAGAAAAAAGTGTAACGCTCAAAACACTGCCTTGAGGCACACCTTCCTCTTGAAAATAAAAATCTGAATAAACTGATCCTATACGAATTTGGAAGCGTCTGACTCTTAAAAAATTTTGTATGAAAATGGGGAGATTTCCTCTAAAGTCCAAATTAAAAAGATCTTTTAAAATACCATATCGCCATGTCTTGTCATAAGCTTTTTCTATATCGAAAAAAATTGACACCAAATGGTTACGTCTCACATTAGCTTTGCGGATATTTGTCTCTAATAATAAAATATTGTCAACCGTAGAACGGCCTCGTCGGAAACCACTTTGCCATGGAGAAATCAAATTATTTTTTTCAAGAATAAAAACCAATCTAGTATTTACCATTTTTTCTAGTAGTTTACATAAACAGCTTGTAAGAGCAATGGGCCTGTAATTCTTTGGGTCAGTAGCATCTTTACCTGGTTTAGAAAAAGGAATAACAATGGCATCGTGCCAAGCAACAGGGAAAATATTTTCAGTCCAGATCCTATTGTAAAGATGGAGGAGATTTTCAAGTGACAGTTTTGATAAATGTTTAATCATAATATAAGTAACACCATCGGGTCCAGGAGCAGAGTTACGGCAATTTTTTAAACTGTTCTTTAACTCATTTACAGTAAAAGGACTATTGTACTCTGGTGAAAAACGGGTGTGAAAATTAATTGTTGAATGTTCAGAATTATGTTTATATGACAAAAAAGGTTCGGAGTAGGAATTAGAGCTGGATATGTCAGATAATGTTCTACCTATGGTGTTTGCTATATTTTTAGTTGAAGTTATAGTTTGGCCATTATAATTTAAAAAGGAAATACTTTGATTAGAATAAATTCCCATTGCTTTCTTGACACGATGCCAAAGTTGTTTGCTGCTTATATTGGAGGTAATGCTGGAAACATATTTAACCCAGGACTCTTTTTGTGATTTTCTGCGGATTCTTCGAGCATTTCCTCTTTCTTTCTTGAATGCAATGTAGTTGGCAGTGGTTGGGTACCGCCTAAAAATCCCCCACGCTTTTTGTTGCTTTCTTTTTGCAGCATTACATTCTTCATTCCACCAGGGCTTTGAATGTTTATTGTGGCAGCCAGAAGATTTTGGAATAGAAATGTTAGCAGAGTTTATGATACAATTAGTCACATCAGTAAGAGCCTTGTTAATATCACCTCCAATCATGTCATGCGTAATTACAGCATTAGTAGTGAAGGCAGCCCAATCGGCCCTGTCATAAATATAATGCGGGTTTCCAGGTGGATGTTCATTAAAATTATAAAATGATAAAAATAGAGGAAAATGATCACTATTATGTAGATTGTTACTTATGAAGAAATTAAAATATGGATACAGAGTGGGTGAACAAATGGCTAGGTCTATTGCATGGAATGTTCTGGAAGGTTCATGAAAGTATGTGTTGTCACCATTATTTAGAATACATAAATTATTATCTGTGACAAAATCCTCAATAACCTGACCACGCTGATTAGTGTCGGGACTACCCCAAAGTGGATTGTGCCCATTAAAGTCACCAAGAAAGACAAAAGGAGTTGGCAACTCCAAAACAAGGTTATTGAGATCATGAGAGCGGAGAGTCATATTTGGGGGTACATAGATATTGCAAATAGTGACAAGCATGTGAATATGGACCTGGACTGCTACAGCTTGGATATTAGTATTTAAAGAAATATTACTGTGAGGTACATTATTAGAAATAAGAAGAGCTACACCACCTGTAGCCCTGTCAGAATTAATAAAGTCTTTTCTAAAACAATTATAGCCACGAATTTTTACATTATCATTTTGTCTTAAGTAGGTCTCTTGAAAGGCAAAGCAAATGGGTCGATGATCAGAAATTATCTCTCTGATTTCATCTCGTTTATTTGTAAAACCTCGGCAATTCCATGAAATGAAATTAGTCATTACGATTTTTTTGTTTTAGATTAAAACATCCACGTCATTATCCTCTGATGCGGTAGACATACCTTCCCCATCAGAAGGATGAAGGCTTATTAAGTCCTGTTGTTTAGTAAGATTTATTTTTTTGTTTTTGTTTGAATTTGGAGTGGGCAATTTAGCAATTCTCTTTTTCTTAATGATATGGGGACGCAAGGGTGAATTAGCATTTTTTAGGGAGACTGAGGAATGTCCCCTGTCTGACAGAACAGTTTTTGGTACTGGTGGAGATTTTTTAGAATTTGTTGGTTTAGATAAAGAAGACTGTGTGGAGGTAGATGTCTGACTTGGTTTGGTTTGTAGATTTGAGGAATTGATTTGAACTGTTTCCATTGGAGTAGTATTAGAAGACTGTGTGGAATTTGAAGCCTGAATAGGCTTAGGTTGCATTTTTGGAGAATTACTTAAAACAGTTTTAACCGGAGAGCTGGTATTGTTTAGAGAGGCGGTTTGTGTAGCTATTGTTCTAGAAGTTTTTTTGGTGGAAGTAGCAGCAGCATATGATTTTCCAATAATAGGTGTTCTCGATTCAACAATTTTTTTAGCTTCATAATATGAAATGTTTTCTTTTGTTCTTATAGTCTGAATCTCTTTTTCACTTTTCCACTTCTCACAGGATTTAGAGTATGCTGGATGGTCTTTTTTACAATTTATGCAGCAGACTGGTTCTTCACAGTTTTGACTATCATGGCCCACTGCACTGCAGCGAGCACATGTGAGATTTCCACGGCAGGCGTTTTTGGAGTGGCCAAAGCGTTGACAATTGAAACAACGTAAAGGGTTTGGGATGTATGGTCTGATTTTACATTCTAGATAACCTGCTTTAATTGAGCGTGGGAGAGTAGGTGAATCAAAGGTCAGTATTAAGTGTTTAGTAGGTATCTGTTTATTGTCACGGTAAATAGATATACGACGGACTGCAATTACTTTCTGTTCTTTAAGATTTTCTAGAATTTCAGAATCGGGGACATATTGCAAATCGGCTTCAGATATTACTCCACGGCTAGTGTTTAGTGTTCGGTGTAAGGTTGTAGTAACTGGAATATTGCAAAGTTGTGTACAGAGTCTTAAATTTTTCCCTTGCTTATGATTTAAAACTTCAATTAATAGCTCCCCAGTGCGAAGTTTCTTGATAGATTTCGGTTCACCTGCAATTGATTGTATCGCTTTCTGGATTAAGAACGGGGAAGTTTTTGAAAAGTCTCCCTCAGTCCTTTTGATAACAAAAAAACGTGCATCAGAACCATCCACAAAAATATTATTCTCACTAATAGTCGAAGAAAATTCTTCCATTCTTTCCGCCCATGAATTAGCATTTGAGCATTTAATAGCTTGGCCCGAGCCAGACGCATTATTCGGATTTCCTTTATTTGTCGCCATAATGAGATAAATAAAAAGGGTCGAGGGTTTCCTTAGTCCCACAAGTCAGCCCGTTTCTTGAACAGACGGAAAAGCAAAGGGTTTTCAGAATCGCTCCCTGGGACACCCATAACCACTCACCAGCTACCAGACCGTCGACCCAGATTGGGAATCACATGTGGTAGTCGTGTTAGTCCAGTGTTTCTCGTTCGAGTAGTCACCGTTGTCTCACCTTCACCAAGGGCACCAGTCTCCCAGTGTGCTCCCAAGGCTAGACTACCGTGAGACCCTCACCAAATCGCCAACCCAATAACCAGCGCCACATCTACATCGGTCTCAGCTTGGTTAATGTTTTAGAAGTAAAGTATGTTTAGTATAACTAACAAGAACAAAACCAGAAAATAAATGTGAGTAAAAACAAACAGGGGAAGTAGAAACGAAAAAGGTGAGTAAAACAAGGTAAGTTGTTTCATTTTTTTTGTAAGTTTTTCAAATTTTTTATTTTTTTTCCAAATTTTTTTTTTTTTTTACAAGAACAAAAAACAAGAACAAGTACCAAGAGCTTATTGGCAGTAAAAACCAAAAATACAAGGACAAAAAAAAAAAAAAAAAAAAAAAAACAAGAAAAAATGCCAAAATCTTAATAAAAATAAAAAAATAAAATAAAATAAAATAAAATAAAATAAATAAAATAAAAAAAAAATAAAATAAAAACAAAATTAAAAGAAATAAAAGAAAGGTAGAAGGACAAAAAAAAAAAAAAAAAAAAGAGAGAGAGAAGGAAAGATCACTCGGGCCCGGGGTGCGTGACTCCCCCTGAATACCTAAAGAAGGTACCCCCTGGGGGCTAATGGGCCACTGAAAGACATGTTACATTTACTTTCCATTTCCAGAGTCAATCACTTCAGAAATTTGTACATTTTAAACTAATAATAATAATAAAAAAAAATGTAATAAAAATTTTGGAAATTGGGCTTCAAAGAGCATCATGAGATGTCAAAACGGACCTAAATGTAAAATTCTATAGCCTTGGCAACAGTTGAAACGGTAGACAGTGCCACCTGGTGCAGATTGTGCGACTTTTTTATTCAACAGCCAGCAAAAACTTTTTAAAGAGGGATATGATATACATAAAAAACAAACTGAATCGAAGAAACGTTGATTATATAAATCATACATCACTTCTCAAAGTTATTGGTGGCAATTAAATAAAACAATCATGCAATCTGTACCAGGTGGCGCTGTCTACCGCTTCAACTGTTGCTAAGTTTCCGAGCTACGCGACAGGCATCTAGTTAAAGTGGCTATGGACGGACATACACACCCACATATTTCATCTTATTATATGTAGAGATTAGCATGATTTAAAACTAATATTAATGTCTTTTATTCCCCTTATACTTCACAGAACTGATGAATACTATGAAAAACTAACTAAAGATGTCGCTGCAGCAAAGAAGCAGTATGAGAAGGAACGAGAAGAATGTGAAGACGTTGTTTCCGTTGCCAAAAGGAACATTGAAAATCAAGTTACAAAGATACTAAAGTTGCAAAGAAAGAAAAGAGAACTGGCTGAAAAAATACGTTTAGAAGAAGAACGACTCATGAAGGAAGAGGAAGAAACTAAGGTGAAATTGAAATCTGAAGAAGAAGAACTGACGAAGAACGTTGTAATATTACGTAAGTACAATTACCAAAATTAATTGTATCCATGGACAAAACTGTATTTTGAAATTATCAGCTTTTTAGCCATTTTCCCTTTCTTTCTTTCTTTTCTTTTTTTTTTTTTTTTTTTTCTTTTTAAGAAAAGAAAGAAAGGTGTAACATTATTCCAAAAACTTAAGGTAAACTGCCTGAAACATTTTTGCAACGTTACAGAAATATGGTGTAACGTTACACAGATTTTTGTTTAATGTCACCCAAATAAATTGTGTTATTGTAATATTATACTAAAAAATTGAGTAACATTACCAAAGTACAATTACCAAAATTAATTGTGTCCATGGACCAGACTGTATTTTGAAATTATCAGCTTTTTAGCCATTTTCACTTTTTTTTTCTTTTAAGAAAAGAAAAGAAAGAAGTGTGTAACATTATATTCCAAAAACTTAAGGTAGTATAACTGCCTGAAACTTTTTTGTAACGTTACAGAAATATGGTGTAACGTTACACAGATTTTTGTTTAATGTCACCCAAATAAATTGAGCTATTGTAATATTATACTAAAAAATTGAGTAACATTACACTAAAAGATGTGCAAAATTGCACGAGAAGTTGGGTAACATTACACCATACTTCTGTAACTTTATAACAAAAGTTTGAGTTAATTATGCTGCCATTTTGGTGTAATAAACTGCATATAAATAAGGAGAAAGCATTAGTTAAAATTTTCTCCGGTTGTCCGTGGATTTACACGTTTTGAGATGTCCTGAACACGATTTGACCATTTTCAGAAAACGTCTGAGTAGAGCCCCTTAAATAAATAATAGGCCGGCGCATCACCGCCATTTTTTTGCCTCCGAAGAGGACAGCATTCCCGCTTGGCGTCCTTATCGCTTCCCTAATGATTTTAAGAAATCTTGATCTGAAGCTAATCCGGTCAAGATAAGAGCAATAAGCAACAATAATATTCCTAAAAACACATTTTTTTCACATCAGGATGTCATTTTATTCTGAGGATATCCTATGGATGTACTGGGGTAAGATGTATTGTTAGGGCGGTTTCTATTTCTTTTACAAAATGTCGCCAAAACTCAAATACACAGTAATAAAAGGTTTGTGAACACTTTATATTCACTCCTTGAATGATTATAGCAGTTTATCGCTAAACAAACTTCCATATCATAGTTTACTTAGCTAAAATTATGATATATAATACAACAGGTTACTGTAAAGTAACGTAAGACGATAAAAAAAAAAATGTTTGTCGTTTGTTTATCAGAGAAACGCGCTGGGTACATGTGGCAACCCTAAGGCAACAAAATGCCTGATGCGCCAGCTCGTATATATATAGGAGCCTTACGTCTGAGGGCATCTGTTAGCAAAACTTTGTGGAAACCAATAGCTTACGAACCAGTGGACGAAATTCAGCATAAGTTTATATTTCGTTGGATCTTGACTTAAATTTTTGCGGATTACCTTATAGAATACAGGGTGATTATAATTAAGATTTCAAAACGCTATAATTTTTAAACTACCTGTCAGAATGACTTGATATTTTGCAAGAACAATCATGAGGCGATAGAATTTTGTTTGGCATAATATGCAATTAATAATCCGTAAGGTGCTGGTTTCATGAAGCTCCTCTTTTTCTCTTGTCACTATCCCAATTTTCGCTGTAAACGCGTATTCTTGTCTTTTTGCTAAAAAAGTTGTCGTAAATCCTTGGAGTCTATTGTTTCCTGCTACTCTATTGCTAACAATATAGGGTTTTTACAAATGAATCATCGGGTTTTGATACATTACTACGTCCGAAGTTGGAAACGTATATGTTTCCATGACAACGCAAACGAGAGGGCGTTAACTACAGTTTCACGCTGCGTATGTGCAATGTGCGTGTGATTGCCATGGATGCTGCGCGAATGTCATATTCAAAATGGCGACTGGACAGCAGAAAGCGTTTTGTGTCCTAGACTTTTCAAAATGTGAATCGCGCATAACCGTTCGGAGAGCATTCTGGCAGGCATACAAATGCAAACCACCAACCCAACAAAGCATTCTGCGCTGGTATCGACAGTTCAAAGAAAACGATTGTTTATGTAAAGGCAAAAGTTCCGACCGACCAAGTGTTACTGAAGAAACAGTGAACAGAGTTAGAGAGAGTTTTATCCGTAGTCCCAAGAAATCAACAAACCGCATACAACATCTATAGTATGGACGTCAATCTTGGATGCTTTCGTTTTTTTTTTTTCATGTATAATTCATTGTTTTAACCCAATTATGTTCCGAAATAAACGCTTCGGAAACCCGATGATTCTTTTGTAATAACCCTGTATTCCTGTGTTTAATGAATCCTTTTAGGCGTTTTCCTTGGCATTACCTTAATAGTGCCATCTGTAGTCATATTTTGGAACAACTTTTTTCCTTCGACAAAAGAATTCCATTGCTTCACGATTGTTCTGTTAAAAATAAAATCGTTCTGATTGGTAGTTTTAAAATTATAGCGTTTTGAAATTGCAACTTAAATTATAATAACGTTATATACTTTTTAACACTTATCACTGCTGTCTCGTTGTATCATAATTTTTAATATGGTAGTATACGACAAAATTTCGTAAAAGTGTACATCATGAGGATTATTTTTAACGAATTGTTAAACATATATGTATAATAATAATAGTCAACGAAGATAGTATTTTTGTATACGTACAGCTTATACTGAATATAGGAGAAAGTAAAACATCTTTTTTTTTTTTAGGACTGAGGGCCTATTAGTCTCAATCTGGGATTTTTGCGTTGTCGATTTCGATAGTTGGACATTTGTCGAAATCTAAAATTTATCGAAAATATAATTGAACAATTCGAAAGCGATGTTATAATTTGAAAAAAAAAAAAAAAAAAAACTAATAGTCCTCCGTCCTAAACTAAATTCTGCTTTTGCCAGAATTTCATAATTTTTATTATTATTATTATTATTATTATTGAAAGGAAAAGAAAAGAAAATTAATAATAATCAGTATCGTTATACAAGCGATATCGAAAAAGTTTTTTTTTTTTTTTTGTTTTATAATTTTGAATTAGGAAATAAAAGTGCGCGTGAAATAATATGAAATAAAAATAAGTAAAAAAATGAATTTAATGACTTAATGTTTTTGTTTTTCGGGGGCTGCTCATGCATATAAAAAATGCGTATTAAAACGAGTCGAAGAAGGAAGAGAAATAAGTATTGAGTTTTATTACGATAAATACGATACATAATATGATACGATATATTAGACCTATCGTCCAGGGTTAGTAGGCATTTTCGTTGAAAGAAATAGTTTATTCGTTCGGTGCAACTTTCACATTAGTCCCTTGAGGTACAACTTTCACATTAGTCCCTTGAGGTACAACTTTCACTTTAGTCTTGTCAGGTACAACTTGCACATTAGTCCCCTTTAAATATAGTGATTTAAATATATATATCTCATATATATATATATATATATATATATCTCATATGTATATATATATATATATATATCTCATATATATATATATATATATATATATATATATATATATATCATATATATATATATATATATATATATATATATATATCATATATATATATCTCAATCATAGCATTAATTAGAAACAAAAAAGTGTGAAACTTGAAACCTTTATGAATTTTCTTGTTCAATTATATTTTCAATAAATTTTCGATTTCGATAAATGTCCAACTATCGTAAAACTTGCGAAAATGTTTTATCCGTAATTTGAAACTACGGATCCGAACTAATAATCAGTATCGAAACGGACAGTATCGAAAAAGTTTAAGAAGCCCTTTTTTAGACAAAAATACATAATTATTTTAATTTTTAATTGTTGCCAAAAAAGTTTACGAGTTGATTTTAAATTTTTTTTAAATGAAAAGAAATTCACACGTATTAAAATTAATGTAAAACTTTGTGAAAAATTAAACTTGCAGGGTAAAATTGACGTCACTATAGCTCTAAACGCACTTTCTTTTCTTTCTTTTTTTTTTTTTTTTTATATATTTTATTATTAAAAATTGTGGCATCAATTCTTCTTCTTTTTCTAGAGACGAAATTATTAATAAATGAGGACATGAAGTTTCAAAGAGATCAGCTCTTGTCAAGAATCAGCTTTCTTGAACACGATTTGGTAGAAAAGGAGAAATTTTATCAAGAAGAGATTGAGAAAGCAAAGAAGCAAATACAAGAAAAATACGAAAGGTATATAATAAATTAAAATTTTGTGGCCATCCACGAAACTTTCTTCTATGTCGTTTTATATGAAGCGACTCCTACTGGTTACAACGCACAAAAAATGTAATGAAAGCTTCTCACAATAAAGATTTTATACACATATGTAGTTAGCTGCAATTTTAACTAACAGATGGTGGAATGTAGCTACATTAAATAAAATCCCAGCATGTGAGAGTGGCCGAGTGGTTCTGCGCTCAGAGCTGGTAGACGGGAAGTGCCGGATTCGATCCTAGGTCGCGCTCGTCGACTTTTCCGTTCGGAGATTTCCGTGGCTTTTTCATGTACTCGCGTAAATATGGGCTAGGACCTCTTAGAACCCCGCCTCCCCTCACTAAGAGCACACCACCTCAGGTCTAAGTGTAGTCAATCGGCATTAATCCCAAAAACTACAGCATATGAGTAATCGCAGCGCCACTTTTCGGCCGATATATACCTAAACTAAGTCAGCAACGATCATAATGGTCCTCTTACATATCAAATTTAGTACAATTATACGCCATAGAAAATTATATATTGTCTATATTGCAGCATAGTAGCGTCACATGTCGGCTGATATGTACTCAAATTGAACTAGCACAGTGTTTCATAATGACTCTCTTACATATAAAATTTTGTACAATTACACACAATAAAAACTGATATATAGTCTTCCTGTAAATGAGAAAAATCGTAGCATAGCAGCATAACCTTTTGGGCGATTTGCATCAACAGTTGATAGATACTAATTTTTATCATGGTACAATTTCGCAACTCTTATGAAATTTTGTACAATAGTTCTTGAACTAGAGTTACCACAAAATTTTTGCTACACAGATACAAACAAACATTTTCTAAAAATGATTTAGTCGTTTTCTGGATCTCTCAAAATGTGTAAATCTGTCGAAAACCGGAAGTCTAAAATTTTTACGAATTCAGTACTTTTTTCTATTGAGAGTAAAAGAAAGTAATAATACGTAGAGGTGGAACTTCGCATGTAGTTTCTAGAAGGTCAACAAAGGATATAACAAAAAAATATTTTGATCTTATGACCCCAAGAACCGGATATATCCGTGGAATGAGCTTCTTTTTTTTTTTTTCTCCTTCTTTTGTCGTATAATTCAAAATTGCACAATATAAATGTAATCATAATGTTATAATATATTACAAATGTTTTTAGTTGTTTTTTAAGTGTGAAGGTCAAATATAAATGTCATAAAAATTTTATCCACAAACTCCTAGTAATTCTGTTTTTAGCCTCATGAAAAAACTAATATGCTGTGGCCATCACAAATTTTTTTCTGTATTTTCTTATACGAATTCAGGTATTTTAAATCAAAATAGTTACCCAATGTTAGGCGTTCACTTCTTAACGGCCCTCTTCACTTACCGTCGCCGGAAGCCCGAGCCAATGTTATTCTATGGGAAAATTTTCTTTACAAATAACTTATTAACTAATGCATATTTTTAAATTCTGTTTTCACATTCAGAAAATTTCAAACTGTTAAATTGACGGACCTTTTTTAAAAATGTATTTTTTTAATTTTTAATATTTATTTTGAAATTGCAAAATGAAAAAAAAAACTCACATATTGAAAATTCGTATTTTGCAGCTTCAAAATAAAATATAAAATAATTAAAATAATTTTTTTAAAAATGTCCGTCAGTTTAACAGCTGGGAATTTTCAGAATGTGAAAACAGAACAGAATTTAAAAATATGTATTAGTTAATAAGTTATTTGTAAAGAAAAATTTCCCATAGAATAACATTAGATTCGGCTTCCGGCGGCGGTGAGTGAAGAGGTCCCTTAAAACAATGCGGAGCATTTTGTGCTTGTGTGTGTTAAAGACAATTGACTATTCTCGGGTCTTAGACATGGGTGGAATTTTCTGATTAGTGGGGCAAAGGTCTATTTAAAAATCCTAAAAGACCTGTTTTAAAGAACAATGCTTTTTGACTTATCATCGACGACATTTTAAGAAATGCATTTTCTTTCTAGAAGGAAAAGAGTAGTTTACGATTCCCAAAATCCGTGAGCCCTATTTCAATTTAACGTAAAATTCGCTAGGCTTTTCCAAAATGATGCATGGATTTCTCGACTCCTAATCTTTGCCAAGAATTTCACATTTTTGGCTCTCTCCTCTCGAGTAAGCTAGTTGAGTTTAGAACTCTGAGCTATGTGTTTGCTACTAGAGATTGTGTGATAAGCTATTGATTATTGTTCCTGTGATATTGTATACGGTTGCCAAAATTCGAAATGCTTCTCCGAAATGATGCATGGATTTCCCGGCTCCTAATCTTTGCCAAGAATTTCACATTCTTGGCTCTCCTCTCGACTAATCTAGTTGAGTTCAGACCTCTGAGCATGTATTTTTCACTAGAAATTGTGCGACATGTTATTGATTATTGTTCCTGTGATATTGTATACGTTGCCAAAATCCAGAAGCCTTATTTCAATTTAAAGTAAAATTTGCTAGGCTTTTCCGAAATGATGCATGGATTTCTCGGCTCCTAAAATTTGCCAAGAATGTGAAAAAGGCTCTCTCCTCTCGAATAAGCTAGTAGAATTCAGATCTCTGAGATATGTGTTTATCACTAGAGACTGTGCAACAAACTATTGATTATTGTTCCTGTGATATTGTATACGGTTGCCAAAATCCGGAAGCCTTATTTCAATTTAAAGTAAAATTCACTAGGCTTTTCCGAAATGATGTATGGATTCCTCGGCTCCAAATCTTAGTTCAAAACTCAGAGCTATGTGTTTGTTACTAGAGATTGTGCGACAAGCTATTGATTATTGTTCCTGTGATATTGTATACGGTTGCCAAAATCCGAAATGCTTTTCCGAAATGATGCATGGATTTCCCGGCTTCTAATCTTTGCCAAGAATTTCACATTCTTAGCTCTCTCCTCTCAAGTAAGCTAGTTGAGTTCAGAACTCTGAAATACGCGTTTGTTACTAGAGAATGTGCGACAAGCTATTGTTTATTGTTCCTGTGATATTGTATACGGTTGCCAAAATCCAGAAACCCTATTTCAATTTAAAGTAAAATTCGCTACGCTTTTCCGAAATGATGCATGGATTTCCCGGCTTCTAATCTTTGCCAAGAATTTCACATTCTTGGCTCTCTCCTCTCAAGTAAGCTAGTTGAGTTCAGAACTCTGAAATACGCGTTTGTTACTAGAGAATGTGCGACAAGCTATTGTTTATTGTTCCTGTGATATTGTATACGGTTGCCAAAATCCAGAAACCCTATTTCAATTTAAAGTAAAATTCGCTACGCTTTTCCGAAATGATGCATGGATTTCCCGGCTTCTAATCTTTGCCAAGAATTTCACATTCTTGGCTCTCTCCTCTCAAGTAAGCTAGTTGAGTTCAGAACTCTGAAATACGCGTTTGTTACTAGAGAATGTGCGACAAGCTATTGTTTATTGTTCCTGTGATATTGTATACGGTTGCCAAAATCCAGAAACCCTATTTCAATTTAAAGTAAAATTCGCTACGCTTTTCCGAAATGATGCATGGATTTCCCGGCTTCTAATCTTTGCCAAGAATTTCACATTCTTGGCTCTCTCCTCTCAAGTAAGCTAGTTGAGTTCAGAACTCTGAAATACGCGTTTGTTACTAGAGAATGCGCGACAAGCTATTGTTTATTGTTCCTGTGATATTGTATACGGTTGCCAAAATCCAGAAACCCTATTTCAATTTAAAGTAAAATTCGCTACGCTTTTCTGAAATGATGCATGGATTTCTCGGCTCTTGAAATTTGCCAAGAATGTGAAAGAGGCTAAGATAGTTGAGTTCAGATCTCTGAGCTATGTGTTTGTCACTACAGATTGTGCGACAAGCTATTGATTACTGTTCCTGTGATACTGTTGTTTCCTGCGGAATATAAAACGTTCTTTTCGTTTTCTTGTTCGAGAAATAGTTGAATTTTTTCGAGAATAGTCGTTGAATAAATCTAGTCGGGGATTCATCCACTAGAATTTGCTTGTTGGTTTACGATAGTTTTTCCTTTTTTTTTTTTTTTTTTTTTTTTTTTTTGTCACTTTGCATTGATATTTTAAAATTTGCAATCTGTCAACCTTTGAACTTCCAGCTCATGTAAGATGGATAAGTCACGTGGTTTTAAATCTGAAGTACAAAAGTCTCTTTTAAAAAACCACGACATCTGAATCGATTTTTACAATAGTTAAAAACTGGGTATAAATAGTGATTATGAAATCATAGTTCAAAAATATCTAAATTCGGTTGAAATTAAGAGACTTTATTGACAAATATTTAATTAAATTCAAAGCCAGCTTTGCGTCGACATTTTATATTTTGCTAGCGTTCTTACAGTTGAAAACTATGCAGATTTTATAGTAACAATTAAATTTAAGGTCGAGTGTTTCATAAAACTAGTTGCACACTTATGTCTCATTAATGTATCTGTTATGTTTAAATGTATTGATAACAAAATTTTATGTGTAAAAAAGAAAGGAAAAGAAAAAAAAAAAAAAAAAAAAAAGAATAGTCGCAAATAAAATTGGTCAAGGATAAAAATCCTGTCAGTTAAAAAATAAAAGGTATCTTTACATGTGATATGAATCAAAGGCATTACTGTAAAAACTTGAAAAAATAAAAAATAAATCTTCTTTGAGAAAAAAAAAAAAATAAGTGCTACTCAGAGATCGTATCTTTACGACATGCAGGTGTTGGTCAAATGGCCCCAGATATCAGTAAACACTTTACTGCAACATAAACAAATCATTGTGTTCTCGGTTTGAAAATAGAATACGAAATTGGGAATAGAAAAGCGTAAAGGAATATGTCATTATAATTGCAGTTGAGAGAGTACTGCTGTAAATTGCGAAAATTGGGCCAGTAAAAGTTTTATGGCACTTGCGGATTTAAGGCCCCCAAGAAATAGTATTTTTTCTTGTGTATCTCATGGGAAAAGAGTGAACGTAAATTTTTCTGGGAAGCTTCTGGGAGTAGAAAAAAAAAAAGAAAAAAAGAAAGTAACGGAGAGCAAGAAGCAGGGCGCAGCGAATGAGCGAGGTAGGGGCGTGATATTCAGAGGGGTCCACGACGCTTCAGATTGGTCAGTTTTTCCCCCTCGACTGATCTGGGAGGGGAGAAGCAAAAAGCGAGGGCTAGAGAGAGGTAGAAAAAAAAAAGAAGGATGATGTGAGTTTTAGCGGTAGGAAGCGTGAAGGCTACGAGGATATATATTAAAAAGAGATGAAAGCAAAAAAGGAGAAAAAGGAGTTGTGTAGTTTGGTTTTTAAAAAAGGCAGAGGCGATCCTCTATAATGATGGTGGCGTGGATCCATGGCCCCCTCCTCTTAAGAAAAATATTTAAGTTTAAAAAGGGTTTTTGTTTGTTTTTGAATAGGGCTTTCTCCACTTCATACTGAATTTTTTTTACGTCGCGTCTTTGTAACCCAAAGTTGTTTATAATGCACTCTTCTTCTTTCGTGTTGTGAGCGCCTTGTGGTGGAACACATCTAATCTTTGTGTAAAGAAATCAGATGGCCTAGCCACTATGAAGTTGTGACTAACGAAGGACCTTCTGAAAGAGCTGTAGACCGTATGCCAAGGCCCTTGTATGGAAGGGGTCACCGCCATGTTACTGCAGGGATGACACCTCCATATCACCGCCATTTAGTAAGAGCAATGTGGATGGCCCGAGTATAATCTACTCTATGCGACTTCGTTGAAATCTCCGACAAAATAAGGGGATGCCTCCAATGGTTTTAAGATAAGTGTTACAATATTTATTTTTCTCTCTAGATATATATTGATTTGTAACTCTTATTCGTTGGAATAGTTTATTTAAACCTGTGTTTTTTTAGACAATATTGACAGCTTATAAAGGAATGTGCCGCCTGGTGTAGGCCTAATGTATTTAAGTATGTCTTTAGCATTTCATTAGTATGTTACTCACACGAAATTAAAAATTGTGATGTATTAATTTAAATAAAGGAATAAGTTTTGTACGAGAGAAGCGTTGTGATGTGTAGGGCCCTTTTTATTGGTTTCCTTTTGTATGTTTATACTAGTAAAATTTGTATGTAATTTGACATGATTATCCCTACTACATTAAATCTTGGGAAGGTAACTAATTTTAAAGACATTTAGAAAATTTTCCAAAGTGAAGTTTAAAGAAGTTATGAAGCTTAACTATCTTAATCATTTTTTTTATCTTAATTACCATTGGTAATTAAATAATCATAAGTACCTAGGGTTATACATTATTTGGTTTAATGGAAAATTTAAATGTTCAATGAGTGATGCTTTCATGATAATTTAAAAAAAAAAAAAAATCTTAATTTAGGAATAGATGTAAGGCTTAGCTGATAGGATAGTATGGCTTACTAATGTAGTGATACTTGTATAAGTTATTTTAACTGAATTTAAAAAAAAAAAAAAAAAAACTTAAAGGTTTCATTCCCCATATTGTAATTAATGGTGACTGTTGGTCCATGGCGATGTTAACACAACTTTACATGGTCTGGCTGTCATGTGGATTAATGTTGGGTGAATGTCACTTTAGCAGTTTTTTTTTGTACTCTATTTAATTATTTTGTAGGGTTACTCTAAAATATTGAAAACCTATCTATTTGATATAGGCTGTGGAAACTGTTATTTATACGGTTTGTGTGAAATAGATTTGTTAATTAAAGGTTAGAGTGGCCTTTTTTAGCTAGTAAAAAAAAAAAGGAAGAATGAGGATGAACTGAAATTCTTAAAGAAATTTTTAGCAAGAGTAATTTATGTTATGCATCACTCACTAAGTAAAATTAAGGAACACAACGCATTGTACAGTTACTAGTCTAACAAAAATTTAATTAAGGGTTAAAACTCATGTATCCTATAAGAGTTAAATTTTAAGTTAAGCATATATAAGACATAAAAGAAAAACGTAACAATTTTGGCGCCGTGTAGGTTTAAAAAAATGATTTGAGATAGATGAAAAAATAACATTTTTTTTTCTTCAGTGGTTCTAATTGAAATTTTTGATAATTTTTTTCTCAAGGGGTGTGACTTGAGAGTAGTACTTTCTAATGAAATTTTTTTTTTCTCTCTCCCTCTTGCTTATATTTTGTGTTTTTCTTCTTTTGTAAAAGTGTAATATGTAACATCTGTTTTTGCCAAATCACTTACTTCCATTTAATATTCCAGAATATTTGGATGAAAACGTGGATAACCCCCAACTCAAACACCAAATCATTTTGATTGCGAGCAGTGGATACCAGAGGGAACTTCGATTGGTATGTTTGTTTATGTATTTTCCCTAATTCTTGTTGCATGTCTCTCTCTGCTCCAAAAATTTTTTTTTTCTAATTTTGATATACCAACTTAAAAAGGATTTTTTTTTTAGAAATTGATAAAAAAAAAATAAATAAATAAAAAGGAATTTAATAGTGAAACAGATAAAAGACTAAAATAAAATAAAATAAAATAAAATCCTTCTTGGGTAGATACTTAGTTCTATACACACTTGCCATCAGTAAAACCTCTTTGCAAATTTATAAATCATTATTGTATGTGTATGATTATCCCTGAAATATGTCATTCAGTAATACTTATGGTATAAAAATATATATATATATATATATATATATATATTTCATATAACTAAACAGCTAATTCAAAATCCCTGTTTAGTCTTAAAGTTATTTATTTTTCTTTGACAGAATTGCCCTAAAAAATAATAATAATAATAATAATAATAATAATAATAATAATAGATAATTAAATAAATAAAATAAGTAAATATAAATAGATATATATTTTTTCTCCCTGCTGAATGAAATATTTGTGAAATGGAATAAATTGACATATTTTTGGGATCTTTATAAATTTTTATAAGTAATCACTGGTATGATAGTAAAACCCTATATACTCATTTTTGTGTATTATGTTGTAAAAGGTGTATTTGATGAAATTACATACAAATATTTAACAGTATGTATAAATCATTGTTTGTATAAGTATATGATTATCACGAAAATATGTCACTTGATTTGCTGATAGACTCAGCAAATGAAAAAATGAATGAATAAATAATATAGGTTAATAAAACCAAGAAAGAATGTAAAATTATTATTATATTTTTGGTGTAGAATTTACTTGCAAAAAAAATTGGATTTTTTTTAAATATTTGTTGGAGTGAAATACTTGTGACATATTTTCGGGAATTGTGTATTGTCACCAGTTAAACTCTACACAGGTATACACATTTTGTTTATATTTCCTACACATGTCATGTATAGTGAGTACACACAAGGGTTGATGTCAAGAAAAATACTTATTTAAAAAAAAGTAACGTGGAACTTTTAGCAGTGGACTTTTTGTATTGTAGTTAGAAATGCCACAATAACACCCTTTTATTGAAGATTTTGAATACAGAAAATTTTTCTAGAAAAAGTATTTATGTATGTGTGTTAATCTGATAATTATTATTAGTGTTATTTTGATATGGCAAGTGTGTCTTTATGATAAATACATAGTTATAATAGACAATTAAAATAATATTCCATAATTTTTTTAAGATTAGTTAAAAATTAGTAGGTGTGTAATTTGTTTGTATTGAAATATCATGGGGGGTAAAAGTAAAGAAGGGGCAACAGCCGGTGATCAGTCTGGGACAGGGGATGGCAGCACTATTCCGAACGGTGCTATCACTAACATGGTTCCGTTTGACCCTGATACAGCTCTGGTCCAAAGGCGAAATGCCCTCATGGACACCTTAGGTCAAATTCCGGTATTCACGGGGTCAGACCCTCATTTTTCTGTGGCTCAATTTTTTGAGGTTATTAATGACTTTTCAGAGTTTTTGAAATGGAATCCTGAAGACCTATTTTTTGCGGCTAAACACAGATTGGCTGGGGCAGCTCAGCGTGTTTTTTTGAATCACAGGTCCTCAACAAACACTTACGATCAATTAAAAACTCTTCTCGTAGACCGTTTTGCAGAAAAGGCAGACCTTCAGAACATCGTCACTAATTTTTGGAACGACGTTCAGAGCAAAAATGAACCGGTCTCTGACTTTATTGCTAGAGCGCGTCAGAATGTGAGAAAAGTAGTAAAAATCCAAAATACTCCACCAAATTTGTGGCCAGAAACTGAGTCAGCGTGGTTGCTGTCAATGCTAATTAAAAATATTCACCCTGACATAAGGCGTAACGTGGTGGCTCGATCGCCGAGCACTGTAGAGGAACTAGAGCAGATCGCGCTTGCCGAGGAAAAAGCACTTAAGGCTGTTCAACCACAACACGGACTCGTTAATCTGCCGTCTTGTGAAATGGCGTGCGCAGCTCAATCTGCTATAAAAGAGTCTGAGACACAGTCTCAGCAGTTAAACTCTTTGACGACAATAGTTGCAGACTTAACTCAGCAAATTTCAAAATTGTCCTCAAAATTAGAAACATTAGAAAACTCCCAAAGTATGAGGCAGGACTCAGGATTCAGACCCCCCACCCGCCAAAAAAGTGAAGTGATTTGTTATGCATGTAACCGGAAAGGCCACTATGCCCGTGAGTGTAGGGACAAAAATAAAAATGAGAGATATAATAACTCGAGATTCCAAAGGTTCCAGAGGGGACAAAATGTGAGTGACGGGGGCGGTTATCGCTCTGGTTGGCGTAACACACAAACTCAGGGTAATGGCAATACATCCTCATCACAAAATCAACAGTTAAACTAAAAAGGATTCCACGGAGTAAGGCGACGGTGTGGGATCCTAGCCAAGAAACAGAGTCGCCAGTGCAAGAGCATTTTTTTTTCACAAATTGGGAGGACAAATTTTTGGGGCAATTACCAACAATTAGTGTATTTTTCAATGAAAGGGAGTTTAGAGCTTTAATTGACAGCGGGTGTTCCTGTAATTTGTTGGCTAACTACATAATAAACAACGATGTGTCAGGCAATAGTGAGAAATGTAAAATAAATTTGAGAACACTCTTAGGGGGAGAAGTGCTGTTAAAGAGCAAATCAGAATTAAAATTTAAAGTAGGGGAAAATGAGTATGTGGACACATTTAACATTTGTGAAAATCCTTTATCACCTAATTTTGATCTTATTTTGGGTATTCCATGGCTCCTTAAAAATAAAATAAAAATTGATTTTGAGAAAAGAGTGCTAGTGACTGAAAATTTCACGCTTCCCTTTATGACGGAAAAAGATCAATCTGTAAATTATACACAAAGTGTTTGTAAACCTATTTCGGTCTATGCCAAAACTAAAAGAATTATTCCCCCGCTTTCGGAGTCAGTTGTTCCTGTTAAAGTAAATACCTATATTAATTCAAGTGCGAAGAATGTTTTTCTTTACCCACACAAATTCATTGCTGATTCAGTAGTAATAAGCCACACGGTGTGTCAAAATCAAACAGATAAATTGTATGTAAAAATTTTAAACTTAAGTAATGAGCCATTCAATGTAAATAAAAACTGTAAACTAGGCCTTTTAGAAGAAATTTTTGATGAGGAGCCAAAGCTCCAGGTGAATTTTGGAGATACTGAGGAAATTGGGGCAGTTGAAAATATCAACCTGCAGTGGAGTACAGAGTTTAATTTAGAACATCTTGATCAACATCTAAAAAGTGAAGTCGAGCAATTTCTGAATAAAAATGCAGATGTTTTTGCGGCCTCAGTGCGAGATTTGCCAGGCTGCGACACGGTAATGCACAACATTCGCGTTACTGACAATTCACCGGTTAGGAGCAGTGCATACAGGGTACCTTATAATTTAAGAGACGAGATGGACAGGCAAATTAATACTTTGATTGAATCTAAAATTTTAGTCCCATCAAACTCCCCGTATGCTTCCCCAATAATTTTAGTAAAAGCAGATGGCTCATTCCGATTAGCGTGCGACTTTAGAAAATTAAATAAAAAAATTATAAGTGACAACTACCCCATTCCCAACATCGCAGAAACAATTGACTCGTTGTCAGGAGCTAAATATTTTTCCACATTGGATTTAACCAGTGGATTTTTCCAGCAAAAAATTCCTGAAGCACAGCAACACCTTACAGCCATAATAACCCATAACAAACTTTTACAGTGGACTAGGAGCCCGTTTGGCCTAAAATCTTCCCCCGCGGCGTTTCAGAGGCTTATGAATGTCGTACTTAGTGACCTACAGAATTTAAATATTTTAATTTACATCGACGACATTTGTATAGCCTCCAAAGATATAGAGTCCCATTTCGAAAAATTAGACATAGTTTTTAATAGACTTCGAACCCATAACTTAAGATTAAAACCTTCCAAATGTCACTTTTTCAAATCTCAAATTACGTTCTTAGGATTTAATGTAAAAAATGGTGAGATTTTTCCGGCAGATAAAAATGTTGAGGTTATTAAAAAAATTAAACGTCCAACAAATAGAAAACAAGTTAGATCATTTTTGGGTGCTGTAGGTTTTTATAGGCGTCACATTAGCGACTTTGCGAAAAGAACCATACATCTGACAAATTTAACGAAAGAAAAATCGAGGTTTCAATGGTCCCAAAATGCAGAAAACGAGTTTGTAGATCTAAAACAGGAAATTGCTCGAATTCCATCACTTCGACTTCCTGATATGTCAAAAGAGTTCATTTTGTATACAGATTGTTCAACAGTAGCTATGGGTGCTGTTTTGTGCCAATATGATGAGTCGGGTTTCCCTCATCCTGTGGCATTCGCAAGTCGTAAACTTAAGGACGTCGAACGACGCTATTCAGCAACCGAAAGAGAATTATTAGCTTTAGTCTGGGCCACCCAATACTTTAAATGTTATATTTTTCACAGAAAATTTACAATTTTTACTGACCATGCCGCCCTCACGTACGCCCTAAAACTTAAAGATCCTACTTCCAGAATTGCAAGGTGGTTGTGCTCCCTTAGTGAATTTGAGTTTCAAGCAAGGTACATTAAGGGTAAATGTAATTCGGTAGCAGACTTCTTATCCAGATTTATCGACCACGGGTTAGAATTTGAGGATGAGGACGTAATGTGTAATGTACTAGAAACTGTCCCGCAGCAAACTTCTTTTATAATTACTAATGAATTAATTGATAAAATTAAATGCGCTCAGAATAACGACAAGTTTTGTAAATACATTTTAAGGCGATTATGTAAAGATCTTACTATCCGACCAAAATCTTTTAATTTTTCCATTGTAGATGATATCATTATGTGCAAAAAAGCAAATACTAGTTCAAAAAGGGAAGAGGGTGGAAAAATTGTGTTGCCAAGGTCTTTAATCCCAGAAATTTTTGAATTAACTCATGAATCACCTATGTCGTGTCATGCTGGCTTTTATAAAACTTTGAACAGAATTAAAAAACATTATTTTTGGCAGGGTATGTACAGGGATGTTAAACGACTTGTGGCGTCTTGCCAGTCGTGTTTAGAGTTCCGGGCACACAAACCAAAACGTTTGGCAGAATTACAGAGATTGGAAGTTCCAGTAGCCCCTTTTACCACTATACATTCCGATATATGTGGACCTTATCCCACCACTGAGAAGGGCAACAAATTTATTATTTCCTATATCGACAGTTTTACCAAATGGCCCGAGGCTTTTGCAGTGCCTAACATAACAACTGACACAGTCGCTGAAACGCTAGCTGAGTTTGTGTGCAGACATGGCACACCAGAAAAATTCATTACGGATAAGGGAAAAAACTACATGAGCCCTGCAATAGCTCAGGTGTATGAGAAATTAGGCGCTAAACACATCCACACATCGAGTTATCATCCCGCCTCTAATTCTCAAATTGAAAGAAACCACTCAACCATGAATAATGCACTGGCTCACCTTGTCAACAACCACCACAATGACTGGGACGATAAATTGAAATTTGTTTTATTGGCAATGCGAACTGCAATACATTCCACTATTAATGACTCTCCCTTTTTTATTACCCACGGTAGAGATATACGCTTACCTTATCAGACTTTAACCACCCATAATACTTTAAATTACAATGATAGCCCAACTTATTGCGAAAGCTTGATCCCGACTCTGAGACAGGTTTTTACTCAGACCAAAGTTTTGTTAGAAGAAGCTGCGGCTAAGCAGGAAGGAATTAGAAAAAAGATTGCTATTGATAAACACTTAAAAGTTGGGAATTTGGTAATGTTGTACACTCCTGTAGTAAAACCTGGTTTATGTAAAAAATTCACTAAATTTAATCGTGGCCCTTTCCGAATAATTAGACAAGTTTCCAAAGTAAATTTTGAGATACAAGAACTTAAAAATCCAAAAAACATTCAAATTGTACATGTGGATAGACTTTCTAAGGTAACAGATAAACCAATTTTTCCTGTATTAGAAAATATGGATCAGGCTCTCGACAATATAGCCGCAGAGGATCCACAAGAGGGTACTTCAGATCAGACTGAGAATTCAGAAGATCCTTGGGTAACCTTTGCTAGATTAAGACGCGAAAAAAGGAAACGTACACGTGGGTTTAATGGGGCGTATACTTTTGTCACCAACAACAGAAGTCTTAGCGCGGTTCAGGGTCAGAATAATGGCATTTTACACTCGGATATTGTGCACGACAGGGCTCCAGAGGAAACTAGGGCTGTTCAACACATGGATTTCCACACCGCCGCCTGTTCTCGCAACCAATCCCAAAACTTGTCACCTACGGTTAGTGAGGCGGAAAATGATGACACGGAGGATCCACAGCCACGCAGCCAGGGTAACAACAACCAAAGACGGAATAATAGGTCTAACACTAAATCATCTCATAATTATTCATTGAGACCAAGAAGAAACTTGTAAATATTTTTTTTTTTTTTTGTCATCGTGTCATGCGTTTGTAAAATATTTCTTTTTGCATGGTATTATTTGTGTCAGGTTCATTTTTTCACACTTAAACATTCCAATTGGGTTGTTAAGAAATTTTTGTAGTGTGTTCATAAAAGTAATATAAAATAAAACATGTAAATAGGGTTATACCAGTATTAGTAGTAAATAAATACGTCTGGGTCCAGACACTTTTGGGAGGAAGAAATTTTTTTTTAAATTTGTGTTAGTATGCATTTTCGTAGTCCAGTTCTAAGTTTG
The DNA here is from genome assembly GCA_963930645.1 of Salticus scenicus. NCBI lineage: Eukaryota > Metazoa > Arthropoda > Arachnida > Araneae > Salticidae > Salticus > Salticus scenicus. The sequence continues at coordinate 267,077,731 of OZ005658.1, forward strand.
AGCATTGTCGCTTAGGGACATGCATTGTTATGCAAGGAAAATTGTAGAATGCTAAATACATTTGTTTTGGGATAGGGGAATCGCAGGCCGTAATAAAGTCGAGTGCAGAAAACTTCAGTTTGTTAGGGTTGAATTTCTTTAATGTAAGGCCTGGCACCAGGATAGGAGGTGCTAGAGTTAAGTGATACCTAATCACATTTGGAGTACTCTGCAATGACCTTTTGTAAAGCAACAAATCATTGATTTGGGCTGGTCTTTATGAATCCATGGTGGGTTCAGGTTCATTTAGCATGTAGTCTAATATTTAGCTGTACACCTTGTTGTAGAAAATGTATTACTGCACATGTAATGTAAATAATGTACATATTTTTTTTTTAATTACTCAATTACTGCATTTGTTTACAACACTAAGGAAATTTTTTTTTGGCTAGAGCTAAGTAGAAGTTTTGGGTTTCCACCTTGTGTTGGTTTTCCCTCGTCATTTTGTTCGAACCATAAGTTATGAATAATACGAATTTTTTTTTGGGGAATTCAGCGGTCTTCCTGCGGTCTCTCGAGTTAAGCTACATGTAAAGTCAAGGGAAAGAAAATGTCCTTATTGCACCTACGTAATTGGTGCTTAGAATTTTTTTTGGGGGGTATGGCGGAAATTTTGTCAAAAAAAAAATTGAATTAAGTGGACTCTGAATGTTGTATCCTATGCCTTCGTACGAAAATTTTTTTTTTCCTTTTCCATTCAAATTACAAAAATTATTTTTTCTTTTGCTATGCAGTATATCGGTGTAGGGCGAGTTTTTCCCATATTGACTGTTGCCTTCTTCCGGATGAAAAGTAATTTTAGGATAAATTGCTAAATTTCTAATTTCAAAGAAACATCCATGGAATGTAATATAGTGTAATATTTTACTTAATACATTTGGAGCAGAAAAACTTTGTTGCAATGAAAAAATTGCTTGAGACATGTAGCATGTTATGGAAACTTTACGGGTTCTTTCTGTCGGCATCCACTGTGCAAAAATCAACCTAGTGCTACAACTGTATATAAAAAAAATACTTTTATGAATATGTGAGCACTAACTAATGTACAACATTATCAAGATCCCTTGGTGGAGTTGGCAGTCACCGGTTCCATGACCATGTGTACTAGAAATGAACTGTATACATCCAAATATTACAATGGTTGTAACAACACCCTGCGAGGTGCTATATTTGTGGTTGTGTATTATAAAACACGCACGTAATCAAGGTATTGTAATATAATTATGTTACGTAAGTCTATAATATAGTGCTGTTTGTTTTTGTCTTATGGTGGGTTTTGTGAAATATTGATGTACATGTAATTATCACTTGTGTATTTATCTCGTCAAATATCATGCTGTATCTCGTATATACTTATATTATCTCTTGTGTGTGTTATAGTCCAGAAGGTGAAATGTATGTAATATATGTAATGGAGGCATCCCCGACACTAACCCCTGCTTAGCAGTAGTCAAAATTTTTTAAGGTAGGAATGCTACTGATTAAATCTTCCCCGCCCCCACGTTGGTGCTAACAGGGAGACACGGGAAGTAGCAAAACATGTGACAAAATTAGATACAGTGTTGTGACAAATAGTATGTTTCCTCGAGTCGAGTTTCACTCATTTCTTTAGGCGAGGATTAATTCTGTGGGAATGAAGTGGTGTCAGCGTGTTACCCTCTCTAGTAAAAAAAAAAAAAAAAAAAAAAAGGAAAAATATAGAAAAAATTTTGGAAGTTGCCTGAGTTGTGGCCAAACTCAGGATTTGCGCAAGGGCTGTAGTAATTAGTTTCGCCTCTCATGTGGAGTCGACGTTTGACTTACATGACAGTGCAGACTGATGCTGCGTCTTTGGCCTTCTTTTCAAAAAAAAAAAAAAAAAAAAAAAAAATCTAAAATCTCCGATTCATGGCAGACAGCCAGTATATGAGGGGAGGTCAGATACCTGACACCAGTTCTTAATTTTTTTTTTTTTTTTTTTAGCTCACACGGAGGGTGTTTTGTTATGTTTAAATGTATTGATAACAAAATTTTATGTGTAAAAAAGAAAGGAAAAAAAAAAAAAAAAAGAACAGTCGCAAATAAAATTGGTCAAGGATAAAAATCCTGTCAGTTAAAAAATAAAAGGTATCTTTACATGTGATATGAATCAAAGGCATTACTGTAAAAACTTGAAAAAATAAAAAATAAATCTTCTTTGAGAAAAAAAAAAATAAGTGCTACTCAGAGATCGTATCTTTACTTTACGACATGCAGGTGTTGGTCAAATGGCCCCAGATATCAGTAAACACTTTACTGCAACATAAACAAATCATTGTGTTCTCGGTTTGAAAATAGAATACGAAATTGGGAATAGAAAAGCGTAAAGGAATATGTCATTATAATTGCAGTTGAGAGAGTACTGCTGTAAATTGCGAAAATTGGGCCAGTAAAAGTTTTATGGCACTTGCGGATTTAAGGCCCCCAAGAAATAGTATTTTTTCTTGTGTATCTCATGGGAAAAGAGTGAACGTAAATTTTTCTGGGAAGCTTCTGGGAGTAGAAAAAAAAAAAAAAAAAGAAAAAAAGAAAGTAACGGAGAGCAAGAAGCAGGGCGCAGCGAATGAGCGAGGTAGGGGCGTGATATTCAGAGGGGTCCACGACGCTTCAGATTGGTCAGTTTTTCCCCCTCGACTGATCTGGGAGGGGAGAAGCAAAAAGCGAGGGCTAGAGAGAGGTAGAAAAAAAAAAGAAGGATGATGTGAGTTTTAGCGGTAGGAAGCGTGAAGGCTACGAGGATATATATTAAAAAGAGATGAAAGCAAAAAAGGAGAAAAAGGAGTTGTGTAGTTTGGTTTTTAAAAAAGGCAGAGGCGATCCTCTATAATGATGGTGGCGTGGATCCATGGCCCCCTCCTCTTAAGAAAAATCTTTAAGTTTAAAAAGGGTTTTTGTTTGTTTTTGAATAGGGTTTTCTCCACTTCATACTGAATTTTTTTTACGTCGCGTCTTTGTAACCCAAAGTTGTTTATAATGCACTCTTCTTCTTTCGTGTTGTGAGCGCCTTGTGGTGGAACACATCTAATCTTTGTGTAAAGAAATCAGATGGCCTAGCCACTATGAAGTTGTGACTAACGAAGGACCTTCTGAAAGAGCTGTAGACCGTATGCCAAGGCCCTTGTATGGAAGGGGTCACCGCCATGTTACTGCAGGGATGACACCTCCACATCACCGCCATTTAGTAAGAGCAATGTGGATGGCCCGAGTATAATCTACTCTATGCGACTTCGTTGGAATCTCCGACAAAATAAGGGGATGCCTCCAATGGTTTTAAGATAAGTGTTACAATATTTATTTTTCTCTCTATATATATATTGATTTGTAACTCTTATTCGTTGGAATAGTTTATTTAAACCTGTGTTTTTTTAGACAATATTGACAGCTTATAAAGTAATGTGCCGCCTGGTGTAGGCCTAATGTATTTAAGTATGTCTTTAGCATTTCATTAGTATGTTACTCACACGAAATTAAAAATTGTGATCTATTAATTTAAATAAAGGAATAAGTTTTGTACGAGAGAAGCCTTGTGATGTGTAGGGTCCTTTTTATTGGTTTCCTTTTGTATGTTTATACTAGTAAAATTTGTATGTAATTTGACATGATTATCCCTACTACATTAAATCTTGGGAAGGTAACTAATTTTAAAGACATTTAGAAAATTTTCCAAAGTGAAGTTTAAAGAAGTTATGAAGCTTAACTATCTTAATCATTTTTTTTTTATCTTAATTACCATTGGTAATTAAATAATCATAAGTACCTGGGGTTATACATTATTTGGTTTAATGGAAAATTTAAATGTTCAATGAGTGATGCTTTCATGATAATTTAAAAAAAAAAAAAAAAAAAATCTTAATTTAGGAATAGATGTAAGGCTTAGCTGAAAGGATAGTATGGCTTACTAATGTAGTGATACTTGTATAAGTTATTTTAACTGAATTTAAAAAAAAAAAAAAAAAAACTTAAAGGTTTCATTCCCCATATTGTAATTAATGGTGACTGTTGGTCCATGGCGATGTTAACACAACTTTACATGGTCTGGCTGTCATGTGGATTAATGTTGGGTGAATGTCACTTTAGCATTTTTTTTTTTGTACTCTATTTAATTATTTTGTAGGGTTACTCTAAAATATTGAAAACCTATCTATTTGATATAGGCTGTGGAAACTGTTATTTATACGGCTTGTGTGAAATAGATTTGTTAATTAAAGGTTAGAGTGGCCTTTTTTAGCTAGTAAAAAAAAAAAAAGGAAGAATGAGGATGAACTGAAATTCTTAAAGAAATTTTTAGCAAGAGTAATTTATGTTATGCATCACTCACTAAGTAAAATTAAGGAACACAACGCATTGTACAGTTACTAGTCTAACAAAAATTTAATTAAGGGTTAAAACTCATGTATCCTATAAGAGTTAAATTTTAAGTTAAGCATATATAAGACATAAAAGAAAAACGTAACATATCACACTTGTATCTCATTAATGATTCTAGTATAAATGTGGAAAATTTTATGAAATACCGGGGGTGTAAGCCTGCAGACATCTTAAAAATTCATATAAAGTGAAGGAATGGTAGAATTGAACGCGGTTTGTGGAAAAGTTATTCTCGTGAAAGGAAAATTTCTTTGGTAAAGAAAAAATAATAATTAAGCCATTTGTCGATAGAAGGTGTTGAACGGGAGCAAACATTTTCGTGAAAAACTATATTTATTTGCATGTAAATGTTTACAGGCACATAAATCCTATTCTGTGGGACCGCTATCACCACAAATTACAGTTTGCAAACGAATTACAACACCGCTAACTGCAGCTTCAGTCGGCGGTTCTCACCTGAGGGAAAATATCTTCACCAATAATACTTTATCTACCAAGTCACCAACACAATTAAAACTTCATGTATGCGCAAGTAGGAAGCAAAATAAGAAATAAGCTGTGTCAATTGTAAAACCATGCAATTTATAGGACTTTGATTTACATATTTCTCCTTACGCATTAGTCCAGCGTCCTCTATTGACAAAACATTTAACAATTTTTTATTAAAAAAAAAAAAAAAAAAAAAAAAAAAAACCTTCGCAAAAAAAAAAAAAATCTGGAGTGACTCCACTCGACTTTCCGAACATTGAGTAATTAACAGTTTTGTAGATAAAGTAAAGAAAGAGGAGTTGTTAAACAAACAAAAGAGAGAAAACCATAATAGAGTGTTTGAGTATTTTTCTCCATATATTACACGATGTTTTATTTAACGCTACTCAACTTTGAGCCCATAGATCATAATGATAAAGAATTTTCGTTGTGTCCCTGTAAAAAACTTATAAATTCACCAAAATGCTTATAGTTAGAGCAACAGTGATTTATAATACTCATATAAATTTTCAGCTCAATTGAATAAGGCGTTTAGATGCTATCGCACTTTTAAAAATTTGGTCCTATAGGCCATAATGATAAAGAATTTTTCCTGGTGTCCCTGTAAAAAAACTATAAGTGCTAGATTCACCAAAATCAATAGGGTTTGTACTATGGTGACTTACAATATACGTACGAACTTTCAGCTTATTCGAACAAAGTATTTAGACGCTAGCGTGTTCACTCACAGACATACACACATACATACATACACACACACATACATACACACATACATACATATATCATCGTAAAAATAGTGAAAACGGACTCACGGGACCTCGAAACGTATAGAAACATCAAAATCTCAAATTCGGATTTTTATCATGATTACAATACTTTCCTCACTATAATGTTCGGAAAGTAATAATTTTTTCACAAACACAGTTGGATTCTACCAACTCCTTCAATTCTTATGAATTTTTAAAATGTCTACAGATTTATGGGACACCCAGTATATTAATTGAAAATGACTTTGTAGCAGTGACTCTGTCTATCCTACAGTTCTAAAATTCCCACTCACTCATGCATCAGCTTTCTTCCAATGTGTATATTTTACCTTTTACTTAAATCACTGAAAGTTGTGCGTTTATATACAGGTTACTTCAGATAGCAAATGTTCACAAGGAACCAATTGTGGAGCAAATAAAAAATCTTTCTCAGAGACAACAAATTGTAGCCCTGAAAAATGCTCAAGAACAAATTATGCGAACGATATCAGCCTATAAGAATACTACAAGAAAACTCCTTCAAGAGATAGACCGAAACAAGATATTACAAGAGAACAATCACAGCATGAAAGTTCAAGTTAATCTCCAACAATCATTGTCTGCAACGGCTGAAAGTATGGTTCAAGAATACAAAAAAGTATGAGTTAAAAGCTTTTAATTTCATTCTTGTTTCTGATTTTTCTATTGTTATCTGTTTTGTGCTTGCGATTATTAAATCTCTTTAAATATTAAGAAACAAAAAGTATAGTTATTGGAAATTATAAAAAATCTGGAGTGATTCCGCTCGACTTTCCCAACTTTAGGTAATTAAGTTGTTTAAACTAATAGATCTGCAAATCAGGAGCCTCAATATCCTAACTGCCACACATTACTTAGCAGATAATTTTTATTTATTCTATATTACTTAAATAATTATTAAAATATATAGACAGAGACATGCATATATATATATATATATGAATAACTCGCTACATAGTCATAAACGTTTCTAAGGAGGGGGGGGGCAGCCCCTTTCATCCCCTGTGATATCTATCAATCTGCAAGTATGTATATTTCATAGGGATTTTTGCTAGTGTTCGGACACTTTTGTTACCGACTGTACATGTACATGAGCGACAAACATTATATACAGCAATAAAAACTATACAACTATTTCCTTGTAACTCATTAATACTTAAACCATATTCGGCATCGTTTGGATGATTACAGAATGTGAACGGAATTATTGTAAATGGTTCTGTAAAAAAATTATTTAGTGTATACATACTTTTTTTCTAGATTAAACATGCTTTTAAAAATCTTAAAATTATATGTTAATTACATCTTATACTATTAAGTGAGCAATATTTGTATAAATACATGTATATTTTCCTATTCTCGAAAATGGTAGCTCGGACAGTCACGTGATTTAACACAAAGGTGCCCTCCGTAGGATCATTGTGTACACCGAAGTCAAATTTTCGAATTTCTGATTAGTCTTTTTTTAATTAATCAAAATATGAAAATAAAACTTCCCATTTCTATAATGACGCAGAATGGAGAATCTTAGGAGAAATTTGATTGGTTTATTTGATTTTCATTGATTTGAGTGTATTTTACGTCGAACTACAGCTACGTTATGAGGAATTACAAGAGATTTGAATGGTTTATTTGATTTTCATTGATTTGAGTGTATTTTACGTTGAACTAGAGCTACGTTATGAGGAATTACGAGAGATTTGATTGATTTATTTGATTTTCATTGGTTTGAGCGTATTTTACGTTGAAATAGAGTTACGTTATGAGAAATTAAGAGAGATTTGATTTTCATTGATTTGAGTGTATTTTACGTTGAACTAGAGCTACGTTATGAGGAATTACGAGAGATTTGATTGGTTTATTTGTTTTTCATTCATTTGAGTGTATTTTATGTTAAACTAGAGCTACGTTTAGATTTTATTTAAAAATATTTGAACTTTTAATATTTTAATATTATGCGACTTTTACAGAGAACAAATTATACGATTGGCGCCGCAGGCTCCCGAGAGCATGTTTTTGGTAAAAATTTTCACGGGTCTCTGGCCAGCTAGCTGGTGAAGCCATCTAGTTATATTAAATGCAGCATAAGCGCATTAAAATGTGCTTAAAAAAATCCGCCCATAGACTCTAATGTTACGAATTTCTTTTGTATGCCTCTGTAAACCAGCCATAAACGTTATATACTTCAGTAAAATGTATACTTATTCTATGCAGCGCAAGAATAATTGTTCAAAATTTGCCACAATTTGAATGATTACGTAACATTGCCGGAACACTTCTGTAAGGTCTTGTACATTAATTATTTTCTTTAAACACACATTTTTCTATAGAAAACATGCTTCCAAGCTTCTCAATAATGGATGTTTATTTCATTTTCTTTAGTGTAGTGTAACCATGTTAAAATATGCTTAAAAGAAATTTTGTCCCAAGGCCGTAATGATGGTAAATACTTTGTCCTGTCCCAATACACAAACCATAAAAAAATATACAGGGTGTTTATAAAGTCCCGGACCCATTTTGATGTTTAATAACTCATAAAATAATAAAGATATAAACAAACTTATGGTATTTATTTATGGAATAACTCATATATTTTCTTTTCAGGTTTGAATATCTTTACTTTTGTAAATATCGTCTGCGCGTGTGGTTAATTTCAGATGCATGTGGTTAATTCAGACATGCTTGCCGCTACCTGGCGTGAAATTGACTATCGACTTGCTATTCTCCGTGCGACGAAGAGGGCACACGTGGAATTTCATTGACAAGGGTCATGAAACTTTTTGAGTCTATCTAACCATTTATGTTATTAATTTTAATCTATCTTTATTATTTTATGAGTTATTAAGCATCAAAATGGGTCTGGGACTTTATAAACACCCTATATAAGCATAAAAAAGTTATATAGCTATTTCTGTATAGCGCTTGAACATGTGTACCAATTTGCAAGTCAATCTGGAGATTTTTACGGCCGCTATTGCAGTACACATGCAGAAAGATAGACAGACACAGAGAACCCAAAAAGCACCCTCCACATGCAGACCTCCAACGACGTTTCGGCGAAGAAAAGCAAAAGAAATCTAAAAACCAATCATCTCAATTGAATAAGTTGTTTAGCGCTGCTGAACTTCAAATAATTTAGCCCACAGTTCATAATGATGAAGAATACTTTGCAGTGTTCCTGTAAAAAAATCTGTTAGTGCTAGATTCACCAAAATCTATACATTTCATGTGTCGGTGACCTGTAACATGTATATAAATTTTCAGCTCAATCGGATAAGGCATTTAGACGCTGTCGCATTTCAAATAATTTCAACCTATAGGTTATAATGATAAAGAATTTTTTGTCGTGTCCCTGTAAAAAAAAAAAAAAAAAAAAAAAAAAAAGAAAGAAAACTATAAGTGTTAGATTCACTAAAAGCTATAGAGTTGGTGCGACTGTGACCTATCATGTATATAAATTTTCAACTCCATCGGATAAGGCCTTTAGACGCTATAGTACTACAAATAATTTCAGCCCATAGAACATAATGATAAAGAATTTTTTGTTGTGCCCCTGTAAAAATAATCTAAGTGCTAGATTCACCAAAATCAATAGGGTTCAATTGACTGTGACCTATAATATGCATATAAATTTTCAGCTCAAATGGATAAGGACTTTAGACACTATCGCACTTCAGATAATCTCAGCCTATAGGCCATAATGATAAAGAATTTTTTGTTGTGCCCCTGTAAAAATAATCTAAGTGCTAGATTCACCAAAATCAATAGGGTTCAATTGACTGTGACCTATAATATGCATATAAATTTTCAGCTCAAATGGATAAGGACTTTAGACACTATCGCACTTCAGATAATCTCAGCCTATAGGCCATAATGATAAAGAATTTTTTGTTGTGCCCCTGTAAAAAAAAAAAAAAAAAAAACTATAAGTGCTAGATTTACCAAAATCAATAGGGTTTATGCTATAGTCATCTGTAACATACATACCAACTTTCAGCTCATTCGAACAAAGAGTTCAGACGTTATCGTGTTCACTCATGTACGTACATCACGAAAAATCGTGTAAAATTGAAGATATTTCTAAATAAGGGGCTCGTGTCAAAACCAAACTTGGAGGTGTTGTACTAGACATCATGACAATCACAAATTTAAATTTGCAACATTCTACACGACAATTCTTTTTTAAGCTATACGAGATATAAAATCCATTTTGCAAATCATGGCTACAGTACTTTCCTTACATGTAATATTCGGAAAGTAAAAATAAAGAAACAATTCTTCTAGTTGGCATGTTGTGGAATCATTAAAACATTTTTCTCTTCTTTTCTTTTTCTTTTTTAATAAGTCTGTCCATTTATTGAGATTTAATGGCGCAAGCTCCTAAACGGCTAAAAAATTGTCAACTGCACTAATAAAAATTTCAACAGAAAACTACTGGTAGCAATTTATCTTAAATCTTATGTAAAATTACAGCAAGAAATAAACGGAGATGTTGAAAGTTTTATTTTGTATATGTATTTTTGTCACCATTATTAATTTAATCAATTGTTAGCGAGAACTTAGAGGGCTTTTTTTAAAACAGAAACATTTCATTTTAAATTTATATATATATTGACAAATTATATAATTAAAATAGATAAAAATATGAGAACCTTGATATTTACATTTAACTAAGTATTGTTGTACATTTACAGAGACTGATAGATAAACATTTCAGTAAATTTACAGAATTTTTTTACAGTGTACAATAACCTCCCAAAAAAGAAAGAATATAAGCTAAGTTATACAGTCAAATACTTTAAATACGGTGATTAAAAATAAATAAATAAAAAATAAATTCCAAAATGCGTAACATACAACGAAAATTTATGATCTATGTGTGGAGGTTTTGATTCCAGATGAAATGTGTTTCCGAAATAACAGTACAAAAATTTGAATCCTGTACCAAATTTCACAACATCTTATTTCCTGCCATAACTACCACTATAATTATGCCCATTTTACATATTTGCGTAATTGTAGTAAAACTAAAATCGAAAGTTCTAAATTGTATATGAGCCCTGCGTATGACTGGAAAATCTGTTAAATTAATATTTATATCTTTAGTTATTATCACCAAATATCATCAAACTTAAATCATCAAGGAAGAAAATTAATAATAATAATAATGACCATCTTCTGTCAGGAACAATTCTGGTTAGACCGCTTCAAAACCGAGACTTTTGATAGCCTCTTTTTTTTTCCCTTAGAAATGCTATGTATTTTTATTTTTTATTTTTTTAATTAATCTGTGTAAATGTTACATCATTAGAAAGATCTTTCAAAATTGAACATTTTTTGTGCTTACACATTTCCCTTAATCTCAATATGTAAAAAGATTTCAACGAAAGTTTATAACTACCATTGCAATTCTAAAATACCCATGGACGATAAAATTAAAATGTAATATAAAATTTAATCCTAAAAATTATGGGCTAATAGTTATTACATCATTTTCTTGCATTCATGATAATGTACTTATCTGATATAAACAGCTGATTGTGACGTCATATTTATCAAATTAGTTAAAATAAATAAGGTTACAAATAAGGTACCTAAGGTTACTTTGTTACAAATAGGGTACCTTTCATTCGGCACCTTATTTGTAACGAAGTTTTGATTAGATATACTAAAATTAAATAAAATATGAAAATAACTTCGAAATTGGACATTTAAATTTATGATTGTTGCCAAAAAAATTTACGAGTTATTGTTTAATATATATATATATATATATATATATATATATATATATTGTTATAAATTATTTTATTCGTCTAATACTTTAATATTTCATTTTTAATGATTGTTTAGGAAACTTATCATGAGTAATATATTGATTTCATCATGCTCATTTAATTCCCCCTGGAACTTCTTGCTTGGGCAGCTGGCTAATTGATAAGCGCCAGATGCCCGAGAAGCAATTATAGCTTGTATACTTTTTTTATTTTTATTGGTTTCTTGGTAACCACATGGAAACTGAAAATTCATCAGATGTAACTTGTTTTTCGTGAAAGACTGAAGGCATAAAAAGTTCTCTTGGAAATGGCCGTTTTTAACGGCAGGCTAAAAGCCAAAATTCTTATTTCTTGATTATTTTCAAAGTGCTTCAAAAAGAAGCCTTTAGTTTATTCCCTGTAAATATTACTATATGCGAAGCTGTATATATTTTTTTTGTGTGTGATTAAAATCAAGAAAATGACAAAGGGATATCTTCTTTGTGTCAAATGAAAAATTCCTTGTTTCATGTGTCTTCGTGAAATAATTTTAAATGCTCTCCCACAGTTTTGGATTTACTTGAAATATATTTAATTGGATTATATTACATGGATTACACGATAGATCAAAATTTACTACATGGTGTCCTGAAACCCGGGAAAAAAGGTAGGATACCTTTTGATAATTCTTTATTTCTTGAAAATAAAAGAGTATCTGTTTGAAAATAAAATATATATTTTGAATTATATTAACAATTTTCTTGAACACTTGAAAAATAAAAATTTGAAAATACTTGTAGGAAATAAATAAATAAAACAAATCTTGAAATTATTGAAAAATATATTCATGCAAATATATTGGAAAAAGTTACATTGATTTAAATAAATATTATCATTAAGACATTGATATTATTTGAATGAAAAACTAACTAAATAAAATAATTTGTTATTGATGTTTATATGTTTATTTCAAAAAATATATATATTGAATGATTGATTAAAAAATCTAGAATGATAAATGATTTTGATTTTCTATTTTGAAAATATGTTTAATAATTTTGAATTATAATTTATTGAGTTTATATTTTGAGATTAAACATGAATACATTAGAAAAAATAAAAACTAAACGTTCAACAGTTAGAACGTTAATTACAAAATTAGTAACAAAAGCGGAAGCTTTATTTGCAGCTGATATAGAGAATACTGATATTGATTCATTAAAAGAAACACATGATATTTTAATGGAAAAAGAAAAGGAATTAAAAGAATTAAATTCCGAAGTTGACAATTTAATATCTGATAAGGCAGAATACGAAAAAGAAATAAAATCTGTTGAAGAATATTCTGAAAAAATCTTAAGTTTGAAATTTAAAATTAAAAACCGTCTTAAGAAGTGTAATTCTGTTACCGAAAATAAAAATTGTGATACCGGTGCCAAAAATGAAGGGTTTTCGGATTCTGACTCTAATAGTAGACAAGCATCGGCAGTAAAATTGCCAAAGTTATCATTGGACAAATTCACCGGTGAAACAAGCAAATTTCTTGATTTTTTTAATACTTTCTCGAGCACTATTGATCAAAACACAAGCTTAACGATAATAGAAAAATTTCAATACTTGAAATCTTTGTTGTCAGGCCCTGCTTATAATATTGTTAGTGGGTTCGAATTAAATGAAGAAAATTATTTTTCTAGTTTAAAACTTCTTAAGGAATGATATGGAAAACGCGAAAATGTAATAAGTTGTTATATGAACAAAATACTGAATCTTGAAGCAGTGAAATCCCCATCTAATATAAATGGATTGAGACAACTCTATGACAATATAGAAATTTGCATTCGAAATTTGGACTCGCTCGGTGTCGCATCGGGTTCTTATGGACATTTATTGTTACCAATATTATTAAAATTATTACCTGAGCAACTCGTGTTAGAATTTAACAGAAAGCGCGATCCGGATAAAGACACTGAGGTTACTGAGCTAATTGATTTTATTAAAAATGAATTGAGATGTCGTGAAGCTACAAATCTTGTAAATAGTTCCCCTAGTAAAATATCTGAAAGCTATCAAAGTAAAAATAAAAATTTTGTTCCAAAGAAAAACATTCCTTCGGCTGCGGCTTTAAGTGCTTCCGCGAAGCAATTTTGCATATTTTGCAAAGCTTCTAACCATGGAGGTCTGACATGTACTAAATTTTCGGATGAGCAAAAACGTTATAGATTAAAGAAAGAAGGACGTTGCTATAAGTGTTTTTTGAAATCGCATTTATCAGGAGATTGCAGAACTAAATTAAATCCTTGTACAAAATGTTCTAGTACGACACATAATCATTTGTTTTGTCCTAAATTAAGTAATAGTGAAAACCATGAAAAGGAAAAAATTAGTACTATTGTATCAATGATGTCTGAACAAAAAATTAAACAAAAATCAACTTTGCTTCAGACATGTTGTGTATCTGTATCGGCCGGTAATAATACCGTTTTAGCCAGAATACTTTGCGATAGCGGGTCCGAAAAATGTTTCGTGAAAAAATCTTTAGTGAGAAAATTAAAATTGAAACCTGTGAGGCAGGAAAATTTGTTAGTGTACCCCTTTGGCCGTAGACAACCTTACGAGTCTTGTTATGATGTAGTGGTGCTGGAATTAAGTAGTATTACGCAACCGTGCAATTTTATAAAGATCGAAGCTCTTGTTGTAGATAATATAACAGGCGCTGTAGTAAAAACAGTGGCACCTGAAATTCTTGAATTAATGAGAAAAAGAGGCTATAGGCCAGCTGATACGGGTCTCGAGAATGAGATAAATATTTTGTTAGGCTCGGACTATTTATGGAAAATTCAGAGGGGGATTGTCCAAAATTTAACTAAAGATTTATATGTCGCAGACACTATATTTGGGCATACTGTTCAAGGGCAGATAATGACTAATAAAAGGGGTGTAAATTGCTTGAGAATATCTGTCGAGAATATAAATAACCAATTAAAGTCCTTTTGGGATCTTGAATCTATTGGAATTTTGGAGAATAATGAAAAAAAATCTACTAATCTAGAAATTGTACATGAATTTGAACAAAATTTAAAATTCATGAACGGTCGTTATGAAGCGCGGTTATTATGGAAAGATTCTCGTGATTTCTTGGGAAATAATCTTGAAGTAGCTAAAAAGCGATTTTCCAGTTTGGAAAACAAATTCGTGAAAAATGAAATATTATTTAGAGAATATAATTCTATTTTAGCCGAGCAGCTTAAAGAAGGAATAGTAGAAAAATGTCCCGAAAAAATTTCTGATGGTTGTTATTATATGCCCCATAGACCCGTGATAAGAGAGGATAAAACTACTACAAAGGTACGCATTGTTTATGATGCCTCTTCCAAACAAAATAATTGTTTATCTTTAAATGAAAATCTAAATCCTGGCCCTAACTTGAACCCTTGTGTTTTGGACATAATTTTAAAATTTCGATTTCATAAAATTGCCTTTTCAGCCGATATTGAAAAGGCTTTTCTCCAAATATCTATAGCGGAGGAAGATCGTGACTACTTAAGATTTTTATACTATGAAAACTTTAACAATCATGAAAAAATAATACCTTATCGAATGACAAGAGCTACTTTTGGAGTTACCTGTAGTCCCTTTATTTTGGCTTGTACAATTAAACACCATATTAAAAAATACGAAATTTCTCATGAAAGTGTTTTTAATATGCTTAATTCATCCCTCTTTGTTGATGATTTATTCTCGGGGGGAGATGATGTTAATGAAGCTCTTAATTTAACCCTTGAAGCTGCCAATATTTTAAGAGAAGCAGGTATGAATTTGAGGAAATTTGAGACAAATTCTGAGGAGCTTCGAAAAGAGTGGGTTCGTGAAAATTTAACTGTTACTGATCTTGATTCGCAAAATACTTCTTTAAAGGTTTTAGGCTTAACTTGGGATAACAAGGAAGATAATTTAGGGCTAGAATTACGACCCTTGTTATCAAAAATAGAGAATACTTCATGTACAAAAAGAAACATGTTAAAGATTGCAGCCATGATATTTGACCCAGCGGGTTTTATTGCTCCTTATGTAATTAGAGTAAAATGTTTATTACAGCAATTGTGGGTTATGGGAATTTCTTGGGATGAACAATTTTCTGGGGAATTAGTAAATAGCTGGAAAACTTGGTTATCAGAAATTGGAGATCTGAAACTACTTAAAATTCCCAGATATTATTTTGACTCGATATGTAGTAAAGATAAGACTGAATTACAATTGCATGTCTTCACTGATGCTAACCCTAATGCTTATGGCGCAGTTGCATACTTAAGATATAAAACACCTGAAAATAATTTTAAAACCTGTTTTGTAATGTCTAAATCTAGGGTTGCCCCCTTAAAAAAGTTAACCCTTCCGCGTTTAGAGCTTATGGGTGCACTTATCGGTGCCAGGGTTGCAGATTATGTCAAGAAAATCCTCCCTGAAATTGATATTGTTTTTTGGACAGATTCGGAGATTGTACTACACTGGATAAGGGGCAATAAAAATAAATGGAAACCTTTTGTTTCAAATCGAATTTCCGAAATTCAAAATTTATCTAATCCAGAATCCTGGAAACATGTAGAGGGTAATTTAAATCCTGCTGATCTCTTAACAAGAGGTTGTTCTGTAAAAGTATTGGTAAATTGTAAAAAATGGTTTAATGGCCCTGAATTTCTTTCTTGTCATGAAAGTCAGTGGCCTACAGTTAAATTAATTCAAAGTAAATTACCCGATGTGACAGACGAGCAGTCTAAAAAATCCACAGCGATATTGCAGTGCATGGTTGAAGAAAATAAGCAGAGAATTCCAATCATGGATATAGCAAAGTACAGTTCCTTGACTAAACTGTATCGAGTGACTGCTTGGATTTTTAGATTTGTTTCTAACATAAAAGTCAACAAAAAAGAAAGAATATTTTCGGAATTATCTGCTGCTGAAATCCTTTGCGCAGAAAATTATTGGTTAAAATTAGTGCAGGAAGAAAGTTTTCCCGAAGAAATTAAATGTCTAAAAAAATAAAAAATCGATTTCTAAAGATTCCAAAATTTTCCAATTGAATCCTATTTTATCAGAAGAAAATTTGTTGTTGATCCAAGGGCGACTTCAAAGGTCAAATTTACCCTTTGAAGGTAAACATCCAGTGTTACTACCTGCTAAAGGTCATTTAACTTTCTTGATCATAAAAAACGCTCATGAAAAGGTATTGCATGCAGGAGTCTCAAGTACACTTGTACAAATACGTGAAAGATTTTGGATATTAAAGGGGAGACAGATTGTAAAATCTATATTAAATAAATGTATTGTATGCAAGAGGTACAACGCTCGTGCCGGTCAGCAAACAATTGCACCTCTACCTGGTGATCGCATTAACGAAGCACCACCGTTTTCTGTCACTGGACTTGACTACGCTGGACCTCTCTATGTGAAGGGAAGTGAAAATAAATACTACATACTGTTATTTACCTGTTCAGTTACCAGAGCTGTGCATCTGGAACTTGTGAAAGACATGACCACGTCCGAATTTTTGAATGCCTTCAGAAAATTTATCGCCCGAAGAGGTCTGTGTAAAATTATTTATTCGGACAATGCAAAGACATTTAAAAGAGCTGAATTTGAACTGAAACAAATTTGGAACGCCATCCACCACCCAGAGGTTAAAAATTTTTATGCTAATAATGGAATAACATGGAAATATATCACAGAAAGAGCAGCTTGGTGGGGCGGGTTTTATGAGCGAATGGTACGCTCAGTTAAAACTACTCTTCGAAAAATCATAGGAAAGTCCTCGTTGATGTTGAGTGATTTAGAAACTTTGTTGCTTGAAGTTGAAGCAATGATCAATTGCCGACCATTGACTTACGTTTATTCAGATGTCGACGAACCATCTCCGCTTACACCAGCTCACTTTTTATTAGGAAGACGAGTTATGTGTTTACCAGCAATAAAAATCAATGATCTAAACTTACCTGGAACTAGACAAGAATTTCTAAAGCGTCTCCGTTTAAGAGAAAATCTCTTGAACCATCTTTGGAAAAGATGGAAAAATGAGTATCTTCTAGTTTTGAGATCTGTGCATCAGACTGATCAAACTAAAGATTGTGACTTTCAAACCAATGAAATAGTGTTAGTGAAAGATGAACACTTACCTCGAACATTTTGGAAGCTCGGAAAAATAACAAAAACTTTTGCTGAACGAGATGGTAAAATCCGTGCTTGTGAATTGAAGACTGGCAGTGCCATAATTAAAAGGCCAGTCCAATTGTTATACAAAATGGAACTCAAACATTTAAATTGAACAATTTAATGACTTTAAAAAAAAAACTCTTTAATTTTTATTGTTGTTAAAATATTTTCATATCTATAACTTAGACTTGAAATTTCTTCTTGTAATTTTACTTTAATGTTCTCTTTTCTACTTTAGTAGGTTTCTGAAGTTGTTGTTTTTTGTTGTTTATGTTTACTTACCCTATTGTAAGTATTGATGTAAGTATTGATTTTTGTTCATTTTAAGTATCTTGAATTTTGAAATATTTTGCTGAACCATTGTTCATCCGGGGGGAGTTTGTTATAAATTATTTTATTCGTCTAATACTTTAATATTTCATTTTTAATGATTGTTTAGGAAACTTATCATGAGTAATATATTGATTTCATCATGCTCATTTAATTCCCCCTGGAACTTCTTGCTTAGGCAGCTGGCTAATTGATAAGCGCCAGATGCCCGAGAAGCAATTATAGCTTGTATACTTTTTTTATTTTTATTGGTTTCTTGGTAACCACATGGAAACTGAAAATTCATCAGATGTAACTTGTTTTTCGTGAAAGACTGAAGGCATAAAAAGTTCTCTTGGAAATGGCCGTTTTTAACGGCAGGCTAAAAGCCAAAATTCTTATTTCTTGATTATTTTCAAAGTGCTTCAAAAAGAAGCCTTTAGTTTATTCCCTGTAAATATTACTATATGCGAAGCTGTATATATTTTTTTGTGTGTGATTAAAATCAAGAAAATGACAAAGGGATATCTTCTTTGTGTCAAATGAAAAATTCCTTGTTTCATGTGTCTTCGTGAAATAATTTTAAATGCTCTCCCACAGTTTTGGATTTACTTGAAATATATTTAATTGGATTATATTACATGGATTACACGATAGATCAAAATTTACTACATATATTATTTTTTTTTTTAAGGGGGGGGGCGAGGCATAAGATGAAATAATGTTTTCACGCGAAAAATTAAAAAACATCAAATTTGCCCATGCATATAAAAATTACTTATTAAAACGAGTCGAAGAAGGAAGCGAAAAATAAGTACTGAGCTATATTACGATAAATACGATATATAATATGATACTTTATATTAGACCTATCGTCCAGGGTTAATAGGTATTTTCGTTAAAAGAAATAGTTTGTCCGTTTGGTGCAACTTGCACATTAGTCCCCTTTAAATATAGTGTCCAGCGAAGCTGGCAAAGCATTCGTTGATTCACTACCTTAACTGATTTCACATTCCGTCATTTTTGACGGGGTTATATACTAGTATTATAATGTTAATGTTAATTCAACCTATATGATATGATTTGGTCATATCACACAGGTTGATTGTTATGGAGAACTCGCTTCTTTTCATGTTAAATTAATTAATGTGATTTAAATAGTTACGTATGAAAATTGAGTTAATTCAAAATGAATAACTGTAGCTAGTTTGTATACTGAATTTTTAAATAGACAAATATAGTTTTATTTAAAAAAATATATATACAGTAGCCGCCGCTTTATAAAATCACTGGTAATAAAATCAGCCGCTTAATCTGATCAAATTTTTGGGTCCGGAATCAAATCAGTAGAAACCGCCGCTTAATAAAATCAGCATCGCCGGTTAATAAACTCAAAAGAAAATCTTTTCAAAAGTAAAAATTTTCATGTATGTAAGCTAAACAACGAATTATATTTTCTCACCGGCTTTTTGAAAAGAAAAAAAAGAAATAAAACATACAAACTCATCACATTATTACTCTTTGTTGAAAATTATATGCCTCAAAAAAAAAAAAAAAAAAAAAAAAAAAGAAAAAGAAAGAAAAACACGCCCCACCATGTGTTGTAGTATGAATTCTTCAAATGATTGGCCAATGAGTATTTTTTTCTGCCTTAAAATATTCAAATAGAGTTTGTAACTCTTATTTTGAAGCAACTTATCTGCAAGATATGCAAGCGGGTGTTTTTTATTTTGAAGGTAAAGCGTAAAATGTTGGTAAAGTATGATTTTTTTTTTTTCAAATGTATAGTCAAAGAAAGGCCACATCGAAGCTTGAAATTTCTCAGTTTTTTTCATGTAGACATAATAATAAAGATGATATTAGCGTAGCGCCTAAATTGTACCAAACGGAAGCGTGAATCGCAAGCGAAAATGAATAAGGAGAGCAGAAGTCATCAACGTAGCATTACAAGAATGCCATGTCAAAGAAATATTAATCTTTTACGTAACTTTGTCCTTAAAAGCTGAAAATTTTACATGAATGATAAGTAGCAAAAACTCCATTCCTACGGATGGCTAGTTGATAGATGGAAGGGCGAAGAAGAATTTCTTTCCATATTTATTTAATGAATACTCTTTTATTGAGGTTGGGCGTGTTCGCCGGATATAAAAATCAGCCGCTTAATAAAACCATTTTGATGAAAACAAACGTGATTTTTTAAAGCGGCGGCTACTGTATATATATATATATATATATATATATATATATATATATATATATATATTATTTAAAAACTTTATGATAATTTTAGGCAGAGAAGAAGAATTTAAATGAAACAGGTGAAAAATCTGATAATTCAAAGGACAATGTTTTGCCTACACCCACAGATTCAGAAATAGCATTAAGAAAGAAAATTGAAGAACTGAAGAGTGAAGTATGCATATTTTTATTGGAAATTATTTTTATAACAGGAGCTATAAAAAGTAACGGAATTTTGGAACAGGGGATTAAACCCTTGAATTTTGGCGACTTTGGTGAGAAGAAACTAATACCAAATGTTTACATCAATTTTCACTTTCTTTAAACTTACAAATAACTTATAGCAATATTGTATTTTTATTTTACTCACTGAAATTCAAGTAAGGTTGAAAATCATGCAGCTTTACAGAAAACTTTAAAAAATTTTTTAAACATTTATGTTATTCATGTCAATAAATTATGAAGTTATGCTTGCTTACTCAAGCAATTTATATTACTTTTTAAAACATCATAAAAAATTATGTTATTAAAATAATGCAAATAATTAAATAGTGATTTAAAAAAAAAAAAAATCGGGTGTGTAACAATCACACGCCTTCCATTACCCACTATAACACGTATTATATACACTTTTTGGAGATAATGTGGTCAGAAGACATGAAATTGACCTAACAAAGTAGACACCTAAAAATTTTCTGGTAAGAGAAAGCAGATATATGTGCAAAGACATGTATCAGACATATAACAGAGTTTACATAACGAGTTTAATTTAATTTAATTTATTTATTATTTATATTTAAAAAATAAATAAATAAAACTTATTTTTGAAACACCCATTTCCGAAATTTAAAACTGATTTACTTTATCAGAATAATTGTCTATTTTCTTGTAATAACCAAGTAATACATGCGAAAGGATATCTAAACAATCTGGTGTGTCACTCACACGACTTTCTCTTACCCTGAAATTTAATACTATAAATACAGGTTGCAGGTAATAAATAAATACAGGTAAGATAACGAGTTCTGTAATGAAAACTTATGTTAAAACAATTCAAATTAGGCTTCGGAAGAGTTTTATATAATAATTAGTTCTGTGTGAGGGGACTACCGCCCCCTCAACCCCCCGTTTCATTAATGCACCTACATTTATATAGACTTTAATTCGGTTATTAAAAAATAATTCTGTTTTTAAAAAATAATTTATTAAAATTATCATTTAAAAAAATTATCTTTTATGATAATGCAGACGATTTCCGTATTGGAGAAGTAGTATAACACTAAATATAAAAGGAAAAAAAAGTTGAATTTATTCTCAATATTACACTGAAAAAAAAGAAAAAAATATTTTTTTTTTAATTAAAAATAAAATTGATAACTTTATTTTAAATTATTGCAGATCGATGGTTCAACCATTCGTTTTAAAGGTATTGGCGAGTTCTTTTGAAAGATACCCATCATGAAAATTTACTCCCTTCGAGCGGGGATTCCCCCCCCCCCCAGGAGGGGAGGCCAGGCTCCTACATACACAAAAAAATTTTCCCAGTTGACTATCTCTATTACAAAAAAATATATATTCGTTTCATTTGGTTTAGTGCAGTCTATAGATATTAAACTCTACTTACCTGCAAGTTCCTCCATAGACGTAAAGTATTTGAATACTTTTGAGTGTCCCTGTACACGAACCATTTGCTTCATCTCAACGAAAATCTTACTGTAGCATCCCTATATGATACACATTTAGAATACAGATTTTGGAATTTCTGCTACTATTTGTTCTTGAGATATGTTGATAACAGACACACAGACATCCACACAGACAGACCATTCGCTAAAAACATGATTTTCGTATTCAGGGGACCTCAGAACATGTAAATATAACAAAAACTCTCGTTCGAAAATTTGACCCTAAAACAATACTTTCTTGACCCTATGGGTTAGAGAAAGTAAAAAGGGGTTTATGTAATCATTTTCAAGAAAATCGTTATAACTGCTTTTGAGA
This sequence comes from Salticus scenicus, assembly GCA_963930645.1. NCBI lineage: Eukaryota > Metazoa > Arthropoda > Arachnida > Araneae > Salticidae > Salticus > Salticus scenicus. The sequence continues at coordinate 267,099,941 of OZ005658.1, forward strand.
TACCGATTTTCGATCCCACTTCCGATTTTCACCAAAACTTGACAAACTCATCTGTTGAACGGAAAACAAGAATTACATATGAAAGGATATCAAAAACGGAGTTAATATGGCGAGTTTGAAAAAAATCCGTGCAGCCGTTTTTAAAGGGACGCACATGCGAGACCTCAAATTGAATTACTTATGCATAGGACACCTATCAATTTTCCTTAACTAAACAACTAATATATACGAAAGGACATCTAATAAGGTGTTTATGTAGCAGCTTTGAGCAAAATTGTTAGAGTCGTATTTGAGATACGGTTATCCGTACCCACTTCCCAATTTTCGCCAAAAGTTTAAAAAAATCATCTGTACGCAAAACTAACGCCCGTATTCACCGATAACCTTAACCGCCAGTAGAACTGGCGGTTCAGAAGCTGCCGGTCGGTCCTGAATAACCGGGAGTGACAAATCGGTATTCACCGTTTACTTGGGAAGTAAAGTTGTTGAACCGAGGGTATTTCAACCCGCTTGAAACTATGAACGCTTATTGGCCAAAAGGTTCACGTGATAACCGATGTTTTTAGCTTCTGTTTGTGTCACGGAGTAGTTTGTGTTTACATTCATTTTTATCGAAACTTTGAATTTTAACTTGCATTTTTTTTTTTTTTTTTTTTTTTTTTTTTTTAATTGCACACATCTTACATAAAAATGGATGGAAAGAGTTCGTTAGTTTATGAAAAAAAATTACTGAATAATTTATTTAAAAAAATAAAATAAAAAATGCATTTTACTTCATAAAAGTTACTTAAAAAAAAAGAAATGGAAAAGGAATATTTTGCAGTTCTCAGTGTCAAAATGTTAATTATCTTTGTAATTGCTCTAAAAAGAACTATTTTTGTTGAGAACAAATAAATGTTTTATATGCTTAGATTTTATTACAGCATGCGAAACATTTCAGACAGTGATTTGAAAAATAAATGAATAAAACATTGAAGTTTAGAATAGAATTAAATACATTTCACATTCTGTAGTTTCACCACTATAATCCTGAACTTTTTGAAGTTATTTTCAAAGAATAAGAATATTCTCCTCAAAATAATTACAGAATAATAAATTCTTATATAAAGAAATAAAATAATATCCAAGAGAATATTCTCTTTGATAAATTTATCTATGCATGAAATGTAATTTATTTATTTTTGTATTTTTTATTTATTTTGTATGAACTTATCATAACAGATAAATTTTTATATTGGGCATTAATGCTTATGACAGTATTTTCTATGATGAAAATATTAAAAACAGTAAAAACAATCATCCATAATTTGCCTACCTACTGCAAAATAATGTATTTAACTTTTAACAATATTCATTATTACAATAAATTTCTTGTTTTCACTTTAATAAAATTTTATTAACTTTGGTAAAATTTATCATGTTTGCATAAAGGGATATTTGTTTTCACATCTCGAAATACTTTTTATTTTTGTTAAAATAATTACAAGATAAAAGGAATATTTTATATACCACGTTTTTAAATTTTCTGTTGAATCATATAAACTTGACAATTCTAGGTATTAATAAGTACTTAAAAAAAAAAAAAAAAAAAAAATTGATGAATTATCCCACCAACTTGAAAGAAAATGATCAAATGTGTAATAAAGAAAGCAATAGAAGAAATTTTCAAACATTTATTAATTGAATAAAAGTATTCAAAGAATGCATTGTCATCATGTTCTGAGCTATTCGAAAAGTTTCAAATGTCTAGCTAGTCGAGATGTTAGTTAAAAATCGATTGCAAGATTTATATTGGAGAAAAAAACAAGAAAGTGAGTTAATAAAAACGTGCTAAAAAAGTTGTCAGCCTCCCTTAATTAGGGAATACATGAGGTGTACAATAATATTGATAACTTTATCACAGAAATGTTTGTAAATGGAATGATTATATTCATACGTGGACAATTAAAATAATTTTATAAGTATAGTTTAACTTTAGAAATTTTTTTATTCATTAATTCATCAACCGTGAATATTAATTTTAAATAGGTTGTTGGCATAAAGGTTGATTAAATTTTTCATAAACCAACTATGTGAAAAATGCCAGAGCCGGGAATCGAACCCGGCCCCTTCCGTTTAACGTGTGGATGCTCTTTCACTGAGCCACCCTGGCTGAAAACTAGCCTAGCATTTCTCAGATAACAACCATTGACAAGGTCACCATGGGCGTCGGCAGAATGGGGCATGGGGGGCCTTCTTTCCATGCCCCCCCCCCCCTGGAAAATTCTACTAAGCATTTTTTCTTTAAATTTAAAACTATGCTATCAGAATTTTATTTAAAAAAAAATATTTTTTCAGGTTGTGCCTCCCCCCCCCCCTGAAATTTTTTCTGGCGACACCACTGAAGGTCACCTTGTCTGCAAACGCAGATGTAACAGGTGAGACAATGTTAATCGTAGCACAACTCCATAGACCACGAAATTTCAATTTAGAAATTTTTTTATTCATGAATTCATCATCTGGGAATATTCATTTTAAATAGGTTGGAGTATAAAGGCTGATTAAATTTTTCATAAACCAACCATGTGAAAAATGCCCGGATTCGATTCCCGGCTCTGGCATTTTTCATATAGTTTCCTATTCAAAAATCTTAAAAAAAGAAAAAAAAAATCACTTAAATTAACATTGAAATCTTCATTACACATGTTTAACACATTGGCGGCTAATCTCGCGCCAGTGCATGATGGGGAATGCTGTTTGAAATGCCCGTCATGTGAGATCAGCAGCCAGTGTGTTAAAATTAAAAGGCCTTACTTTGAAGCTTGACAAAGCACAAAATGAAAAATAGAATAAAAGAACATAAATCTGATATTAAATTCGATAGAACAACCATTGCACTAACTAATCTTTATAAAAATAAATTTTGATAATACAAATAAATTAGCAAATTACAAAAATTATGTTTATACCATACATCACGAAACTTCCAAAAAATTTTAAAATGATACAGTTGCAACAGGGACAAACCATTGCTGAGCATAGACTGTAAGTGGTGCCATTTATTGCAACAACAGGACGAGGAAGATGCTTATGTTTACTTTAGTGATCTACATAGGCCCACCAGCGGCCGAGGTACTATCCTCAAAGCTGGTAGATGTGAGGTGCCAGGTTTGATTCCATGTCGTGCGTGTTGGCCTAGCCATTCGGAGTTTTCCATGCTTTTCTCCAAAACTTGCATAAATACGGGCTAGGACACCTTAGAAAGACCCCCGCGAAGGGCATTCCCCCTGAGGCCCAGGACCTACAGCAGTTAATCGGCCTTATTCCCAAATCCAATTCAACAGTGATCTACATATTACGTGAAGCTGCTCCTGATGAAGTTGTGGAACCGTGACAAAAGCCTTGTGAAGCTTCAAAGTAAGAGCTTTTAATTTTAAATATATCTGAAAAAGTCACTTAGGAAATAAGACTTAAATTATATTTTTCTTGAGGCGTTTAAGAAGTATGTTACATTTTAACATTGAAAGTAAAAAAACACATTATTTAGAAGTGTACTACAATACGACACGCTATTTATGTACATAATTTCTGAGTTGCTGCAGATACTTGTGAAAACATTGAAGTAATTGTTAGACGCAATGATTAAAGGTCTGCACGGGGCTGGGCTCAGCAGGCAATTTCTTTCTTTTTTTTTTTTTTAAAGTTATAATTTTTTAAAAATACATCTATTTCTTTTAGTACTGCAGATATTATTATTTTCTTTTAAACAGTGATTTTGCCATCGTTACCATTTTCGATCTGTCACCTTGAATGAACGTGCAAACATTTTTGTTTTTACCTAAATGTATAAAGCTGAAAGTTTGTCATTATTTGTATCAAAATTATTAGATTTTAACAAAAGTTGGTATACTAAATAATTACGGCAAAATCTAGCTAATGCCATATTCTTTTAGTTCAATCAGATAATTGGTTCAAATGATATTAAACAAAATCCCATTGTAACTTTAAAAATTTAAAAAGAAAAAATAAATTCATGCCAAAAATAAATAATTTCTTCTGATGTCAAAAAGAAAAAAAATTTTAAATTAATTAAAATTGAGAGAAATCATGCTAAAAAAATGTAACAACTTCAGTATGGAACTCTGATATTTCGCACCAAATTAGCTCAGACGTTTGTTGGCATTATCTTTTCTTACACAATTGTGATAACTAATTTAATTAATCGCCAAAATGACAACAAAAGTTTAAAATCCACCAAAGCGCCCTTATGCTAAATCTATAACATAGAAATTTTAAGAGATAAATATAGTAACCGATGCTAGGAAATGAAACACAGTTGTTGCATGCCTTCGTATGGAAGAATAGATTGAAATAAGTCCTGTCATACTAAATTAAATTCTGTTTTGTGCAGGGCATAGGGTTTTATATTTACCTTAAAAAAAAAAAAAAAAAAAGATTAATCAGGTCGATCCTGATTTTATCGTTTTTTGTCTAGACCAAGCCTTACATTGCAAAATTAAAAATAAACAAAGGTAGGCTGGATAATCAAAGCATTAGTAGGGATCCAGCCTAGTCCCCAAAATTTTAGCATGTACATTTTCTAGTTTTGATGATAGAAACTCGCTTCTTGGTTCTGAAGCCAGCTTAAAACTGGTGATGGACAATACAATGAACATCGCCAACAGATATTCGCATAGACCTTATATATATAGACTACGCCACCAATAAGACTTCCCGTTATAGTGAATGTCTTCAACATGAGGGTGTAATCTGAAACCTTCATCCTTTGCGGTCAGCTCCGTATGTCACGTGACATAGAGTTGAGGGCGATTCTTCCATAAGAAAGCACTTATTTTTATCAGAATTCAAACAAAAAATTCTCCCCTTTAGAATGGTTTCTCACAAAAGAAATTTTTTTAAAATTAACCTATGACATTTTAGCTTTCCAACAATGCGTAAATCTAAAGGCTTAAATAAAAAGTGTGTGTACAATACATAAATTAATAAAACTCAAAACTACTTTCTTTCCTACGGAACAATCAAATAATATTCATGCTCATCTCTCTCTCCAGGTCCGCATCACGTGATAATTTCGCTGGGGAAGCTACTTCATGTCGCAGACGAATAATGAGGGGGGGGGAGGGGTGTTGTCTATCTATATAAGGTCTATGGATATTCACAATTCCTGTGCAATGTGTTTAATGCTCACTCTGTGATTGCTGATACGTAATATAATACCTTCCACCTGCTACACCGTGCTCAATTTTGTTGACTTTCTTGCCTTTCAGCATTAGTTAATTAAGTGTGACCTTCTTCAAACTGCAGACACCATAAAATGCAATAAACTCACAACAATTGTTCTGGGTCGAAAGGACACAAGATCCTTTGTCAGGCAAAGAAAGTAGGCTGCAGTTAAAACGGCAACATGAGTACAGCACTCGTGCCTACCTTCTTCGCCTAATGAAGAGTTGCGTGTTCTTTCAACTCAAAACAATTGTTATGAGTTTTTTTTTTAATTTTACGGTGTTTATTAAAAGTTTTGTAATTATTATTTTAAAATGCCAGCCTGTGGCGCTTTCTTATAACCATTTCACAATGTCTGAATTTTATTTCATGATGCTTATACACTACTGATATTTCACAATAGCATTAGGGAACAGCTTTAATATAGGACCCCCTTAGTGAAATAAAATGATTTTTGGTAAGGTCTGTACTTACGCAATTGAAATAATTCACATTTAATGCATTGCAAAACTGGCAAAGAATAAAAGTTGCCAAGGAGGTACTACACAAAAGATGTGTCCATATTATTTTACAAACTAAATTGTGACAATAATAAATAACAGTATTCGATTAACTGAAATTAATATTAGAAAAAAAAATCTAAAGTATCAAACCTACATTGGTTTAAAACTTTACATTTTGTCTACAGGGTCCAAATACTAAAGCAGTTCCTTAAGAGCGGACAATACCTAATCTCGCTGGCTGCCTTGGCCCATGTTATTCTATGGGAAAATTTGTTTACATAATTACTCATTACCTAATGAATATTTTTCAATTCTGTTTTCCCATTTAGAAAATTCACAAGCGTTCAATTAGTACTTGTTTTCCAAAAATTAATTTTTTTTTAATTTTAGTATTTCATTTTGCAACTAGAAAATGAGAAAAATGTATTTTGTTAAAAATCACATTTTTGAACTCAAAATTAAAATGAAAAAAAAAAAAAAAAAATGAATTTTTCAAAAATGAGTACTCATTTAATGGTTATGAATTTTCTGACTGCGAAAACAGAATTAAAATATATACATTAGGTAATGTGTAATTGTCGCAACAAATTTTCCCATAGAATAACATTGTCCACAGCTGTTCGCGGGATTAGGCATTGTCCCCTCTTAATGAGAATGCCTATTACTTACTAGTTAGTTGTAGGGCGACTAAGTCACCTGTTGAAAAGTGATCATTTCATTTTATTTCTTTCTCACTTCAAGTAATTCATTTGCTAGCAAGCCTGTGCAAATTCTTCACACTCTATTTATCTCTTTGTTACCTTTAAAATTAGTATTTTATAGACGTCATTTTTCATATGCATGAGCAAATTTAATATTTATTTTTTTCATGTGAAAGCATATTTCATTTTATGCTGGGGAAAAAAATGGCAACAATAAAAAATTTAAATTTCTATTTTAAAGCCGTTATTTTCATATTTTCATTAATTTTAAAAAATCTAATCAAAAATTTGTTACTACAAATAATTTACCAAATAAAAGGGGCAATAAAAAGGGGCAGATTTTTAAAAATGAGTACGAAAATTAGGTGGCAACCTGCGTTCACACACAGACATGGTACAAGGCACTGATGAGCTTAACTATACACACCGATTTAAAATTAACTTTGTTTCTTATCAACATAATAAAATTCGAATAATTAATGCCATTTATGTTTCATTAACAGCTGTATATCACAGTACTTTGACACAGTTTGGATTAGCTGAGTATTTAAAATGCTAATGAAAATATATTTATTTAAACATTTCTATTTATTTAATTAAACAAGAAAAAGCTTAAATATATAGTGACAAGCAAAGCTTGCTAAGTAAGTAATATCAAGCAGAAACGGTCGTTTTGCCAAGCCAAGCTCAGAGAAAAGCAAAACAAACAAACTACCACTAACACAAAGCAGAACGCGCCAATAATAAAATCGACAGAAATAACCCAAGATCGTTAAATGCTTATTATACAGAAACCAACTTTCCCATGTTAAATCGGCAAATTTTTTTTCCTTAAATATTGGACGAACCAAATATCGCAGTAAAATGAAACAAAAAGTAAAATATTCGTATCAACGAGATCTTTAATTTGAGATAAAAACGAACTTTCTAAGTTAATAAGTAAATAAATGGGAGCATTTTCAATTTAGCGTAAAATTAGATGTTTTGACAACTTTTTGAAAAAATTTCTTCTTCAAGAAATTTTTTTTAAAACAAGCTAGAGAATTCATAAATGTGCAAAATTCTTTGAAAACTGGTTTTTCAGATAGACAATTACTTAATCTAGGAACTTTTATAAAATTTAGCTTTTAAAAATCAAAATTTCCTATCTTAATTGCTGAAAAACTGTTAAATATCGCCAAAGAGACATAAATCGCCAAATATGAAATTGCTTCATCTCAGTTTACCCGAAAAATATTAATTTCAAATTGAGCTGCTTTTTCTTTTTATAAGTTACTAGCAGGCTTTGCCCGCTTCGCTGGTCACTAAATTTAAAGGAAACTCCTTTCTATATAGCTTTATAAAAAAAAAAAAAAATACTAAAATTGCTCAAAAGCTCGCTTCGGATCCCTGCTGCCTTCGGTAGCGATTTGGTCATCCGCTAAAACTCGGGCGCTTGTCCCTATTACCTGAGACAATGGTTTACCAATAGGCTTGCATTAAGTCCTTATTAGATAACAGTTTCGAAATAGATAGTATCGAAAAAAAAAAAATGAAGTATCCCCTTTATATTTGAATCCCAGTTACATATGAACAACACTATACGTGGTGCACATAATATTTGCTTTTACGTTATTTCCTATGTTTATTTTGTTTATCCCCGATCAACCATAAAAATGATAACAATTTCACGCTAAATATTATAATATGCTATGACCGGCTACGTCTGTTGCATGAGACAATTATTACTTTCCGAACACTATAGTGAGGAAAGTATTGTAATCATGTCAAAAATCCGAATTCGAGATTTTGATGTTTCTATACGTTTTGAGGTACCCTGAGTCCGTTTTCACCATTTTTACGATGATGTATGTGTGTATGTGTGTATGTCTGTGGGTGAACACGCTAGCGTCTAAACGCTTCGTTCGATTAACCTGAAAGTTGGTACGCATATTGTAAGTCACCATAGTACGAACCCTATAGATTTTGGTGAATCTAGCACTTATAGTTTTTTTACAGGGACACAAAGAAAAATTCTTTATCATTATGGCCTATGGGAGCAAAATCTTAAAAGTGCGATAGCATCTAAACGCCTTATTCAAATGAGCAAAAATTTTATACACATATTATAGATCACAAATACTCAATCTGTATAGATTTTGGAGAATCTAGCACTTATAGTTTTTTTACAGGGACACAAAGAAAAATTCTTTATCATTATGCCTATGGGGCCAAATTTTTAAAAATGTGATAGTGTCTAAACGCCTTATTAATCCGAGCAAAAAAATTGTACACATGTTATAGATCACAGTTGAACTAACTGTATAGATTTTGGTGAATCTAGCACTTACAGTTTTTTTACAGGGACACAAAGAAAAATTCTTTATCATTATGGCCTATGGGACTAAATTTTTAAAAGTACGATAGCATCTAAACGCCTTATTGAATTCAGCTGAAAATTTATATGAGTATTATAAATCACTGTTGCACTAACTATAAGCATTTTGGTGAATCTAACATTTATAGGTTTTTACAGGGACACAACGAAAATTTCTTTGTCATTATGATCTATGGGCTCAAAGTTCAGTAGCGTTAAATAAAACAACGTGTAATAGATGGAGAAAAATACTCAAACACTCTATTATGGTTTTCTCTCTTTTGTTTGTTTAACAACTACTCTTTCTTTACTTTATCTACAAAACTGTTAATTACTCAATGTTCGGAAAGTCGAGTGGAGTCACTCCAGATTTTTTTTTTGTGGTTATTAGTATTCATGGTTTGTAAGCATGATCATAGTACCGCCTTAATATCTCTTTGGCGACTTTTGAATTTTTGTCACCATTTTAGATTTTATCCCTTGTAAAAATAAGACTTAATACCTTGTAACAATATGCTATGAGCGCTATTTCTGACATATTTTAGACAACTAAACTTTTAATGGTTATATATATTTCCCATTAAGCATATTTTTATTTTCATTTATTTATTTAAATATTGATGAAATTTGAACTTCAATTTGGTCTAGTGTTGTACAGGCTGTATACTAAACGTTTGTGTAAGTGAAAGAAAATTTATAAAATACATACATTAGTTAATTTTAAAAAATCTAATTGTCCGATCGATAAGCTGTTTAATCCGTTGGATTCACAAAAATTGCATCTTTCATTTGGTATCTTATTTGTAACGATACGACTGATATTTCTAATTTTTTTAATTTACTTTCCTCATTTTAAATACATGTAATTTTTATTGTTCACGTTTTTTTTTTTTTTTTTTTTTTTTTTTTTTTTTTCCGTCGAAAAAATAATGATAATTTTTTTGGCAACAATTAAATTAAGGATTAAAATTAAATATTTTAAATAAATGTAATTTTTATTGTTCACGTTTTTTTTTTTTTTTTTTTTTTTTTTTTTTTCTGTCCAAAAAAGAATAATTTTTTTGGCAACAATTAAATTAAGGATTAAAATTAAATGGCCAATTTATCAGTTATTAGAAGGTTTTTATTTTAAAATTTTAATTAATTAAAAGAAAACTAAAACAAAATTCGAAAATCCGGCTTCGAGGTGCATCAGGGGAGGTCATTACGAATCAACATGCAAATTTTTGTAGCTCAGCCATCAGCCGTTAGGAACACACCTAAACTTTATTGAATAGCAATAAAGTTCAAATTGACTCTAGAAAACGTTTGTATGAGAAATAGAAAAGGGCTGTTTTTAGGGTTTTCCCGGAAATTATTCGATTTTTTCTCGCCTTTTAAACCTTCCCTAGACCTCTACGAACATTTCAAGACTATAAGATAAGATAAATCCGTTCAGCCGTTCTCGAGTTTTAGTGAGACTAACGAACAGCAATTCATTTTTATATATATAGATTTTTTTAACCAAAGAATCTTTGCTTTTATTATTTTGTACAATTTTAAACTTTATATCCCTGAAAACAGAAATGAATACATTTTTGAATAACATTTGTTTCAAATCTATAGCTTGAATTGCTGATTTTTTAATATTTTTCATACCTTAGAATAAGAAAGTCAGTACACGATATAGTATCCAATTTTAATATCCTTCAATTCAATCTGGCAATGATAATTATGATGCATAAAGATTTCTACTTCCTTCTATATAGTATACTAGCAGGCTTTGCCCGCTTCGCTTGTCATTTTATTGAAATGAATTTCGACTTTCGGTTTTTAATGGATTTACACGTTGTAAGAGCTCCTGAAAACAATTTGACTATTTTTAGAAAATTTCTATTTGCGTGTGTGTGTGTTCTATGTGTGTGGCGAAAGTTTTGTTCCAACTACATATCAGGAGCTACTGCTCAGAATTACATATAAATTTATATGCAATTGAACCTTGATGTATAATAGCGTTTATGAATATTTGGTGTCAATTGCTCAACATGGTGCTGCTATGCAGTGATTGCCGCAATTTCAGAGAAGGCTATATCTGAGTAACTAATACATGGAATTGCATAAATTTACAAATAAATTTACATTGTTAGAAATCATAGTGCTTATCAACTTTTGTACCAATATCTCAACATGTGGCGCTGCTATACAGCGATTTTCGCAATTTAAGGAAAGGTTCTGTTGCATATAATGAAACAAAACTTAATATTAAAAGGCCATTATGAGACATTATGCTGATTCAATCTCGATGCCTATCGGCCGATAAGTGGAGCTCATATACTACAATTTTTTTTAGAACTGAAAGGATGCCATCTGCATGGTGAAAATTTACTTCCGTTGGACATTTTGTGCAACAATACCTCTCTGAGTTGGTAATATTCAGCATTAATAATGAAAAAAATAATAAATAATTTGTACTGCGTTAATATGTATAGGAAAATTTAGAAGAAAGTTTTGTGATGGACACGACATACTAGTCTGCATAGAAAACCGATGGATAATGTCTAGCAACCAGAATTATGAAAAGTTTAACGTAAAGAAAACTTTGTAATACAGTTTAACGCAAAGAACAACATCGCACGAAAGCTGAGTTGAAATCCAGGACATATCTGATGTAAAGTATCAGGTTAATTCCAGTAAATATAAAAACTATTTAAAAAAATAAATGATATCTACAAAAAAGACAATTAAAATGTACAAAAAAGCCAAGCTGAACGAAAGAGAATTGATTAAAGTTGTGTCTAAAAAGGGTGTGATATCAAATTCCCAAGCTTACATTCAAATACTTATTTAATATTCCCTTTTAACTAAATTTTCACATGTCAATCAAGTGCCTTATGATATGTTGATAGAAATCCTTCTTTCCTGTACTAAATACATCATAGCGTGTTTCTGAAAAATATTATTATTTTTATTTATGTATGATGGGCTTGGCGGCCATCTTTCAAGTAATGAATAAACATTCACACAATTTGAAAGAAGTTTCTTAAAATATATCTCATATAAAATTAATTTTGCTATTCAATTCAGCAGAGACAGAAATATTTCGATAACATGATTTCTTATAATTATTTAGTATTAAGTGCACTCCCATCCTATAAATGCCGGGAATAAAGAATATAAAAATTTAAATTAACGTAAAAACATGAAGGAGAGGGGGGGGAAGCATAGAAGCTTCCACTCCCCGTTATATCTACCCAATTTGAATTTAGCTTCTTGGAATAAATATCTCGTAAAAATAATATGGTTATTCCATTCAATAGGGGTTGAAATATTCAGATTAAAAAAGAAAAAAAAAAATGCATTAAAAACATCGCAAAAGCCCCGTTAAGCACACAAGTTGAATCAATTTAAGTTTTAACAGTGTTAGGTTTGGCGCACTCCCATCCTCCCATCCTATAATTATTTCTCATTGTGCAGCACTAGTGCGATATAAAACTCAATTAACCAACCAATCAACCAACTCATCCTATAATTGATGAGATTTATAGAATTAAAACTAACGTAAAACTTTGAAAGATGGCCGCCAAGCCCATCATACATAAATAAAAATAATAATATTTTTCAGAAACAGGCTATGATGTATTTAGTACAGGAAAGAAGGATTTCTATCAACATATCATAAGGCACTTGATTCACATGTGAAAATTTAGTTAAAAGGGAATATTAAATAAGTATTTGAATGTAAGCTTGGGAATTTGATATCACACCCTTTTTAGACACAACTTTAATCAATTCTCTTTCGTTCAGCTTGGCTTTTTTGTACATTTTAATTGTCTTTTTTGTAGATAATTGATACGTAAATTATTAAATATACATATATATATTATATAAACTTTTACAAATAAGCATCTGCGAACAACAAGTTTTTGTATAAGAAAAATATTTCAATAATTTAATGAGTTATTTATAATAACAGAAATGTACAAATTTAATCAGTTTAGCTTAAAATTGGGATAATTTTAATGTACTCACCTTATTCATCTTGAGTACTTGTATCGCAACATTGCTTTGCACAAAATTACATGTTACAACAATAACTTTTATACATGTATGAATTCTTTGTGTATATGAAAACTCAAAGCTCAAGTTATGATCATAGAAATAATAATAACAAGAACAAATAATAGTATAGGAAATAGCATCCCCCTCCCCCAATCTCATTCAAAAGCACTGGTTATCAACTTTTCATAAATGAATACTGATAAAAAAACCGCAATATAATAGCACTGCACTTAATCATAAAAAAAAAAAAAAAAAAATATGTAATCTAAAGCTTTGTGTAACCTCCATTTTCAAAGGAAAAGACTCCAAATATACATAACATTTAAATGCATTTTTTACAAAGTTATTTTTTATTCAAATTATTCATTTAAAATTAGAATCGCAGACAAAAGTATTAAAAAAATAGAGCTCTTATACTTACCAATCAGATTAGTTGGGTAAGGATCCCCTAGAAAGACCTCCATGAAGAGCATTCCACCTCGTCTGTAGTGTAGACAACTGGTCTTTGCCCAAACTTCAGCAAAACTAGCTAAGAAAGCTATCCCATTGCATTTACCTTCTATTAAAACAGAAGGCATCAACAGAACAACTCACTTGGCATTTGATTTAATACCATCTGATGTGTAGGATCTGCATATTTCACAGATAATGCGCTGACATAACCTAAAAATGATGAACTTAAAAAGAATAACATATTACTGTTAAATTAATATTGTAATTTAAAATATGCAGTTGCAATGAAATGTATATGGAAACAAATGATGTGCCATATACTATGTTATCCACATTAAAAGGAAATATTCAGATTAATCACACCAAGATTACAAAGTATGTGACAAATGTTTTTATAGAAATATAGAAAGTTTAGCTAAATTAAATATATATTTGCATATGTTGCTATTTTAAATTTTTTGCCATTTTGCTATTAAAATCATCTTTGGAAGAGCCAATATTTACTTGCGATAAATGAAAAAATAAACTTGCTTTGACAAATATAATTAATTCGATTAAAAATTTCAATTTCACAAAAGTAAATATACAGTTATATCCCAATACTTTAGTTACATTTCTCCAATTTCATAAGCATACATAGATTTTGAATATTAATCATTAAAGTATTAATGCCCCCTTTTAAAAAAATTTGTGTGATTACATGGACTAAGAAAATAAATCCATGCAGCTGCACTTAGCTTGTTGTGACAATTATTAATAAAGCATTTGCTATTATTATTAAAGCTTCTATGTGAGTATACAGTTTACCTATGAGATTGCAGATTATTATTCTTTTTTGTTATTTACTTATTCAATAATTTAATATGTTGCAGTAGAATATAAGTCGATAACAATAAATTAAAGAGAAAGACATAAATTGAAATAATTTATATCGGTTGGTATGTAGCAGAAAAGAATCAAGTACTACGGATATTAATAAGCTTCAATTTTTATCACAGCATTAGCACGGAGAAGGTTCGTATGTGTACAGAGATCGTTATATACCGTGGAAACTATACGATTTGTTTTTAACCATCATTATTTAAAATTTTGATACAATGACATTACTACTTTTAACCCCTTAACGCGCGCTGTCCTCGCTGCGAGGACGCAAAATTTAAGATCCCAGCTGCAAAAATTCATCCCGGAAAATTTTTAGCAAAATCTCACGTTTAAAACATATCAGAAAAGGCCGGTTTTTTAAACCTTAAAATTTAAAATTTTTATTAGCTTAATTTAGTTCATGAATTCCGGTGGCAGTATAATTTAAATGTTTAAAATTGTCTTGCGCCGCAAAGGGTTAAAGCAGTATGAGCATTTTTTTAACCCTACGTCAGGCGCACCCGTAGGACGAACAAAATCGGGCGCACCCTGCCTGAGACGCCAGGTATAAATACTTTATTGTTAAAATACTTGTACTATAATCAATAAATTCGTACTTATGCATCGAATTTTCGTTTATTACTTTCTATTCACTCCTAATAAGGTCACCATATGGGTGTTTTTGAATTAAAAATCATGTGTAGGATATTTAGAGAATAAAAACCAGAACGGGCCTCTCAGGCAGGGTGCGCCCGACGGAGGGTTAAGTAAACAATTCAGAGCAATGAACGAATCATACATAAACACAAATAAAGAAGTTATCTTAAAACATTACATATTTCCATTTTTTTAACAAAATAATTAACAGTTAAAGGAAAGAAAAAGGTTTTTTCTCACTCACTGCAGCAGAGTTTGACATCAACATCAACAAGCCGCGCCGCCATTATTATTTTTTTTATATATATATTTTGCTTCGCTTCTCGTTTCATTTACTTACGCTATTACGCATGCTCAGTAACGAAAATTTACGGTTAACCTTCCTCTAGAGCTAGGTAGAGTTTCTGAGCCTGAAGTCGCTTTTCAGCCGCGGTAATGTTAACTACGGTTATTGGTGAATACCATTTGAGCGTTCAAGTCGGGCTTTCGCGGTTAACCGCAGGTTGAGGTAAACGGTGAATACGACCGTAAGGCTCCTATATATACGAGCTGGCGCATCAGGCATTTTGTTGCCTTAGGGTTGCCACATGTACCCAGCGCGTTTCTCTGATAAACAAACGACAAACATTTTTTTTTTTTTTATCGTCTTACGTTACATTAGAGTAATTTGTTTTATTATGTTTCGTAATTTTAGCTAAGTAAGCTATGATATGGCAGTTTGTTTAGCGATAAACTGCTATAATCATTCAAGATGTGAATATAAAGAGTTCACAGGCCTTCTGTTACTGTGTATTTGAGTTTTGGCGACATTTTGTAAAAGAAACAGAAACCGCCTTGACCACACATCGTACATCCATAGGATATCCTCAGAATAAAATGACATCCTGAGAATGTACTGTGAAAAAATGTGTTTTTAGGAATATTATTGTTGCTTACTGCTCTTATCTTGACCGGATTAGCTTCAGATCAAGATTTCTTAAAATCATTAGGGAAGCGATAAGGACGCCAAGCGGAAATGCTGTCCTCTTCGGAGGCAAAAAAAATGGCGGTGATGAGCCGGCCTAATTTTTTATTTAGGGGCTCTACTCTAAACCTGTTTCATTTCTGATGTTTCGTCATTTTATCTTTATTAATTAGGAGATATGATAGTAGAAGATTCCCCCACACACATACAACCAACTCTAATTAGGGAAAAAAAAAAAAAAAAAAAAAAAAAACTTTTTTGGACTTAGGAGACCTGAAAACATGTAAATCAGGTGAAAATTCTATAAAGAAATTTTCGACTGAATACAATACTCCCATTACCTACGGGTAGTCGGGTAATGGAATCAAATGAATGTTAAAATGAATGTTAAAATGAATGAAAAAATTATTGTTATAATTGGTTGAAACTTAAGTAGCATCTACAGGAAAATCGAACTTCTGACATTTGTTTGTGAAATATTTCGATCAATAATTTAATAGTTGTATTAAATTATTGATTTAATACATAAGTAGTATACATATTTATAGTACAGTCGATAACAAAAGTGTCCGAACACTAGCAAACATTCCTATGTAAAAAAAATACACTTTATACTGTTTTGTTAAATAAATCCTTATCGAATCGTGTTCTTAGACTGACTAAGAACATGATTCGACAAGGATTTATTTAAAAAAAAAAACGTATGAAGTTACTTTTTTTACATAGGAATTTTTGCTAGTGTTCGGACACTTTTGTTACCGACTGTAGATAAAATATTAAACAGTTAAGCATTAAAAAAAATCATTAACATTTCCTTGTTATTATTTCGCCTATTAATATTTCTGAAATTTTGATTGAAATGATATGTTACATTAACAATACTAAGTATTTTCAAAATTCAGTATTAAATTTACCATGTTTTTAAATTTTTTTTAATTTCCTTCCCAAAACTACTGCCTTAGGAATGGATTCCAAATCGTTACCAATAGCTCACTAGCAGCTCCAATACCACGTTAAAACCCATTAAATCTCAATCCAAAAAATCCTGTTTATTCCTGAGTTTAACTCAGTTTTTTCCCCGCTCACAATTTCTAAATATTAGCGGCAGTAAAAACTAGCTTTAAACCCGTCAATAAACCAAGCTTTTTAAAGAAAAGAATTTTGAAAGCTTCCAAACATGAGAAAATTTGGGGAATTTACAATCTAACTTTATTATATTTTAAAAAAAGATACTTAAAAGTTATTTGAATAGGCAGGCATAATTTTATAATTTATTGGTATGCGTAATGTATGATTTTTTTCGTTAAATTTTCTGTAACAAAAAGTTACATAATTTTAAATCATATACTTGAATTTCAGTAAGTGAAATAAAAATGCTATGAATACATAGTAAGTAATATATACTATTGAAAGAAGTGAAATTAAATGTATTAGTAACTTCCAACCAAAGTTTCCTAACTGCTCCCTATGTTCCCATCAAAAATTATACCTCTCGGGGTCACCGAAGCGGGAGAGCCATCCCTTCCGTGGTGGATCAAAATTGTGATGGCATGTCTCCGGACCACCTCTAGGGATGTGTCCCAGACCGTCGCCAATTGCCCATCTGCGCAGCATTAGTGCGACGTAAAACACAACCATCCAAATCATCCTAACTGCTCCCAAATCCTGTTTTAAGACGAAAATTTCTGGGTTTATTCCCCTATCTCAAAATCCAAGGATTTTTTTTACATCCCTTAAGATATAAATAATAGAGTTTTCGAATAATGTTCCTTTGTATACTAATTTAATTTCATTAAATATTCTCTTTACCAGTTTTACAAATCCAAAGATGAAGAAGCTGAGTTAAATCAAATACTTGAGGATCAAAGAAGGTATTTGAAGATGGTTAAACATCAAAGGCAAAAAATACATGATATCGAACAACGGTTGATACCTTTAGCGGATATAGCTGAGCACATCGTACAGAAAGGGAAAGTAGTAAGTTATTTAAGTATTGTTTGTGAGAGCCCAATATTGGACATGATTGGTCCAATATTTTCCAATATTGGACCTGTAATCATGAAATTTCTGAATTCCTTCTAGATTAAATAACATAAACGTTTATATAAAACAGGAGATTTAAGATCAAAACTCATAATCCATTCTCTCAATAGTGATCATATTCCGTATTTTGAAAACTTTAAAATTTTAGCTTCTAATGTAAATATTTATGAATCCCGTATTTTTCTAGAGGGCGCTTTTACTAAAATGCAACATTCTGCCTTGAACGAGGCTAAAGCTATTCCTCCTGACTGAATATTTAATCTTGTTGTAATGTATTTAGAATTTTTGTAAATGTTGTGCTTGTATGTTTGACACTGAGGAGGGCTAGTATTCTAGCCGAAACGTCTGTCTTGTGTTTTATTGTTTTTAATTAAAATGTATTTTTAAAGTTTAAAAAAAATTTTGTATTTTTTATCTCATTTTAAATGTTACATTAGTTTTAATATATTAATGAGACGTATAAATTATGTTTAATTTTATTAAAAATTTCTGAAAGGTTTGACATTGGGTTTTTAATTTACTTTAATTTACTATTTATTTATTGGAAAAACAGAGGACGAAAAATAATTTAAGCAACATTATAAATAAATACTGTAAACCTATGAGGATAGTTCATTTTTGCCGTACTATCGTTTCGACATACTCGATAGCAACTCGCCGATATTGGCCAATATTACTATACTACTAACAAGGCTTTTTTAAAACAAGGCGTGCTGCCGAGGAAATGTTGCACCAAAAAGTATAACATACGAATAATCATAGAAGTATATGACTGAGATACTTGATCTAAATACAGTCACAAAATTACATAATATCAGTCAGAACACATTGTAAAATAAATAAAACGCATGTTCTATTGGGTTAAAATAAGCATTAAGACATGGTGTAATTTTAATCAGAATAACTAAATTTATTTTACCCAAATACCTTCATAAGAATAGCCTTAATTTAATGATGAACACAATTTTGGTATCAACCACTCGGCTTAAGACTGACATTATAGTTGCAACAATGTATTGAGACAAAGAAAATAACATTTCATGCAATACTGAGCATTTTATTATTATTTTATTTATTATTATTATTATTATTATTTTGAGTATTTTATTATTATTATTATTATTATTATTTAGCTGATATTAAATATAAGAGATTTAAAAGAAAAGAAAAGTGAAAAAAAAAAAAAAGAAAGAAAGAAATTCTACTTACATTCTATGTAAACAGAATTTAATTTAGTACGATTGGACTTATTTTAATCTATTCTTCCATTAAAGCATACACTAACTGTGTTTTATTCACTAGTATCGATTACTATATTCCTTTCTTAAAATGTCTTTGGTATAACTTTAGCAAAGGAGCCCCTTTGTGGTTTTTAAATTTTTGTTGTCAATTTATTGATGAACTAGCAGGCAACGCCCGCTTCGCTGGTCCCTATTTTTAAATGAATGACTATAAATACTGAATTCTCAAAATTGCATTAATTTTTATCACGTGAAAAAAAAAAAGAGAAACAAAATCTGATTAGAAAAAAATGTCGCACCGGGTTCTCACTGCCTTCGGAAAAAATTCCCAAAATGCTCTAACTCTTATTTCTATTATTTTCCCCCTTCGCCCCCCCTCCCGTATATCCTAATAATTTTACAAATTCGAAAATATCCGCAATCGATTTGTAAGTATCAAAAACCTATATGCACCAGTTTTGAACGATCTATCTCTATTTTTATTTTTTTGCCCCTCCGCTCCCCCCCCCCTCCGCTCCCAATAATTAAAAAATTTCGAAAATATCCGCAATCGATTTGTAGGTATCGAAAACCTCTATGTACAAATTTTGAATGATCTAACTCTATTTTATTTTTTTTGCCCCTCCACCCCCCCTTTCCGGCCCTCCTAATAACTTTACACTTTCGAAAATATCCCCATTCGATTTGCAGGCCTCTAAAACCTATCTGTACCAATTTTGAACGGCCTAACTGTATTTCTATTTCTTTTTGCCAACAGCTCCCCCTTACCGCCCCACCCCCTTCCCACCCCTCCTGATAATTTTAAAAATTCGAAAATGTCCGCAATCGATTTCTAAGTATTGAAAACCTCTATATACCAATTTTGAACGATCTAACTCTATTTTTATTTTTTGCCCCCCCTCTCCCCTCTCCCCTCCCCCCTTCTCGCCCCTCCTATTAACTTTACACTTTCGAAAATATCCCCATTCGACTTGCAGGCCTCTAAAACCTATCTGTACCAATTTTGAACGGCCTAACAGTATTTCTATTTGTTTTTGCCCATAGCCCCCTTACCGCCCCACCCCCTTCCCTCCCCTGCTAATAATTTTACAAATTCGAAAATATCCGCAATTCATTTGTAAGTATCGAAAACCTCTATGTACCAATTTTGAACGATCTAACTCTATTTATATTTTTTTGCCTCCCCCTTCCCCCCTTCTCGCCCCTCCTAATAACTTTACTTTTTCGAAAATATCCCCATTCGACTTGTAGGCCTTTAAAACCTATCTATATCAATTTTGAACGGCCTAATTGTATTTCTATTTGTTTTTGCCCCATAGCCCCCCCCCCCTTACTGCCCCACCTGGAGGCTGAATTTCTAAAATTCCAGAAATTGGTTTTCGGATATTTGTATTAGCTATATTTTAGAGTAAAAATTTCACGTATATCTATTTTTTTGTTTGAGATATATAGGATTATGCGAAATCACGTTTTACGCATGTGAAATCACGTTTTGCCCCCCCCCCTCCGTCCCCCTCGGGGACCGAATTTCTAAAATTCCAGAAATTGGTTTTTAGACGTTTGTATTAGCTATATTTTAAAGCAAAAATTTTACGGGTATCTGTTTTTTGTTTGAGATATGAAGGATTTTGTGAAATCACGTTTTGCCCCCCTCCCCCCCTTGGGGGGCGAATTTTGTAAAATCGCTATTTAATGGATGCCTACGTCATAGAAAGAACATTGTCACAAAATTTCATGCTTCTAGGTCCAGGCGTTTGTTCTGGGCGATGATGAATCACCCCCTCACGCACTCAGTCAGTCAGGAAGAACGATTTTATATAAAGTGGCTATCGAAATTGCATAAGAAAATATTTTGGAAAGAAACATCCCGGTTATTTTGGAACCAAATTTAAATTTTGCCAAGGAGTTCTATGCTGAAGCGGTTCCATTTATTTAGCACTGTTTTTCTCAATTTTATTTTAATTATTTAAAAAAAAAAAAAAAAAAAAAAAAAAAAAAAAAGTTTGTACATTTATATATATCTATATATAAAATCGTTCTTCCTGACTGAGTGAGTGAGGGGGTGATTCATCATCGCCCAAACCAAACCCCTGGACCTAGAAGCATGAAATTTTGTGACAATGTTCTTTCTATGACGTAGGCATCCACTAAGAAGCGATTTTACAAAATTCGCCCCCCGAGGGGGGGGAGGGGGGGGCAAAACGTGATTTCACAGAATCCTTCATATCTCAAACAAAAAAAACAGATACCCGTAAAATTTTTGCTTTAAAATATAGCTAATACTAATGTCTGAAAACTAATTTCTGGAATTTTCAAAATTCGGTCCCGAAGGGGGCGGGGGGGGGGGGCGGGGGGCAAAACGTGATTTCACATGCGTAAAACATGATTTCGCATAATCCTATATATCTCAAACAAAAAAAATAGATATACGTGAAATTTTTGCTCTAAAATATAGCTAATGCAAATATCTAAAAACCAATTTCTAGAATTTTAGAAATTCATCCCCCAGGTGGGGCAGCAGAGGGGGGGGGGATATGGGGCAAAAACAAATAAAAATACAGTTAGGGCTTTCAAAATTGGTACAGACAGGTTTTAGAGGCCTGCAAATCGAATGGGGATATTTTCGATTGTGTAAAGTTATTAGGAGAGGCTGGAAGGGGGGGGCGCAAAACAATAAAAATAGAATTAGATCGTTCAAAATTGGTATATAGAGATTTTCAAAACCTACAAACCGATTGCGGATATTTTCGAATTTGTAAAATTATTAGGAGAGGCGGAAGGGAGGTGGGGCGGTAAGAGGGGGCTAAGGGCAAAAAGAAATAGAAATACAGTTAGGCCGTTCAAAAGTGGTACAGATAGGTTTTAGAGGCCTGCAAGTCGAATGGGGATATTTTCGAAAGTGTAAAGTTATTAGGAGGGCAGGGAAGGGGGAGGGGGGGGGCAAAAAAATAAAAATAGAATTAGATCGTTCAAAATTGATATATAGAGGTTTTCGATACTTACAAATCGATTGCGGGTATTTTCGAATTTGTAAAATTATTAGGAGGGGCGGGAAGGGGGGGGGCTATGGGTAAAAGCAAATAGAAATACAGTTAGGCCGTTCAAAATTGGTACAGATAGGTTTTAGAGGCCTGCAAGTCGAATGGGGATATTTTCGAAAGTGTAAAGTTATTAGGAGGGCGGGGAGGGGGGCAGTGGGGGCAGTGGGGCGAAAAAAAAAATGGAGTTAGGTTAGATCATTCAAAATTGGTACATAGAGGTTTTCGATACCTACAAATCGATTAAGGATATTTTCGAATTTTAAAAATTATTGGGAGGGGCGGGAAGGGGGCCTGAGCGGAGGGGCAAAAAAATAAAAATAGAGATAGATCGTTCAAAACTGGTGCAGAGAAGTTTTGATACTTACAAATCGATAGCGGATATTTTTGAATTTATAAAATTATTAGGATAGAAGGGATGGTGGGGGGGGGGGACGAAGGGGGAAAATAATTGAAATAAGAATTAGAGCATCTTGGGATTTTTTTCCGAATGCAGTGAGAACCCGATGCAACATTTTTCCTAATCAGATTTTGTTTCTCTTTTTTTTTTCACGTGATAAAAATTAATGCAATTTTGAGAATTCAGTAATTATAGTGATTCATTTAAAAATAGGGACCAGCGAAGCGGGCGTCGCCTGCTAGTATATATACATATATATATATATATATTTTATATAAAAGTAAATATATTTATTTACATATTCATTCACTTATTTTTTTACATATTTACTTATTTATTCATGTTTGGTTTTTCCAGATTTGACTTAATATTTTAAGACAGTTTCGGAAATTAAATGGTAAAATTGTATATTAGCAAGTATCCTGGTATATATAAGACAGAGCACTAAAAAGGGCGACAACGCAAAATCGTAGATTTAAAGTAATAAGCCTGTCATACTGCAATAAATAAAATAAAGAAGTTTTAAATGCAAAATGAGTTATTTTAAATAACAAAATAAAACTTCAATGTAAATGTTTATTATTATTATTTTTTAACACATTATTTACATGCTGACAAATATATATATATAATAAAATTTTTTATTGTTATAAAACTATTACGGCGCTATAATATTTTCAATTTTCAATATTCCAAATTCAAATTATGATTAAATTATTTTTAATACATCATTCGAAAGATATTTTAAAGTTCTTTTATATTATTGAAAGTGGAATTCGAGATTTCACCCGATTTACACGTTTTGAGGTGTCCTGATTAGGTTTTCTTTTGCATCTCAACTAATTGAGTTAGACCGTTCAAAATTGTTATATGTAGGTTAATTAGGAGGGGCTGGAAGGGTGGGGAAGGAATAGGCGCGCGCTGCGCGTATCCCCTAACCTGTGCGCGCGCACAGGACTGCGCTGCCAAAGGCAATGGGGACCCGGTCCGACTTTTTACCCGATGAGAAATGGTTTTTTAATTTTCTTTTCTTAAGAATAGCACGTATATCTTCACACGTGCGTACGCATGGGTCTGCGCTGCCGAAGGCAGTGTGGACCCGGTGCGAGTTTTTTACCCGATGCTAAATGATTTTTTTTTTTTTAATTCCTTTTCTTAAGAATGAAAGTTTATGAGTAATAACATGGAATTTTGAGAAATTATAAGGATGGTGAAGGAATACGCTCTCATAGCGCACGGGTCTACGCTGCCGAAGGCAGTGGGGATCCGGTGTGAATTTTTACCCGATGCTAAATGATTTTTTTTTTTTTTTTTCCTTTTCTTAAAAATGAAAGTTTATGAGTAATAACATGGAATTTTGAGAAATCATGAGGATGGTGAAGGAATACGCGCACGCAGCGCACAGGTCTACGCTGCCAAACGCAGTGGGGACCCGGTGTGAGTTTTTACCCAATCCCAATTGATTTTTTTTTTCTTTTCTTAAGAGTAATGTTAATGAGTGATAAGATGCAATTTTAAGAATTCATTCATTATAGTGATTCATTGAAAAATACTGACCCGCTAGCAGGCGAAGCTCGCTAGTATATATAATAAAATTTTTAATTGTTATAAAACTATTACCAAATATGAATTCAATATACATATTTGAAAAAAAAAAAAATTATAATTGTATGGTAAGCAGATGCAAAAATAAAAATGGCAGGTAGCTGACCTTTAAAATACTTAAGAGTTATGAGGATTTCAAATTAAAAATATTACTCTTACAACCGAGAAATTTATTCGATGGCAATACTGAAGAAAGTTTATAAACAATATTTCTATAAATATGTATACTGTTCATTTCTTATTCACTGAAATTAATTTAATTATAACCATATCGTTATCAATGACTGTCATGACTACTAGTAAGTAAGCTTTCTTTATACTTAGGTATTGAAATTTGGCGCAGAATGCATACTAATATTTATTTAAAGAAATTCTGCATATAAGTGAACCATTGATATTGATACATATATATATATTATAGGGATGATTTCTGTGCAAAATTTTATTAATCATATACATTCTAAGACAGTTTCATTTCTGTTAAGCTTTTATCTTTACTATAATTATGAATTTTTATGATATACTGCATAAATAAAACAAATATTACATATTAACTCTGTTAAAATGTCCTTTTAAAATAATTAAAGCTGAAAATCGGAAGAATGGAGGACAAATTATACACAAGTACACCGAGAAAAAATTCTGTAACTGACATCTAGAATCTAAATTGTGGCTCTAGAAAAAATAGTTCCATGTCATCCTTACAAATTCTAGTCCCCTTGGAAAGCGAGTTCTAGAAGCCCCTATTATAATTCTAGAGCATTTGCTTATATTATCAAGGGCAAAGTTATTTAAAAATCTCTGCAAATAAATGAGACTACAAGAGGCGGGTTTCCGTAACTATGATCTTGTTTTATTACCCAATTCTAGAAAATCAAGCGAGAATTTCTCATAATACAAAAGATTCAGAATATTGTTTCACCATCTAAAAATGTGTGAACTGGAAATTCTCAATCATTTTGTCTATTCAATTTATTGGCATGCCTTATGCACATAGCTCATAAATCTATATTTTTAGTTAAGGGATTTAGAAAATAGCCACTCATTCATTCTAGAGGAAGGTGGTACATTTTTCTTCTCAGTGTATATTTAAAAGCAATGATATAAATTAAAATAAACACAAAACATTGATTCACTCTTTATGCATTTTTTTGTTTTAATTATTATTATTACTTTTTTTTTTTTTTTTTAAAGGAAAAAGTTATGGAAGTAATATACCAGAAATAGAAAACGGTCCACGCTTGTATACATGAAAATTTGTGTCCATTTGTCTTTAAAAAGTAGCAAATATCTATTTTCTTTTTCTTGAAAGAAATATCATTAACATCGATATTAACTTAGTGATATATCGCGATATTTAATTTCTGATATCGTCCAGCTCTATTAACATCCATCGTCTCTGATACCTTCTGTGCATTTCTTTGAGGTCTTGATGAAATAGCTCTCGTTGTTCTTCACTCACATCACCCAGATTTTTTGAGAAATAACTTAGATGGGAGTTAAAAAAGTGGAGCCTAAATCTGAAAAAATCACATATTTTGTCAAAACTGTACGTGATAGAAATTTTTAAATAGTTTTCTCTTGATCAACATACAAAAATGCACCAGTAAAACACATCACCTTAAGAAAGAAAAATTCATCGCTCACCTGTGTTATATAACAGTATATGTGATAGAGAGTAAACTTCGGTACTAACATAATTTGTAGATTCTAACAGTTATTTTAGAAAGTCGATTGGTAGATTGAATGAGATTTCATGACTTAAGTTTTTCATTCAGGCACATTGTGACATTGGCATAAAAATGCATAGATATATATAATACAAGATGCAGCATAATACGACTTTTGGTTTCGGTTTTAAAAATCAGGTAATGCTAGGTATAGGGTTGTAGTAATACTTCAACCTGATTGGTTGGTGATATATTAGCCCAATTTTTTAATCATTTCACTGATGTATTGTATACAATAAAGAAGGAAAAGCCAAATAGCGATAAATGAGCCAAGGATGGATATCCTACTTCAAAGGATATGATACTACGGGAATTCAGCTGTGGCAATTCACTAGAATAAAACTTTATGTATTTGACTATTGATATGCATCATATTCCTCAGGGCCGTGCTTACACTTTTAGCCGCCCTCCTAGGCAAAAGATTTTAGCTGCCATACTAGGCAAAATTTTAGCTAAGAAAAATCTAGTGTACACACTACATTTTCAGAAAGCACTGCACAATCACAGAGAGTGAAAAACTTTGTGTATAGCAGCGGTCGCAATCTTTTTGATTTCACGGACCACCAAATTCACAACTAAAAATCCCTCGGACCGCTAAATTCATAATATAAAGTCCCACGGATCTCTAACATTATTAAGAAACGTCAATATATTTCTTGAATAATAAACAGATAATAATAGATCATAAACAGATCTGTTTTAAAAAAAATCTAACAATTTTAGTAAACCTAATTTTCAGCTGAAATTTTGTAATTTTTACCCCCCCCCCCCTTCCCCCAAGCACGACCCTGCTTCCTTGATTATTGATCTATATAAAAATGTTGGGTCCAGTCCAGAACTTTTCTTCAGAGAGTCATCTGAGAAAGAGTACCTGGGAATATTGCCCTTTAAAAACAAATAAAAATTTTAGCAACTTCTGAAACATATCTTTATCATTTTCTGATGTTACATTGGTATTGTGCTTTAATGTAGGAATTGAAGCAAAATTATGAAGATCCAGCTGCTCGACATGAAATGTTTCAAAAACTGCAAGCTATCTTAACAGAATACGATTTACTTCAAAAGTATATGAGTTCAGTTGAATTGGATGATGAAGAAAATAGAAGGTAATATATTTATTTATATTGATAGTCAAGGATTCACATGAGAAAGTAGGATTATGAGAATCTCACTATATTTTAAAAAATCCCTCTTAAAAATGTATCACAGGGGGGATTTCCACCCTCATTTTTTTTTTTTTTTGCATTAATCATAGATTATTTCATCTAATTCTTAATTGCAGTGGGTAATATATTAATAGGTTTGAAGCCTGCGATCCTGTAGAATTAATTTCTAGAAATAAAAAAAAAAAAGTAATAATTCAATAATAATTTTAACGGTTTTTAATTTTAAAGATTTGTAAAGAGAAGAAGTGTATATGTTTATATTAACAAATAACTAGAAAATTTAAAGGCTAAATATTGCAATTATATAGGAAACTAAGGGGCTCTGCTTCTGGTCTCTCTAGTCACCAATCTTTAAGGGTTGGGGTGGGGGGGGGGGGAATTCATCCCTCGAAAGCTGTACAAGCCATTTATTTGATTTTTTTTTTTTTTTTCAGTTGTTTGATTTACATATTTGTAATTCTTGAAAGAGAAATTTGAAAAATATAAGTGTAATTTCTCACTTAAATTTGAAAAAGAAAAAAAACTTAAATTGTTTGTTAAAGAGGGAAAATCGCACCCAATATATATTTTTTTTATATGAACCCTATAATCTATATCTATATCATTATATAAAGCACAAAAAATTGTTTGTTTGTGGAGGGTAATCTCTGAAACTACTGAACCGATTTAAAAACTTCTTTCACTGACCGAAAGCTACAGTATGCCATATTGTTATAGGCTATATTTAATTTTGATAAAATAAATTTTAGTTTAAAATCTGAGCATTTTAATTAAAATCCCCATAGAAGCCGTAATAGAAATGGAAATAATGAAATATTAAAAAAATTAGCTGCTGCCAACATAAAAGAAACATTTACATATTCATTTCGTTTTTAAAATATCTTGACGTGAAAAGAAAAGAAATATATTTGCACGTGCATTAAATTGAAATTCATATAAAGCTTTTTTAATTGTTAAACTTACACGTTAAATCTGACGTCATTATAGAATTAAAAGTGTTTATTTTTCTAATAATTTAATTTGATATGATATGATATAATATAATGATCTAAGCATCAATGTTTAAACCACGGAGTCTTTATTACTCCGTGGTTTAAACTGATGTGTGTAAACCACGGAGTAAAAAGACGTAAACGAAATTGGAATTTAAAAATAAATAAATAAATAAAATAAAATAAAATAAGAAATTCTATAGAGCATTTCCTCGTGACGTCTGGTGGTTGGCAAAAAAGCGCGCTCGACTTTCCCGCGCCCCGCCCACCATTGATTTTCCGTTGGTAATCCGCCATCTCTATGCTTTTCCCAAGCCTTTTTGCCAACCACTCATAAAAGTTGAGATGTTTGTTTACAAACAAGGAACTGCCCTATTTTATATTATTATTTATTTTAATTTATAATTGTTACCAAAAAGATTTACGAATTAATTTATTTTTAGACATATAATAAAATATATTTTCACGCGAACAATAATATAAAAAGTGAACTGGATTTTTTGTAAAAAAATAATAAAGATCGAGGAAAATTATTTCCCCATTTTAATCCCCATATTTGGATATAGATATGTATTAGTTATCATGTGCATCCGTTAGATTAAATTGTTTTTGTTGTAAAATTGATAAAATTGGAATTTTAAATTTCAAAACTCTAGAAAAAAAAATGGCAAATTTCCATATTCGATTGAAAACATAAACATTTCATTTCAAAGGATGATATTTACACAATAAACATCCAACTAATAAACTAATTAAAAGGGAAAGGATAAATGTTCTATCATAATTTGAAGTCAAATTTGTTTTCAAATGTCTAAATAAAGTATCTGATATAATATACTAATATGTTGCAGCGGAATAGATTTGATATCCGTCATCCTTGGCAGAAAAAAAAAAATCGCCAAATTATCTGGCGAATATAATTTAATTCCTTTCAAAGGAACAACTATAGTATTTCCCCTCAGCTAGATTTGGCGATTTTTCGTTGGCGATTATGGCTAAATCATAAATCTAAAAATCATAAATCATATAGCATAAATGATAAAATCGTAAGCTAAATTATAAATCATAAATCATAAAATCATAAATCCAAAATAAATAGCATGCAGGCTGCCATATTATATCGCAAACAATCCAGAACGACATCGTTATCGTTCAAATCTGCGTCAAAGAAAAATCGCCAAATTCAGCTGAGGGGAAATACTATAGTTGTACCAATACATATTACGAAAATATACATCTGGCATGTATATTTTCGTATTACTTTTTGATCGCCAAATACAAAAAACGCCAAGGGTGACAGTTTTGAAATTTAAAATTAAAATTTTGTCAATTTGACAGCAAAATAACTCAATCTAACGCATGCATACAATAACTAATACATATCTATACCCAAATATGAGGATTAAAATCGGGAAATAATTCTTCTAGAATTTTAATAAAAAAAAAAAAATCCAATGAGCGATTAACATGGAAAATCTTTTTCTTGCATCCATGGGCGGTCAGTGATGTCACACTTCGCTTGCGCATTGAGATGTTTAAATTTATTTGGCGACTATTTTTAGCAACTAACAGTTATGGCAAGTAGCTCAATATACATAGCGCATACAGCCATTACTGAAATGTAAATAGCATTTAATTATTTGAGTTACATTATGTTGATTGGAAACCTATTTAATATACCTATGCTCTATAGCTATACTAATATAAAAAGAAGAAAGGTTTATATGGATATGTAGAGAACGATCGCTAGAACTAAAAAGCCGATTGCTTTTTTTTTTTCTTTCAATAATCAAAAGTTACACTGTCTCTCTCTAAGTGCTAGAAGCTATAATAAATTTTGGTAAAATAAATTTTTAATTAAAAGTTTCAATATTTTAATTGAAAACAAAGCATAGATTTGATATCTATCGTCATTGGCGATTTTTGTATTTGGCGATCGAAAACGTAATACGAAAATCTGTATATTATCGTAGTAAATACGAGATGTATGTGTTTACTTCAATTACCCTACTACCGTAGGTAGTGGAAGTATTGTATAGGTTTTGGCAATTGGTCAGTGTGTGTGTATATGTGCACGTGTGTGTGTAATCTTCTGGCTGTCATATCTCCAAAACTAATAAAAATAGAACTACTAAACTTCACAAGTGATTCAGGTCTGGTGTACAGATAAATTTTCCAAATTTTCGTGAAAATTGAAAAACCGGAATTGGGTCATCGAAAACCAGAAATGGGACCGTAAGCCCATATTCAAAAACACCTCTAATGATTTTCTTCAAAGTTGCTGTATAAATAATATATTAGATGCCCTTTCGATTGAAAAGTTGCTTAGTTCAGGAAAATTGATAGGCGTCCTCTATAAACAGCTCAATTTCAGACTTCGCAAGTGCGTTCCTTTAAAAACGCCAGTACGGATTTTTTTCAAACTCGCCATGTTAACTTCCTATTAAATATCCTCTTGTATGTAATTATTGTTTTTAGGTCAATAATTGAGTATGCTAAGTTTTGGTAAAAGTTGGTATCTCAAAAACGGCTCTAACGTATTCTTGAAAATTTTTTCTTTAATCCAATTTAGATAACCTTTCTCAAGTATTACGTGCTTATTACAGGAATATTAACGGTCATCCTGATTAGGTAGTTCAGTTTTAGATCTCGGAAATTCGTGTTTAAAAAAATAACTATCTATTTTTTTTCCCCTTATTTTTTAACTTGCTATGCAAACTCTGTTGTATGTGTCTTTATACGTGTATCAAGTTTCTCTTACTCGAAAATCTCAAAAAATGCAAGTAATATCTCCAAAAAATTGTATATATTACGTGTAATAGTGGGTAATGGAAGTCGTGTGGTTGTTTCACACCAGATTCTGTAATAGTATATATTGTACGAATATTGTTTCATATTATTGATTTCTCCTTTAATATACATTATTAAAATAATAATCAATTATGGAAAAAATTAAATATATTTGCGAAATGAACAAATAAATAATAATTAAAGCTATTATGACGTCAATTTTATCAAAAACATTTTCATGTCATAGGTTTATTTTTCAATATTTTTTATTCATGAGTAAAGAAATGTTTCTTTTTATGAAATAAATAAATAAATAAATAAATAGCATTAAGTAAAAATTGCCAACATTTAACAACTAATTAAAAAAAATAATTGTAAAATTATATTTTGACTTTCCAGTTAATAATATTGCCTGACTATAACATATAAACTGATATATTTCTTGATTTTTTACATATCAATCCATCTTTAACTAAAATTTGTTCATCAGTGCGAAGCCGGACGGGTCAGCTAGTCTTTAATATATCCAGCAACTGCTCTATAAATATTTTAGATACAGCTATGCTCTTTCTTTGATTAGTCAACAGTGTTATCCAGCGTGTTGAATTTTTAGCTATTAGTTGCATTTATGTTTTTTTTTTAAATTCAAATCACTCTTTCTCTTTTTCTCCTGGACTTTTTCCAGAGACCGAGAATATCAGAGCTTCTTATTTGTTATCTACTTATTTACCAACTAACCTTATAACTAATGACTTTACAATTATGAAATAGAATTTTTAAAAATATTAAATTCTTTTGTGCATACCTGTAAAAAAACTATAAATGCCGCACACAGAATTTTCAGTAATAACTATACCTTACTAAAACAATGGAAAATATATCAGTTCTATTCTGTTTTAAATAGTTTCACCAATAGATGAGAGAATTTGCACTCTAAACTGATAAACGGGAGGTGCCGGGTTCGAGACCAATCCATATTCATCGGCTTAATCATTGTTTTCTCCGAAACGCATGAATACGGGCTTGGATTACTAAGAAAGGCCCACACGGAGGATATTCCATCTAGGACTAGGTCCCAAGTATAAATAATTGGTCTTAATATCGACAATAACACACCTGTTTTAAATACTTCAGTAATACAAAATACATTAAGAATTTGAGACCATAGTTCCTAATTTATATTAATTATTTTTCTTACTATTGTAAAAGAACTACAGGTATTACACTCTTGAAAATGCATGTAGTTTGTACGGGATGACCTTAAAATGACCACTCAGTTTGAATTCATTGGAATGCAGTTTTTAGATGGTATATTCACACATACACATTACCCTATAAATAGCAAAAACAAAATGAGAAAACCTCAAAACTTGTATAAATGCAAAAATTTCCTCGTCGGATTTTTTCATGATTACAATACATACCTTAAACACTATTACTGGTTAGGAAAATAAAAAACCGCTTTACTAAAAAAAAGTAGTAAAATAACTTCAGTTGAAAAAAAAAATAATAATAATGATTAAGCATATATTATATATATATTTTTTCTGTTAATAGAGAGAAAAAAGCCATAAGCAATCTTCCTCCAGTGAAAAAAGAAAATGGCGTATATATGCAGAAAAGAATGTCTATAACACCCCAGATGGTTAAGTATACATTGCATAATTACTTCAATTCTAATGTAGAATGTGCCGTATTGCTTATATATAATACAGTCGAACCTCATTAACGTGAACATGCCTAATATGAATTATTTTTAACATGAACTGTTTCCACAATCCCCATCAAAAGGAAGATTAGTTTCTGAGTTATTGATAGCATGAACTACTGATAACAAGAACAAATAGTTTACTCCCCTTCAGATTTGCATTAATAAGGTTTGACTGTATAAGATTTTAATTTTTGATTAATAAAAAAATATTGTAATTAATAAATGGTCTGTTTTTATATTGAAATTTTTGAATTCTCTCTGTAAACTAGACTTCACTATCTAGAGTTAGTTGTGGTTGTACTTTATAATATAATGTATTATAAAATATTATCTTGTCTTGTAAAATGATAAAGCACAATAATAGAACTCTATGTAACGAAGCCCCTAAAGTTAGCAGAAAAGTTCGTAATGAGGAAATAAAATTCGTTAAATAGGTTGTCGGTTTATTAGAGTTTAATAATGTAAGATCCTTAAAAGAACGTATTGTGTGAAATGATTTTTCTTTTCTTTTTTCTTAATCAAAGAAAAACAACTTAAAACTTCACTCATTAAATAGAGATTCACTTTTTATAGTACCTGTACTTTGAAATGTATAACAAAAGTTTTGCGAACATCATTTCCTTATCATACTTTACAAAATATACTTTATTAAAGTATATTTTGTTTTACAGTTTCACTCTCAAGTTTATTTTATCTAGGTTATACTAAATAGAGTTACAATGGCAACATGGATAACAAGCCAAAATCCCTTGTGTTGCTATAATTATTATATAAATGCATCATTTGAAGCAAAATACATGATAAATTAGAGTTAGCTTCATTCATTTATTATTATTATTTTTTAAATACTTGTGCAGAAAGTAACTAATCTAAGTTTTGAAATAAAATTTCAGGAATATAGCTATTTCAACAGGCAATTAGACAAAGAAAAGAAGAAGATTCTAAGTGATTTAGGACTGCTTGGAAAGTATGACATAAAACAAAAGAAATATATTAGGTATACCTTTCTAGTTATAAAATA
Organism: Salticus scenicus; assembly: GCA_963930645.1. Taxonomy (NCBI): domain Eukaryota; kingdom Metazoa; phylum Arthropoda; class Arachnida; order Araneae; family Salticidae; genus Salticus; species Salticus scenicus. The sequence goes on from OZ005658.1 coordinate 267,133,434, forward strand.
TAATTAAATTACATCAATAAACTTCTTTTATTTATATATACAGTAACCGCCGCTTAATAAAATCACTGGTTAATAAAATCAGCCGCTTAATCTGATCAAATCACCAGGACCGGAATTAAATCAATACAAACTACTTTTAAAGCCGCCGCTTAATAAAATCAGCATCGCCGGTTAATAAACTCAAAAATATCTTCTCAGAAGCCAAAAATATCATTTACACACACAAAAAAAAATTTTTTATTTACATTGCGATTTTTTTTTTTTTTTTTTTTTTAAATAGAAAAAGAAATTAAAGCACAACAAACTCTCCGTTATCGCACATTTTTCAAGATTTTATACTTGCAGCACAGTTACAAATTAACTTACCTCCGTAACAATTTCAAGGAACGTATTTTTCAGAGCGCAGTAATAAAATACAAATTTGATTTGAAATGATTTTTTTTTTTCTAATTATTAGAAGGCAATTTTTAGTTCTTATTTTGAAATTACTATAATTCATGAGGTTTAAAAGGAAAGATTTTAAATTTATAAGAACAGCGTGAACTTTTGGTAGAGTAATGATGATTTTCCTCTAACGAAAGTGCACGGGAACTTACAATGCGTTTAATTTACTTATATCGAAGAAACAATTAGTTAATTATCTACCAAAAATTAATTAATATTGTTTACTAATTATATTATTCATTACCTTTTGAAGTTTCTTTCGAAATTCAGGGAAGTAATACCTTTTCCTTAAGGGCAGGAACGTTCGCCGGATATAAAAATCAGCCGCTTAATAAAATCACTTTGGCTCAGAACGAATGTGATTTTAATAAGCGGCGGGAACTGTATATATATATATATTTTTTTTTTTTTTTTTTTTCTTGAGGAAATGTTTATCAGCGCAATAAATAGCTTAAGGAGAATAGAGGATGATATTTATTTATTTTTTTTTTTAATTATTATCTTAGAATTAAGAAAATTTGCATGCATATGTATTGAAATATAACAATATTATATTAAGGATAGTAAAAATTCTTGAAAACTATTTAAATTTAAAAATAAAAAATCTGGAGTAACTCCAGTCAACTTTCTAAACATTAAGTAATTAACGGTTCTTTAAATAAATTGATTCAAGAAAAGCCTGAAATCAGTCAGTTCAATCAAATAGGGTATTTAATGCTACTGTACTTCAAATAATTTAAGCCCACGGGTCATAATAATAAAGAATGTTTCATTATCTCTATAAAAACTTGTGCTAAATTCACCAAAATTCAAACAGTTTTTGTGATGGTGACCTATAACATGTACATAAATTTTCAGCTCAATTGGCTGGGGCATTTAGACACTATCATACTTTAAATAATTTGAACCGTAGCCCATAATGATAAAGAATTTTTCTTTGTGTCCCTGTAAAAAAAATTATAAATGCTAAATTAACCAAAATCTATACAGTCCATGCTACAGTGAGCTATAACCTACTTACCTATTTTTAGTTCATTCAATCAAAGCATTTAGATGCTACACACACTTACACACATAATCACAAAAAATGTAAAATTGTAGGTATCTTTAAAAGGGGAGCTCAAAACAAAACCATAGTTGGAGGTGTATAACTAGCATTATCACAGTCACAAATATAAATTTGTAACATTCTATGGCAGCGGCGTCGCCAGAAAAAATTTCAGGGGGGGGGGGCACAACCTGAAAAAAATTTTTTTTAAATAAAATTCTGATAGCATAGTTTTAAATTTAAAGAAAACATGCTTAGTAGAATTTTCCAGGGGGAGGGGGCAAATGCACCCCATTCTACCAATGCCCATGTTCTATGGCCATTTGTGTTTGAGTATGTGAGATACAAAATCCATTTCCCAAATCATAATTACAATACTTTCCTTACACAGTATGTTGAGAAAGTATAAATTTACAATGTTTTGTAAATTTAAAAACTCCTTGCTAATTTTTAACCCCATCACCTCTGATTTTACATTATTATAGTTTAACGATATATTCTAATCAAATTTGGTTATTACTTTGAGAATTCATTAATAAGTTAATATTTAAAAAAAATATTTTTATGTTTGAATATTGAAATTAAATGCATGTTCTCAGCATATTAAAATGCTGATTGCCAAGCTACAAGAAAACTCATAGTTAACTATGAGTTATCTCATAGCTTGGCAGGGCTAAACAATGCTAAAAGCAAAACAAATGTGAACTGTTAAAATAATAACAAAATTACAAAAATGAAAACTTGAAAATTAATTTAGTGACCAATGTAATGAATCTATGTATCTGTATAGAAAATAAAAGAATATTTTTATCTTTGCAATGTGAAATTAAATATATACATGAAAGGATTAAAAGAATTCAGATTCTAAAATTATTACTATAAATTAATATTAAGTGATATCTTAATAGTATTATCTCAGAATAAATCTTAATTTTAAGAACAACTTTGTGAGAATTCTATTTTAGAGCCCCAGTAAAGTTAGTTTTCCAACAAAATACGTCGTAGTGCGGGAATCGGATTTAAGAATAAGTTTTAGAATCAAAATTATGCAATAGTCGAAATAAGCAGCAAAGCATTGCGAAATACTAAATCCCAGATGTCCGGGTCAACCAATGATAGAATGTAGGCGAGATTTTAGCTTAATTAATCATCCAATGAGAATTCATATTAGGAGTTTGGCCTCGCCCCAAAATAACCATATTTAAGCAGGAGAACACGAAAATCGGCGCCTTTTTCATGCAAGCTTTTCCTTAATTAATCCCCATCAATAAAAGTTAATTTAACGGCCCCAGGAGGGGAATTGGTTGCGGTTCCGTTGTTAACGGGAAGGTTTCGGCCCAACTCGTCTACGGATGTACATGTCAGCGTGCTCAGACTGATTGACTGTGAATAACTTGTAGAATGCCTAAGCATCTTCAATAAAACGACTGCATAAACTATTTTGGAATATTTATTGAGTGAACTATATTAATATGAAGTGACAGTAACTAATCATCTTCTAAAGAAACATTTCCTTACATACATATGTTTATGATAATAATAGTCAACTAGATTTTTTTTTTTTTTAAATATGTGAGGGTATTGCTTCGACCCCTGGGAGTGAACAGCTATATAAGTTAATTTTTTATATATATTAATTTGTAAATGACATTGAAATATAGAATGAGATAGAAAAAAAAATTGTGATGGCCACAGCATTATTAGTTTAAAATAGCATAAAATCACAATTCAGAATTATTGTGCTAATTTATGTGATTTATTGTTCTTTTGCAAAAACTTAAAAGTATTTTTTAAAAAAGAAAAGGTGATTCTGTTTTTACTATGACTTAATCTTTTATTGTTATTGTTATTATTCAGGGAAAGAAGAAACTCTAAATAAAGCAAAAAATTTGTCTTTAGAAGCATTTGGAAGTCAGAAAAGAATCCACATATATAATGAAATATTCAGTTATTTCAATGAAATTCTGTGTGATATATTTATATTGTTCTTTTGTAAACAATAAAATTTCACTAGAGTCATATGAAGTGATGTTTGTAATTTGCTATGTAAAAAGTCTTAAAATGAAACTACAAAAATTCCTACAGAAAAAAGCCAATAAGAGGATAAGCACCACCTTGTGGTGCATGAAACTAGACTTTTAACTACCGTAATTTCGTGTATATAACCCGCGGGTAATCTATAATAAAAACCTGACTTTGTATGTCCTGCAGGGTATCTATCGAGAACAACGAGAAAATCAACATCGGTCCCATTTTTGTTTCGGAAGTCTTGATTATTAACGCATAATAACGATGAAATTCAGGACTGTGAAAAGGAACTTGATGAGGAGGATAATACGGATGATGAAGACGAACTGTCCCAAACAATATTGCAACATTTTAATTCTGATACGGAAGAATCCGATGTCGATGGATTTGAACGAATTTTGTAAATAAATTTATTATTAATCTATAATTTTCTTATAAATTGAATAAAGGTGTCAATAGAAGTTACTCCAGTTCATAGTAATTTATATAGAGAGAAAGGTTAATACTATGTTATGATTATTTGCTTTTTCATTATAGGTAAGTAAATTTATTTGTTTATTATTTATATTTAGTTGTATATTTGTTTATTATTTGTATCTTTTCCTACTTATTAAAATAATAGCAATTAGTATTGAAATTATAAATAGCGATTGCCGACCATGTGATTTTAGAAGTGCGGGGTATCTTCTAGTGCGGGATATCTTTTGGTTATAATTATTTTAAATGCATTTTTTATGCTGCGGGCTACCTTCTGCCGCGGGTTATATACACGAAATTACAGTAAATAATACAGGGTGTTTCAGAATTTTTCATAAAAAAATTAAGGGTTGACAGAACACATCCAAGCAAGCAATTTTTGTCATACAAAGCACAGTTGCAATGCAAGGTAAACTGCTAGATACGCTTCATATTAATTGCAATGGTGGTCCTGCTTTTGAGAAGTTTCTGTAACTTTATAAATTCTGTAATTACTGTAAATGAAATACACTTTGCGCTTACTAAGTCATTTTCATGTTTCCTAATTTTAAAAGAAAGCACCTGTGCCCTTTAGTGGTTCAGCACTTGTGTTATGACAGTGCTTGTGTTAGTGTAGAACACATCTAAATGAGCAATTTTTGACATACAAAGCATTGTCGTAACATAAATGCTGAACCACTAAGGGTAGCATTTTTTTTTTTTTGAAATTAGGAAACAAAAATAACTTGTTAGTAAGCTTGAAATGTGTTTCATTTACAGAAATTGAACAATACACAAAGTTACAGAAACTACTCAAAAGAGCGACTTCCAGTAGTCACTATTGCATTCAATCTGAAGCACCATCTAACGGTTTCCTACTTCGGTTGCAATCATGCTTTGCACCTCAAAAAATGTTCATTTGGATATGTTCTATCACCCTTTAAAATTTTTGCCATGAGTTCTGAAACACACTGTATACTTTTCATTTCAGTTTCACAGAAGGATGAGAATGTAAGTAAAACTGAATTCAAAGTTCAATCAGAACATAAGTTTAGAAATTTTTATTCATGAATTCATCAACCGTGAATATTTATTTAAATGGAGGTGCCCGGGTTCGATTCCCGGCTCTGGTATTTTTCGCATAGTTGGTAATAAATAAAAATATCTACCTTTGCACTCCAATTTGATTTAAATAAAAATTTAAACAGAACATAAGTTCTGAAAACTTGTTTAATTAAACAGCTTGGAGGTTAGTTATATTATTAAAACTACTGACAGTTTTAAATAGATCGTTCCATAAATTTTCAAAAGGCATAAACTAATTTTATGGAGTATCAAACTTTGCAGTGTTTCAAAAGTTATTGTTATGACAAATTTTAAATTGGCAGTCTAAGTGACTGCAACTTGGAAACAAAATGGCGAAGTAACTTGTATAGTGAAATTGTACAAGATATTTGTATGATAAGTTCAATGTCCAACTTTAGTTCAAATTAAATCAGTATTTCAAAAATTATCGTGATAAGAAATTTTCAAGTGGCACCGTGATTTGTAGTGGCCACCACTTGGGAAAAAAAAGCAGACTGAGATGCCCAACGAACTTATCTGTGATATATGAATGGTAAATCCACTACCCAAATTTGATGCGCATTGATTTAGTATTACAAAGGTTATCATAATGACAAATTTCCAAGTGGCTGCCACTTGGAAATAAAATTGCGAATCAAGTTACCAAGTGAACATATCCAAGATATTTGAACTATAAATTCACTATCCAACTTTTGTTTGAATCAATTTAGTATTTTAAAAGTTATCTTGATAGCACATTTTCAAGTGACAGAGTGATTTCAAGTAGCCGCAACTTGGAAACAATAAGTTGAAACAAGTTGCCCAGGGAACTCATCCAAGATAATTATATGATAAGATCACTGTTCAACTTTGGTTCGAATTGAATCAGAATTTAAAAAGTTATCATGTTTATAAATTTTCAAGTGGTGGCCTAATTTCAAGTTGTCTCGCTTAGTTTATTTTATAACATCCGCACTTTGTTAAAAATGGTGGCTAAAGTTCATTAATAAAGTTGATTGAGACACTTATATGGCCTATGTATACATCAAAATTCAAATAGGTTTGGAATACGCATTTTACAATTTGAATTTGAAATTTTCAAGTGGTCTCCACTTGAAAACAAAATGGGGGAGCAACTTGGTTAAGGAACTCATCCAAGATATTCATAAGGTAAGTTAAGACACGGTCCAAATTTGATTCGATTTGGAGTATTATTTCGGAAGTTATTGTGATTTTTAATTTTCAAGTGGTAATCTGATTTCAAGTGGCCCTGCTTGACTTAAGATATCTGCCACTTTATTAAAAATGGAGGATAACGTTCATTGATAAACTTCCTTGAGACCCTTATGTGGTCTATATTTACATTAAAATTCAAGCAAATCTTGCTTTTAATACGCTTTTTACAATGTGGGTTTGAAATATTCAGGTGGCTGCCACTTGAAAACAAAAATTAGGAGCAATTTTGTTAACAAACTCATCCAAGATATTTATAAGATCAGTTCGCTGTCCAAGTTTGGTTCGATTTGGAATATTATTTCGGGAGTTATCATGATGATAAAATTTTCATTATACAGTAGAACCCCGTTAATTCGGACCCCATTACTCCGGATAATCCGGATCAGTCTGGTCGTTTTTTTATTTATTTATTTATTTTTTTTCAAGTTTGAGAAGCGATCAGCAAATTTCCATAACATTATTTTTTTCATCCTCGTATTCTGAATAAAAAAGTCTTTGCACTAAAAAACATAAATCATAAGACTTTACCTGTGGTTTACCGTTCCCAGAGGAGTTCTTGGATGGACTGCAAAATTTTTAAAGAGTGGTTCTTTGTCTATTTTGTTCCGGGTGTTACAAAATATTTAAAATCGTGCAACTTACCCATCAAAGCGGTCCTCCTAATTGATAATGCTTCGTCACACCCCAAAGCAAGTGAACTGACAGAAGGGAACATAATGGTAAAGTTTTTTCCACCTAATGTGACAGCTCTAGTACAGCCAATGGACCAAGGAGTTCTTCAGAACATTAAGAAAGTTTACAAACGACAAATGCTGAATGAACTTTTAGATAGAGAACAAGGAGTGGTAGAGATTCTCAAATCAATCAATATCAAGAAAGTAATCTATATGATTGCTGAATCTTGGGATCAGGTTGCTGAGAGTACATTCCAAAAGTCGTGGAAGAATTTATGGCCTACAAATTGTGATTTCTCGGATAATAAGCTTGAAACAGAAGGAGGAATAAGTGAGAATGAAAGAGAAATTACACCTGAAGATTTTGTGAGCATGTTAAAAAAAATTGATGGTTGCTCTGATGTTGACATCAGCGACATTAACAATTGGTTGGAAACAGAAAATAATGAAGGTTATGCCTCACTTACAGATGACGAAATAATCGCTCTGTGCACAACTGAAGAAAATGAAGATGATACAGATGAAAGTACCATTATCAATGATGATCAACCAAAAGTTATTAGCCATGATGAAGCAACGTCTCATTTAGAGCAATTAATGGTTTATTTTGAACGTCAGGTGGAAACTACACCCAACGAACTACGTATGCTCAAGCAGATGCGTGACCGTGCGGCCCGCAAAAGGTATACGACATTGGCACAGCAGAAGATTACTGACTTTATAATAACAAAGTAAACATTTTTACTGTCTGTAAATATTCTATATGTTTCATATAAAGGTGATTTTCTGTAAGTATGTTTTATTTTATTTCATTTTTTCTCATTCTCCGGATAATCCGGATTTTCGATAATCCGGATTGGGTCTGGTCCCAATTAATCTGAATTATCGGGGTTCTACTGTATATATATATATATAGAGAGAGAGAGAGAGAGAGAAATGGAGTGATTGCAATAAGTCGATTTCTAAAGAAATGAACCTAAAAGACACGGTGTGATTAAAATTTTTACGATTGTAACTAACAAAAAACATGTAAAAGGGCTTACAAATCTAGAAAATACTAGTAAATTACAAAAGATATATCTAAATTTATATTATATAAGTTTTCTTTGAACAGCCACTGAAAAATAATTAATAGAAAAAAAAAGTGAAATCAGTAAATATATTAAGCAAAAATTCTTAAAATCAGAAAGAAAAAAAAATCCTATACAGCTAGAGGTGCACAACCTGCGGCCCGGGGGCCACATGCGGCCCAGTAGGCATCAGTTTGCGGCCCGCCAAAGGACTGACATTTTAGGTCGCCTAAATCATTAGCAGGAGAAAAAAAATAAAAAAGAGAGAAAGAAAAAGTAAAAGTGGCATTTACAAAAACGTTTTTTTTTTTTGAGGGGGGGGAAAGGATGAAAATGTTGGTTTTTATATACATTTCTGTTTGAGAGCTAAGTTTTCCATTCTATTTCTCAATAATGTAACCTACAGTGTGCTTCTTAATTTTTATTGGAATAATCTATTGGTAAGTGATTATTTTGGTACACTCTATCAGGCTTTACATTTGTGCTTATTGTTTTTGTGACTTCCAATGTAACTTTTTTTTTTTCTCTCTCTGCAAACCATACTTTTTATTTGTTTATTTTATTTATCATTTTGTATTTTATATGATACATTTGTTTCATTCTTTTGCTTACTATTCAATAACTTTATGATTATTATCTTTAAAGATTCACTTAAATCGCTAATTAAAAATTTTTTATACATATATATATATATATATATATATAATAAAGATGATCTATTAAGCATATTAGAAGCCAAGCAACAGATACAAGATCACTGAAACACCAATGACCAATAAGATAAAAAAAAAAAAAAAAGCAACATATAATACAAACTGACGTTTTGCCAACAGACATTTGGCAATGATATTGCACCATTTTATACATGCATGTGTATATGTGTGTACGTATATATTACACAGCAAATATATCAGTACAGTTTAATTCTTTTATATTATCTCGTCTGTGGCCCTTTGTATCCTGCTGAACAGTGAGAGTGGCCCTCTAGCCAAAAAGGTTGTGCATCCCTACTATACACAATGAGCCTTAACAAGTTCATGGTATTATTCATGAATAATATAACATTATAAGTGATTTTATTTATTTATTAGGGGAGGGGGTAATCAAGCACACGTGGATACCATTTACTAGTCATAAGTCATAACAGCCTATCACATGCACAGAATTAGCATAAAATAAAAATTATAAACAAACATAAATTCAAAATGTGTGCAAAATCAGTTTTAAAAAAAATATATATATACTCTATATATAAAAATGAATTTATTTACATTGAGTAGTACACATAGGCTTATTAAAAATTTACAATATTTTTATGACTTTTTCTTTTATTTAATTCATTGCTTATCTTCTGTTCTTTAGCTTCTAAATTTCTTAGTAGATTGTTCTGGGCAGCCATTTGTTGCTTCATGCGCGAGCAAGCAGCTTCATTTCTAAAGAAAACAAAACATTAAAATAAAAGTCTCTAACCAATAAATGTTTGATAAATAAAATATGCATTATACACTGGTTCTCATAATTATAAGGACACCCGTTTTTCTATATTAAATAAACACTGAACAGTATTATTTAAAGAAATATATTTTTTATTAATTTGAATTTCATTAATAGACTATATGTAAAAAAAAATATCGTTTTTCTATCTTAAAAAACTTTAAATACGATCAAAAGGAGGATTTTTCAGGTGTTCACAATTATAAGGACGGCTCGAATCTTAGTAATTTTTTTTCAGTTATTCTTTAAATTAATATTTTATGGGGTCCCTTTTTATGGTGAAACACTCCAACATTCTTTCTGGTATATATATATACATTTTTTTTTTTTTTTATTCAGTTTCAATACCATTTCATACAGCATAGATGATATTCTGAATACATTTAAACTATTTAAAATTGCTTTCAACTTGCATGCATTTTTCTAATATGATAAGTTAAGGTTTTTCAACTTTTAGGCCTCGGGAAAGGCAATAATATAGAAGTTTCTTTCTTAAAACTATTTCCTATTGCTCTAGAAGTAAAGCAAATATGTAAGTCTTGTTGAAAGAAATATTATTACCCCCCCCAAAATCTAACAAAAATCTGAGAATTCCACATTTAAAATTTGTGGATATTCTCTTGATGTTCATAATAATAGAAATAATTACTAAATTCATTCTGCCTTCAGTAGAAACAGCTCCCCAGAGCACCACAGATCCACCTTTAAAATGTCCGATTCATATCTGCCTTTAAAAAATCTGCTCTGTCTTTCGCTATCTTCAGATCGTGCCAGTAACTGCTAAAACCATTTGGTTAATCAAGAATAAAATGTTTTTCATACGAACATGCAACATTTTACCATTTAATATTGTCTTTATACAACTTTAACACAGACGTTCTTTCCCCCATTAAATGCGTATTGATTATTACAAGTTTTTTATTCATTTTAACATATTATTAATTATTTTAAACTTGCATAAATGTGGACCCCCAACCTTTTGTTAAAAATTATGAGCAAATTCAGCAGCAGTCATTATGAGTAGAGCAGTAAGAGGAATTATGAGTCTTTGATCTCTGTAAAACAACTCTGATTTTGCATCAGATCTCTCTCCTATCGAACCAGCAGTTCAATGTTTGATCACATTTCCTTCAGCAATTTTAGATCTTTGAATTTCATTAGAAATTCGGCGGATTGAAATTATTCTTCCACTTAAAAAACACATTTATCATTAAATATTATTATTATTTCTTTTTTAGAAATATGTAAACATAAAGAACTATATTGTTTCTGTTTTATTATTTGTACAGTGCAACATGGTACTGTTTACATTAGTACATAAATTAGCTTACAAATTTTACCATGGCATTATTGTAACTACACATTTTTGTTTATTGTTTTTATATCCTTAATACATAAAATACAATTTAAAGGTACAATATTGTCTTATTTGCCCCTCATTTTTAACCTTTTTGTAGTTTATCTGCAATTTGCATTTGCTGCAGAACTCGTGTCCTTCATTTCTACAGATAATCGAGGGTTTACTGAAAATCCACTGAACAAAATACTATTTTGCAAATTTTCCTTCAATCTGAGATTATTTTAAGAATTTCTTTTGTTAAATTAACTCTCAAATAAGAAATTACATTCTCTATCTGATAAACTTCTTACTTCAGGGTTCCCATTCAGTTTCAAGAATAAAATTGTCTGACTTTTCCATGTCTATTTTTATAAAATTTCCAGTCGCAAATTTTGGTTTGCAACATAAAAAAACAGCTCACGGCATAAAAGATAACATAGCTTGTGAAATGAAAAATAATACAGTATATTTTAAACTGCATACTCAAAAAATATTTTCCAGATTTTTAGGTAATACATGCAAATTCTCTCTGACATTTCTCTGATACTTTTTCGCTAATTTCAAATTCCCTGACTTTTCCAGTTTTCCCAGGTCTATTTTTATATAATTCCAGGTCACAAAATTTGGTTCTGGACACAAAAGATAGTTTCCAACATAAAAAATAGCTCGACATAAAACATAACATAGCTTGTAACATAAAAGATAACAAAATACATTTTAAATTGTATGCTCAAAAAGTATTTTCCAGGTTTATATCATCATTTTTCCAGATTTTAAGGCAATGTTTGCAATTTTTCCCGATTTTTTTCACTAATTTCAAATTTTCTGACTTTTTCGGATTCTCTCTGATCTGTGAAAAAATCCTCTATAATTAAATAACAATATTAAACACAACAAGATATATTATGATGATAAATAATATTAATTACCTATTAGCATTTCTATTAAGTGACTGCTGAAGCCTCATTATTTCTTTTTTGGTCTTTTTAATATCTTCTCCCACTGTGTACATCTGAAAATTCATTTTAACTGAATTAGCTCCATTATGTACAAATAAATAAAATATACATGTATAACAATAAAAATAACATAACAAAAAAACAGCAATTGTGTATTTTATGAAAGAGTATGACACATTACTCAAATTTAACGAACAATGTACTTTTAGAAAAGTCTCGGAGGATTTAAAAAAAAAAATTGTTCTTTAAAATGTTATAAGCATTCAAAAAATTTAAAAATAATTAGTGTTTGTTTTAATCTAACAACATGTAAAATAAATAGCCATAATTCATAAGAAATGAGCAGAGTTAACAATAGATGAATACTGAAAAACATATTTTTCAAACATTAATTTCAGGCGAAGCACATTTAAATGTTTCCACAACCATTTCCAGCCCTGAATGGCATTCTGCTATTCTTTCTTTTTGTAACAGAAAACCATTTGAGACTGAAGATGTTGAAGAAACAGTTGAAAGAACTCTTCCAAACATAATTTTTTTAGTATTCATATATTTATTAACTGTTGTGGGGATTAAGGCCGAATGACTACACTAGTCCTAGGCCTGAGGGGAAGTACCCTCCGTGGGTGTCTCTCTAAGGGTTCCTAGCCCATATTTACGCTAGTTTCAGAGAAAACCAAGGAAAAATCCAAACGCCTAGACCAACGAGTATGACCTGGGATCGAACCCATCACCTCACGTTTACCAATTTTGAGCACAGAACTGCACAGCCACTGGTGGACCTAACTATTTAAAGGAATGATATTTTTATTTACCAACTATGTGAAAAATACCAGAGCCGGGAATCGAACCCGGGCACCTCCGCTTAACCCTTTATGGCGCACTACCCTTTAAAGTTGGAATTTCAACAAAAAAAGTTGTAGGCTATCTACTTAGGTCTAAAGGAGTACACATGTATAATTTTGTAAAGATAGTACTTACCGTTTTGAATCTGTGGGTGTTCCATCAGCTGGAACACTGCACCACTAGATCTCTGAAAAGTGCTTCTAAGAGCATCGCAGTAAAGCGCGTAAATATGTAGAAGATTTTGCATTTGAATTAAAAAAACACTGTATTATACCTGTGTAGTAGATTTAGCATGACCCATGGTGCATCACGGGAGGCCTGCTACTCTACACCCCATTCCCCCCCTCCCCCAAAAAAATCTTGTTTATAAGAGACTTTTTATGAAATAATTTTATATTTACAGTTAGTATACATATATACAGGTCCTATGTGCAAAAATATTTACAATTAGTCTATTTTTTAGCTTCATAAAATTTTTGGAATCACGTCACACTCTTTTGGTACAAGCACAAACCAACATTGTAGGTTTTGCACATGAAACTAGTTTTGTGCGTTTTTTTTTTTAATAGACAACCAACCCTTCCTCGCAGCATCTTATAGCTTGACGTCATTCCCTCCAAACAGAGGAAAACAGAGCATGTAAAGACAGCTGTCTTCTCTCATCATTGTTTTCGGTTGCATAATATGAAAAGCGCTAGTGTCGCAGTGTTCCAGGAGGTAGAACACCTTATTTTATTCAGCGATTCCTCGTATGTTTCCTGTATAAAATATTAAAATTAATATAGAATAAATAATTTAGAGTACAGCCAACGATATAACATAGAAATCTTTTTTCAAGCAATCTTTTTTGTATCACAAAAAAAATATACAAAATTTCTTGTAAATACGAGGGTTTAAAATAACTCGTCCCAGCTAAATATCATGGATTGCCTTGTGTACTGGTGTCATCTAAGGATGAAAAGGAAAGTTCAAAGTAAAAAATAAACCTATTTTTATGCATTTGCAATTGAATTTAACGGTTGCAGAAGCTAGCGAAGTTAGGTGTTCCATGTAGTGGAACACTGTTAACGCACGGATAACGCACGGATGCTCTACCACTGAGCTACCCTGGCTAACAACCAGCTAGGCCCTTCTCACATAATATTCGTTGGCAAAGTCACCGAGTCTGCAAACGCAGATATATCATCACGGTTGATGAATAAAATTTCTAAATTTGAAATCTCATGGTCTATGGAGTTGTGCTACGATTATTATTGTCTTACCTGATATATCTGCATTTGCAGACTCGGTGACCTTGCCAACGAATATTATATGAGAAGTGCCTAGCTGGTTGTCAGCCAGGGTAGCTCAGTGGTAAGAGCATCCGTGCGTTAAGCGGAGATGCCCGGGTTCGATTCCCGGCTCTGGTATTTTTCACATAGTTGGTAAATAAAAATATGAACCTTTACACTCCAATTTGATTTAAATAAATCTTCACAGTTGATGAATAAAATTTCTATATTTAAAGGAATTTTAAATATTATAAGCAAGGTTAGCTCTTATATGAATAGTTCCAATGTATATATGCAGGGTGATTTGCTACTGGTGCGACAAACTTACAGGAGATGTAGGGACCCAAAGACGATTTGAAATCACATAGTAATGCAAAGTTGAAAATGTAATCCTAGAGAGATAAGGGATTTTTTTAGCCCTATTATAATTGTAAAAAAGATACACGCTCAAACAGTTCCAATTTATATTAAATTTAAGACACTTGTACTAAAATGGGCTTATGAAAAATGATCAACTTTATTTCCGAGTCAATGTCTGATTCTGTTTCAGCAGACATCAAATGTCCCTTGTGGTTCCCAAACAATGAGGAACCAATCTATTATGATATGAATTGTGAATGTTCAAAATGTACTGTATACCACATATCTGGAATAACTGATTGGTCGTAACGGCCTGATCAACTGGCCATTCACCCAATCTATCATGTCTGGAATTTTTCTCATAGGATTACACAGTCTCATATATGATGAAAACCTCTATTGATTCTGATGAAGAGCCGGGTGTGTGGTTATTCACATTTGTGGGAACTATATGAGATATGCCTGGTGTTTTCTCTAATGCATGGCAATCAGTCTATTGACAGTGTCAATCCTGTAATACTGTTAGTGGCTGCTAATTTAAGCAGTTGCTCAGGTTGTGTATTTGATTTTATTGTGTTGAACAAAACTATTTGTTTCAGTTCAATGGTGAACATTTATGCTCTATCTTCTTTCCTCATCATTTCATGACACAGGGTGTCTTGCCCTCCAATGCTTATTGCTTATGTTTCAACTATGTGTTGTACGGTGTTTCATGTTTGCCCAGTTGTGTTCTACCACCCTCTTAACATTATGCACTATGAGTTTGGTAATACTCTGTATTGGTTTAGTAGCAAATGGTAATAAAGATGAAAAGATTCAATTTACTAAATTTAATTAAAAACATAAAATAAATCTTTATAATAGAGCTAGGGGCAAGAAATACTATCTTTCGAGTTTTTCTTCTTTTTTTTCGGGGGGGGGGGGGATTAATTGTACACATTTTGAAAAATACAAAAAATGGAGCCTTGAAAAATTGTGCTGCAAAGTTTTTGGGGTTGGAGAATCAATTATGCATATATATTTCTGAAGTGATAAAATTATTAGTCAGGAAGAAGCAGCAGCAGGTATTAAAAATTTCAAAACAGAGTTAGAGTCTACAAAAACCATGTATTAGATTTTCGGGATAAGGAATTGATTATGCATATTTTTTAAGTGTAAAATTAATAAGAGCAGATTGGAGAGGGGTGTTATTTATTGGTCTAATCTAAAACCTGTAGATGGCGCTGCACGCCGATATTAATGTTTTGTTTTCTTCTTTTCTACTCAGTGTGTTCTTTGTGTTCCTTCTTGTAGTATGTAATAAATGTGTGTAGCCGTAATTGATATCCTATTATTTTCGTTTTGAGTCGTCAATCGACACCAATGAATAGAAAGGAACCAACAGAGGCCTGCAGTCCCCACGATCTCTGGACCGATAAGGTAAGATATTTACCTTATTTAAATTTAATATTCTGAAAATGTTTATTAATGACTATTTGAAAAAGATATATCTAAAATGAGTCGCCAAAGTAGCGACATGGTTTTGAATGATAAATTTTTTATAAGGTCGTTAAGAATTTTAGCGACATAATCTTTGGCGCCCGAACAGGGACTGCCAGGCCCTTAAATATGATTTAAAGCTGTTACTTATACTATAGTTCAAATTTATAAATTAACAATATGGCAACCGAAGTAGAAAAGTTAAAACGAAAGCGTTCCACCCTAAAGGGATTGTGTACGAAATTGATTAATACGATAAATATAAAATTAAATGAACCCGACGAAGGGTTAAACGTTTTCGAATTAGAATCACAGTTAGAAAAACTGCAAGTAAAGAATAACGAAATTATAGAAGTTGAAGATCAAATTGAGGCCAAAATCACAGATCTCAACGAGCTACAATCTGAAATAGAATCGAGACAATAGTATAGAGATTCAATTATTGATGTAAAAGCTCAAATTATGAATAAGATAGAGAAAATTAAAAATTTAAATGTCACTCCGATCTTATCGCAGCCAAGAAATGAGCAAACACCCAATCTGCATTTAGAAAGAATTAATGCTAGTTCTGTGAGATTACCCAAGTTATCAATTCCAGTTTATGACGGTTCTCCTGAAAACTGGATGGAATTTTGGAACCAGTATGAAATCACAATACATAACAACAACGACATTTCTAATGTTCAGAAATTTGTGTATTTACGCAGCTTTTTAAAAGCCCAAGCTTTAACAGCTATTCAGGGTTTAGCACTCTCAGATCAAAATTACAATACTGCAATTGATTTATTAAAATCTAGATTCGGAAAAAAAGATATTATAATAAGATATAAAATTGACGCATTATTAAATTTGAACCCTGTTAAATCTCCAAATCAAATTAAAGAATTACGCTTACTGCACGACGCCCTTGATGTTAATATTAAATCTCTCGAAAATTTAGGTGTGGATTTAAAATCTTACGGAAATTTGTTATTGCCAATTGTTACAAAATTAATACCCACCAGTATTATGATAGACTATAATAAAATGAAAACAGAATCCGAGGAATGGGATGTACAAGATTTGTTAAAACATTTAAAATTAGAAGTTCAGACTAGGGAAAAAACCTTTTTATTTTTAAAACGCGAAGTAGAAACTTACAATAGCGGGTATAAAAACTCAAATTCCAGATTTGATTCAAAATCATCGGAAAATAATAATAATGCTTCCTACCGGAAATCTGGTTCGGGATATAAAAATTCTAACACAATGCAAAAGGCATCAGCCTTTAAATTAACTGTTAGTAAATGTATATTTTGTGTTGATGCAATGAATGATCACGAAAGTAAAATGTGTAAATTAAATTTAGAGGATAAAAAATTGTCTTTACGCAAACAGGGAATCTGTTATTTATGTTTCAAAAGAGGTAAACATACCGCTAAATTCTGTTTATCGGGTCTCAAATGTGACACATGTTCAGGAAAACACAATACATTAATTTGCTATAAGCAAAAATCGGAAACTCCAACGGCTCATATGAAAGATAAAAATCACATCGAACATACCCAAACAAATAATTCTGAGAACAGTGTTTGCGAAAATGATAATTCTGTATTGTCCTATAAGTGTCCTGTACAAAATCCGCTTGAGAATAATGAAATATATTTACAAACTTGCTTCGCAAGAATAACAAATAATTCTAATTTAAACTCTCTAAAGTGTGCCGTATTATTCGATAATGCATCCCAAAGAAACTTCATAAACGTATCACTCGTGCGTGAATTAAAATTGCCGGTGATTAGAAAAGAAACTTTAATAATATATCCGTTTTCATGTGATCATCCTCAATCAAATGAATATTCAGTCGTAAATTTCGAATTGTCTCATTTAAAAAACCACAAACAGAAATGTTATGTTGAGGCATTGGTCGTAAATCAAATCTCTTTCACGAAGTTAAAGATTCTGGAAGACGCATCATTTCGAAAACTTTTGCTTTCGAGTCAGGGGGAAGGAAATAAAATTCCGCAATTGCATTCGAAGGCTCCAGACATTCTAATTGGCGGCGGGTTATTTTGGAAACTGCAAAAAAATAAAAAGAAAATTAATCGTTCGTTGTTTGCTGTAAATACGTTATTCGGATGGACATTGTCAGGCAATAATAATTCAGGAAACAACCCAGACAACTTAATTACTGGCGCCTCCGTGTTAAAGATCGAATGTGGTAACTCTTTTTGTTTACATGAAAACCATCCATGCATGAAAAAAAAATGAATCATCCGATTGTACGGGTAATGATTTGCAAAGGTTATGGTCTTTGGATTTTTTGGGAATAAATGATGATAAATTGATTTCTACTTCCGATCTGGAAATAATAAATAAATTTGATAAGCAGTTAGAATATAAACAGGGTCATTATGTTACACATTTATTATGGAATGACCATGGTATTGACAAATTTGAGAATAATTTTGAAAATGCAAGACGACAATTCAATTATTTGAGAAAGAGATTAAAAGCGGATAAATGGATTTTCGAGCAATATAGGCAGATAATCACAGAACAAAAACAACTAGGTATCGTTGAAGAATGCGGTCGCTCAAAAAAAGAGTATTTCGCTCCACATCGAGAAATTGTAAGACGGGAAAAACAAACATCAAAGGTACGAATTGTTTTTAATTGTTCCAGTAGAGTATCGGGGTGTAAATCTTTAAATGATTGTCTCGTAAAAGGGCCATGTCTTACACCACCAATTTTGGATGTAATTAATAAATTTCGAATGTTTAAGATTGCGTTTTGCGCAGATATTGAAAAGGCGTTTTTAATGATAGAAATCGCGGAACCCGATAGAAATTTTCTAAAGTTTTTATGGTTTGACGAGGACACTCAGAATTATAAAATAATGCGAATGACCAGAGCTACATTTGGTTGTACAACTTCTCCTTTCTTTTTAACGGCAACAATTAAGAAACACATTAAGGAATATAAGGAAATTTATCCGGATAGTTATGAAATGTTAAATTCAGCTCTGTTTGTGGACGATTTGCTTTATGGCTCCGATACCGTAAACGGTGCCTATGAATTAACTTCTACTGCGGTAAATATTTTAGCAAAGGCTGGAATGAAATTAAGAAAGTTTAGTACGAATTCACAGAAATTAAAGAACATGTGGGATAAAAATGATTCTTTTTCGGAGGTAAATAATGATAGTGTAATAAATATTCTTGGATTGGTGTGGGATAAAGATAGTGATAAATTAGGATTAGCTTTGAAATCTATAGTTGAAAATTTGGATATATCGGTATGTACGAAAAGATATGTATTACATACAGCTGCAAAATTTTTTGATCCTATTGGGATTATATCTCCCTTTTTAATTAGGATAAAATGTTTTCTTCAAAGAATGTGGGAAAGAGGTATGGATTGGGATCACGAATTGCCGGATGATCTTAAGGGAATTTGGATAAAGTGGTGTAACGAAATTAAGGATTTATTAGAAATTCGAATAGATAGATGCTATTTCACGTATGTTGATTTGAAAAATTCGCGTGTAGAACTACACATTTTTTCAGATTCTTCACCACTTGCATATGGTTGTGTTGCATATTTTCGGGTTATCAGTAATGATAAAAAATGTTATGTAAGTATGATTATGTCAAAGGCTAGAGTTGCTCCGCTAAAGAAACTAACGTTACCAAGATTGGAGTTAATGGGAGTGGTGATAGCAGCTAGAGTAGCGAAATATATTTGTGATATATTTAAAGAAATTAACATCGAGAAAAATTATTGGACAGATTCTACTATTGTTTTACACTGGGTGAAGGGATCGGCGAAACAATGGAAACCCTTTGTTAAAAATAGAGTAGTTGAAATTCAGGAATTGTCAGTACCCGAAAATTGGTCATATTGTAATACAAAGGATAATCCCGCAGATTTAGTTACTCGAGGTATTAGCGCAAATGCGTTAGTTAATAATGATTTTTGGTTTAAAGGTCCAAAATGGTTATCTGAGCTAAATGGTAAAGGTAATGATATTGGGGAAAAGGTAGACACGCAATATATTACCGAAGAAAAAAGGAAAACACCTGAAAAAATAATTCAGTTTAAAATCTCTATAGAAACAGTTGAACCAATATTGGATCTAGAAAAATATAGTAACATTTTAAGAGTCCTCAGAATTACGGCATGGATAAAGAGATTTCTTAACAACGCGAATCCTAAAAACGAGAAAGTTAGCGGTCCATTATCGGCAGAAGAAATTGGTAGTGCGCAAACAATGTGGGTTAAATATACACAGAAAATTAGTTTTCCGAATGAATTAAACTGTTTGGTAAATGGGGAACCTATTTCTAAAAATTCAAATTTAATTGAGTTCTCACCATTTTTGGATTCCGAAGGAATAATGCGCATCGGAGGAAGGCTTCAGAAATCAAATTATTCCTTTAACGAAAAACACCCGATCCTGTTGCCTTCAAAGGGTGAATTAATTGATTTGTTAATAAAAAATGCGCATGAAAAAGTGTTTCATTTTGGCATTAATGATACATTAGTTCAATTACGGGAGGAATTTTGGGTAATCAAGGGCAGACAGGCAGTAAAAAGCGTATTAAGAAGATGCAGAATTTGCATAAAATTTAATTCTAGAGCTGGAGCCCAGATAACAGCTCCGTTACCTGCAGATCGTATCAATGAACAAAAGCCCTTTGCAGTGATAGGCCTTGATTTTGCAGGCCCCTTATACATCCGAAATAATGATAGCAAATATTATATTTTATTGTGCACATGCGCAGTTACAAGAGCAGTGCACCTAGAATTGGTAGAGAACCTATCTACAGAAACATTCTTATTGGCCTTCAGAAGAATAGTAGCAAGGCGTGGTCTTTGCCATACGGTATATTTCGATAATGCACGAACCTTTCATCGAGCTGATATTGAGTTAAGGCACATCTGGGAAATAATTAGCCATCCAGACGTTAAAGATTACTATAGTACTAATAAAATAAAATGGAAATATATCATGGAAATGTCGCCATGGTGGGGAGGCTTTTATGAACGACTGGTGCGATCTGTAAAATCTGCCTTAAGAAAGGTGGTTGGCAAAACCACTTTAACACACACACAACTACATACAGTTATATGTGAAATTGAAAGTTCAATTAATTCGCGACCCATTACATACGTCTATGCAGACTCAGGAGAACCTTCTCCAATTACGCCAGCACACTTCTTGGTAGGTCAGCGACTTACTACCCTACCTATCGTGCATATGAAACCACATGTGCTTCCTGGAACTTCAGCATCATATGTGAAACGTTTTAATCAAAAAGAAAGAATATTGGACCAGTTCTGGTCAAGATGGAAGAAGGAATACCTTCTTCAGCTCAAAAACGCCATGACAAGTCGACACTCCAGTATTCGTGAATATTCGCCACATGATGTTGTTTTAATCTATGATTCCAAGTTGCCAAGATACCTGTGGAAATTAGGAGTAGTCACACAAGTGTTTCCCGGTAGAGATGGAAAGGTTCGATCTTGTGAGATAAAAACTGCTACAGGTACATTGAGACGTCCTTTCCAGTTGATTTATCCAGTTGAAATTTTTGAAAAGGACTAAACAAACTTTAAAAACTTTCATTATAAACTATGACTTTTGTGTGGACTTACAATTAGAAAAATATTAGATATAATTACAATGGGAAAATGAACATAAAGTTAATGTTCATCCGGGGGCCAATGTGTTATTTATTGGTCTAATCTAAAACCTGTAGATGGCGCTGCGCGCCGATATTAATGTTTTGTTTTCTTCTTTTCTACTCAGTGTGTTCTTCGTGTTCGTTCTTGTAGTATGTAATAAATGTGTGTAGCCGTAATTGATATCCTATTATTTTCGTTTTGAGTCGTCAATCGACACCAATGAATAGAAAGGAACCAACAGAGGCCTGCAGTCCCCACGATCTCTGGACCGATAAGGTAAGATATTTACCTTATTTAAATTTAATATTCTGAAAATGTTTATTAATGACTATTTGAAAAAGATATATCTAAAATGAGTCGCCAAAGTAGCGACATGGTTTTGAATGATAAATTTTATATAACGTCGTTAAGAACTTTAACGACAAGGGGGGCAGATATTAAGAAAAAAATAATTTATGCTGGCCTTGATAAACTCTGGTTTTGCTATGTTTTTGGGAAGTGAGAAATCAATTGCATATAGCTTCAAAAACTATAAAATTAATAGGAGGGAAAATAGGGCAGCTTTAAATTTTTTTTTAAACGGAATTAGGGCTTTAAGAAAAGTGTTACTAAGATTTTAGGGTTTTTAAGAATTGATTGTGCAAACATTTGAAACTGTAAATCTAATGAGGGAGATATAGAGGAAAGGTTTTTAAAATTTTTTAAATGGAGTTTGATCTATAAAAACCTATTTTTAGGTTTTCAGAGCCTGAGAATTAACTAAACTCACTTTTGTAAAATTAAACTAGTTGGCATAGATAGACTCTGCTCAGTTTCCCATCATATTTATGTTCTCATAAATTTCTAGTGCGAGACATATTATAATCACGTTAAAAGAAATGAATTCGACCAGAGCTTGATACAGTGACAGAATGAAATCCCCGCCTAATAGGCTATCCACCGTTCACTTCGATATATTTATCTTATTCTAATCTATTAATTTATTTTATCAGGGTCGATTCCGTTGTTTAGTTTCCATGCTACTATTTCCAATGTAATAATCCTCAAAATTCATATTTATATGAAAAATTTACAATTTCGCTATATTGATAAAATTGTAAATTACGATTAATTTACGAAATTTTTCTATTAGAATATTTGTATTCAATCATGTTCAAACAAATATCATAAAAATTTTTAAGTTGTCTAATGTATTTACGATCCTCAAAATGGAAGTTTATGCTCAATTTTGCCTTATTCTGACATATTAAGTAAATCGTAAATTCCAAATAACTTACGAATTTTTTAAATTGGAAAAATCATAGTCTATGATATCCATGCCAGTATCCTAAATAATATTTCGAAAGTGGTTTGACATCTTTCCGATGAAAATTTTCCTCAAGATTGACGTTTATGTGAAATTTTGCTCTATTCTGCCATGTTAAGAAATTCGTAAATTTCCAGTAACTTACGAAATTTTTATATTGGAAAATTCATAGTCATTAATATTCATGCCAGTGTCCTAAATAATATTTCAAAAGTAGTCTGACATCTTTACGATGAAAATATCTCTCAAAATTGACGTTTATGTGAAATTTTGCCCTATACTGCCATGTTAAGAAATTCGTAACTTTTCCAATAACTTGCAAAATTTTCAAAGTAGTATATTTATAGTTACTGATGTTCATTCCGGCATCAAAACTGATATTTTAAAACTGGTCTGACATTTTTACAGTAAAAAGTTTCCATTTAATGCACGTTTAAGTGAATTTTTGTCCTATTCTCCCATGTTAAGAAAATCGTAAATTTCGAATAACTGCTGAAGTTTTTAAATTCAAATGTTGCAAATGAATAGGGTTCTTGCCAGTGTTGAAAGTAATATTTTAAAACTGATCTGACCTCTCTGCGACAATTTGTTCTTGAGATATCGTGTACACAGACTAACAAACTAACAAACTAACACACTAACAGACTAACACCCTAACAGACACCCTACAGACAGACACCATACAAATTTTGGCATTTTCGGATTCCTCACACCTGAAAACCTGTAAAAAAGTAAAAAAACCGAGGTCAAAAATTTTCACGATTACCTAAGTTCCCCATACCTATAGTATGATGGGGAACTAAAAGGGCAAAATAAAGGATGGTGCATGCAGCACATTGAGGAAGAATGCTGCCTTAAGTAGTGTGGACCCAGATACCCAAATAATGTAGGAGGAGAAGATACAGCAGAAGATAGTGGGAACACTAACTAATATTTGCGTGCAAATGTACTTATTTCTGTGCTTGTGTAAAGTGCTGTCGCAAGCAGTGAGAGCAGGAAAGATGCTGCCAAAGGCAGTGGGGAAATAAACCAAGAGTATGAACAATTTAAAAGGAATATTTTTGAGATTTTATAATAATTCATGAAAATTTATTTCAATTTATTGACCAGCAAAGTGAATAACACCTACTAGTTAAAGATAACAAAGAAAAATCTCTAAAAAAGCAGAAAAAATGTAATAAAGGAGTAAAAAAAATCAATACCTCAAAGTTTAAATCTGTTCCTTGTGATTTCTTTTCTGGACCAGATTCTTTATCAGAAGATGGTCTTTTACCAAGGATATCACGTGAAGCATCTATAAAAATTTTACCAGGATTTAAAAAATAATAAATTTTAATTGATACACAAGTTTAAAATTATTTTATTTTTTGACATTTTTTAATCACAATCAACACAACAAAACAAAATGTTTGATGTTAGGCAAGAAAATGCTATAGGCATGGTAGATAAATATTGAGCAAATAACATAGGAGGAAAAATTCTTAAATTTATAGAAAGAAAATTTTATTAATAAGCTGAATTAGTATTTATTTCAAAAGTTGAGAAAGTATTATAATTTCTTAATACTCATATAATATTAAAAAATCTGATGTGGGCACCACATGACTTCCTTATACACCCATTATAATAGTATATATTGTTATGAAAACAATGACATTTCCGTGCGAGGTAACTGATTCGTAAATAAACATAGGCAGGTTCCAGTCTACAAAATTTCCTGAAAACAAGCGAGGAGGAAAAATAAAAACTGCTACTGCAGCCACAAAAGTCATGATAATTGGATTATATATATAGTGAAGCCAAATATAGCAGTTTTTTCATGAATAGTATTCCACGGCTTATTACAAAATCTCTCATTGGCAAAAATTAGTGGTGAGAAATGATACATTTTACCAAAATAATTAACTCCGTTAAAACTGAGAAAATGTTTACTATCCTGAAACAAAATTTGGCACCATATTTGATCACTAATCTTGCCAAACTGCTAGCACAAATTTTGGTCTTGGCATCGATTCTGGCAGTTTAGCATCAAATTTGGTGACTTAGTGACTGAATTTGGCAAAAGTTTTTAGTTTAGGGTTGCCAAAATTTGGAAGCCCAGACTTTAACAAAAACAGAGTTCTGGAATTTTCCGGAAACTTTCATATTTATAGCGCAGAACCAAATTCTTTGAAAATTCTATAAATGACTAACAAGACTATAAAAAAAGGAAGAGTGATTATTGATGATTGTAGACTAGAACTTGCCTATATCGTTAAGTGCTACTTTCTATATGGTATTACAGTAAAAAAGGAAACAGATGGTAGTTTTTTTATTTCCAAGAGGGTGGGTGTTGACTTAGCATCAAATGGGGTGAAAAGTAGCAGTTTAGGATTACCAAAGCTTGGAAACTCTAACTTCAATAGGAGTCAAGTTCTAGAATTTTTTGTAATGATTCATCAATTTCTAGCATAGAACTACCTCAAAAATTCTATAAACCACTGTAACAATACTTTCGATGAATTCAAATTTCCTTCAGACTTTGAAATATTCGGTTGTTCCTGATTTAGCAAAATTTATGCTCTGTAGTGTATTTAACAATGCTTATTTGATTTCTGTAGTAAAAATGATCATTTCATTATATTGTTTCAAGAATATTAATTTTTGTAGTACAAAAAAGAGATTTATTCAACTGTTTACTGAATATTCTTTAAATAAAATGCATTCATCGACTAGAATCTGTATATGTCTTAAAGACTTACTTTCTACATACAAAAATGTACACAATTTTCATAACAATATCACTGTGGGCTCTATCAACGGGCTGAATATTTATTATGAAATAAAGTGCATTTGTTGACTGTAACCTACTCATGTCTTTAAGAATTACTTTCTACATGCAAAAATGTCGACAACTTTCATAGCAATATCATTAGCTTGTTTTGAAGTCTCTATGATGGTAGACCATATATAATAGCCAAAACCTTTATATTTTTTGTCATTAATAATATAATTTTTGTAAATATCTCCAAAATGGAAAGTCGCAGAAAGACCAAAAAGGGAGGGGCACAACTAGATGTTAATAATAAACCTGTACAATAATTTGAAACTTTATGCATTCAATTGTTTTTGTATTATGCGAGATACATGCACACATACATACACACATGCACACATACGTACATACAGATGTCACGAAAAATTGTGTAAAGTTTTAGATATCTCTAAAACGGGAGCTTGTATTAAGACCAAAGATGCAGGTGTACAACTAGACATCATGACAGATCCAAATATAAATTTGCAACATTCTATGATTATTTGTTTCTGAGCTATGGGAGATAAAAAATCCATTACACAAATCGGGAATTACTATATTTGTATAGTGAAGTAAAAATACAGCACAGCATTTATTTATCAAAATCTGATTAGTGTGAGACTAGCCAAAACTTTATGAAACACTTATTTATTTTTAATTATTTAAGTAAAATTAAAAAATTCTAAAACATAAAATTAAATAAATAATAGAGAAAATTAAAAGTTCTTTTGTTTGCAGAACACTTCATGAATTCTACAATAAATTTAATGCAAATACTGAAAAATGCAAATGGGTCGGGATATGTAATTTTTTAAAGGTGATCAGTAGCAGAATTTTCTTCATCTATCTGCAGAAAAACAAAACAATACTTATCTGCAATCCAGAAGTACCAGACTAAGTTTAGTATCACACGAATTATTTAGCAATCATAAAATATGTAAAATTTGCATGTACAAAAAATAAATAAATAAAAATTATACAACAGGTATAGTCATCTAGAGATACAATGCAAATTCTATTAGGATTTTTAAACTTGATATTTATTTTTTAGCAGTTAAATTAATCTATAGAGTTTTAATCTGCAGCACTCATAGCCATGCCACAATGTTTCTGCCACTGGGTATCCTATATATAGATGATACCCTCTTTGTTCTTTCTTTTAATATAAGAGACAGTAAACAAAAGAGGCCACTTTTACAGGAAGAAATCTGTACTGATAAGTATAAAGGATTTAAGTCCATATTCTTGATTTTTCAGAAGACGAGAAATAAAGTTAAACTAACTAAATACTAATCAGAAGAATCGATTAGGAAAAAGGGATTATGTTGATTTATACCCTTTATATCATTCAGTGATTGTCAACCTTCATTTAACAAAGGGAAAAAATTTAATTAAATATTTTATACAAAGATTAATGCTAAATTTCTGACTTGAATCTTTTTTTACCAATCGATTTTCTCAAAGACCAAATGACATGGATTTAAATCCTTTATACCAATTGATAGAGAATTTTTTTCTGGGTCTGACTATGTACTTAACTCAAAATCGACATTTTTGGACTTAGATCCTTTATACTTATCGGTACAGAAATAATCTAATAATCAATAACTGACAGAAACCTTTAATTAAATTTACAGACATTTGCATCTAAGAAAAGTGCATTACAGTCAAACCACAAATGATGTGAGATCCTTGTAAAAATCTAGTCTAGAAAATAGGAATGTTTAAAGTATAGGATTGTGTTCATTTATTAATAAAGCAAAAGAAGAACATAATAGTGATTTGAATTTCTTCAACGTTATGTTTCCTAAAATATGAATGGAATAATTCTAGAACACTGCCAATGGCAACTTCATTAAACACATTTACATTATAGAAATACTGCTTCAATAACAATTAATATAGAAATAAATGGAACCTGTTTCTAATAATTGAAGATGGAGGATTTTTTCTTAATTAAGGAGATGTTTTTTGTTTAGGGAATATCAACAGTGTACACAGAGGTTATTAAGCCATATTAAAATAAGTCTTAACTGTGTTTTATATCTTCTATTGAATTACCTGATCTGTGGTCTATACAATTGTGCAAATAGACAGGAAACTAATTTCTCTGTGAAAACAATAGGTATAATATTTTTTCTTCTCTTTTATCACTTACTGATATTCTCTAATAATCTAACATTTTCCAGTCCTATAAAGTTTTGCACTTAAAATTTCATAACAGCTATAATATTTAATACTGTTCAATAACATGAAAAAGTTTTTTTTTTTTTTTTCTTTTTTTAAGGACAACAGGATTATTGCTTTCAGACAAAATAAACCATTTGCAAACAGTATTTCTTTTTGAAACAAGCTTAAAAAATATATAAAAAATAAAACTGAGAGAAAACATGCAAAAGAAATTTTAGAAAATGAATATAGAAATCACTGCAAAGGAACACAATTTCATATTTTAAATAAAATATATATATTATGCCTTTTGTATTTTTTTGACCAACAATTTTTTTTTTTTTTTTTTTAACCTTATTGCATCAAGTTTAAAAAACATTTAAATTTAAAATTAAATTAAGAGAAAACATGCAATTTTTTTTTTAAGCAATGAAAATAGTAACCGCTGTAAAGGAATGTAATACAGTTACCACATGTCTTTATATAGAAAAATAGATTAAAAAAAGTTCTGTTGTCCTAAATTAAGTTCTGTTTCGTACAGAATTTTATACCTATTGCTTAAGAAACAAAAATAAGCTTCAGTTTCTTTATTTCTTTTATTACTATTATTTATTTATTAATGTATTTTTGATGATTAATTATAAATTTCATTTTTTTTTTTTTTTTAATTAAATTGACATTTATAAATTTTAAGAAAACTGCTATTCAAATTGCAGTTGTTAAAAATTCAAATGGCTCATTTTTGAAAATGTATTTGATTATTACATTAAATTCATTAAAGTGAGTATTGTTAAACATGCTTTAAATAATAACAGGAGACTCCACCTTTCCCGTAATCCTATTGGTTAAACTAAATTTGGTCCCTCTCCTATATGTACAAGCACTTCTCCAGATTCAGAATTCTTTTTGCATTGAAGACAGTATGCTTAAGGCTACCGAAACAGCTGTATTCATCGCAAATATTTTTCTTTTGGCGTTTCTGACATAGTAGTTTATTTGGGTTTTATTGCTTTAAATAGACTCGTAAATAAGCACACTTACCAGCACTTCTTGATATATTTTTGTTTAAAAATTCAAACACTGAACTTTCAGGCTGTGATATTTTTTCTAGCTTTTTTACTCTTTCTTCTTCTTTTACTTGCTCTGCCAAAAATTTATCTTCTACAGAAACTGGTCCAGACACATCTCGAAGTTCAGCACATTTGTCTAAGGATTTACCTGTGAGATTTAAAAAACAGAACAATTTAGCAAATAACTACAGTTACACAGTTCAGTCTACTTACAATGGCAATCTTTTTTTTTTTTTTTTCCCGAAAGATTTTATTTATCGTAAAATCCCGATTATAAGCCCCCCCTCGAAAATAAGCCCCCTCTCCACTTTAAGGCAATTTTGGATTTTTTTCATAATCCTAAAAATAAGTCCTCCCCTCTATTTTTTCATTTTGAGTACAAAAATTAATTTCCAAAAAACTTATGTATATTTAATGATTTTAAATAAATATACTCTTTAAAATATTTTTTTTACAGCAAAAATTACTTATTCCCCTCTTCTTCTGCTATAATAAAATAACAATGAGGTGGGATTGGAAATTATAAAATATTTATAGATCTATATTAAAATCAAAATTATAAAGCTATTTTCCCATAGATGGCAGCATCAGTCTTAATTCCAGGAAATATTTTTATGTGCTTATTTAATTATTTCTCTTAATTTTTAATAATGTCTTTTTTTTTTTTTTTTTTTGTAAAATGTTATGTTTAACAGCAATATATAAAATGTGTTTTATGCATTTTATATTTACCTAAATATATACATTTATTAATTTATATACTATTAAAATTTGATGACCTTGAAGATTTACCTTAACAATAACAATTTTTTTTTTTTTTATTCAGCTTTCATATAAACCATATGAAAAAATTAATTTAAATTATCAATTTAAATTAATAATAAAATAATTTTGAATTAATAATTTAAAATTTGTTTCTGTAAGTTATATTCAATTCTGGATTAGATAATAAATGTTAGTTTCATTTTTTGAAGATAGATGGCACCACCACAACTTTAAAAAAAAGAAATTTCTAATAATCTGGATTATAAGCCCCTCCCTATTTTTTACTGGTTTTGCATTTAAAAAAACGGGATAATCAAGATTTTACAGGCTGTGATGTTTTTTCTAGCTTTTTTACTCTTTCTTCTTCTTTTACTTGCTCTGCCAAAAATTTATCTTCCACAGAAACTGGTCCAGACACCTCTCGAAGTTTAGCACATTTGTCTAAGGATTTAACTGTGAGATTTAAAAAACAGAACAATTTAGCAAATAACTACAGTTACACAGTTCAGTCTATTTACAATGGCAATCTTTTTTTCTTATTTTTTTTCCCCCCGCAAGATTTTATTTATTACATTCTTCTATATTCAACAGAAAAAAGTATTGGTTTTGTAAAAAATTTCAACTTTAGGTTTTCAATGGATTTACGTGTTTTCAGGGTTCTAGAACATGATTTGACCATTTTTAGAAAATGTCTGTCAGTCTGTGAGTGTGTGACAAAATTTTGTGGCAATTGTATTTCAGAAACTACACCACAGTCCACAGAATTTCATAAAAATTTATACGTAATTTCACCTAGACATAAATTAGTGCCTTTCAACTTTTGGTGACAGTATGCTTAATACTACCAAAATTGTAGTATGTAAATTTACTTTCCTGAAACTTACCTTTTGGAAACATGATAGCTTCTACTGGTTCTATTCTTCCATCAGAGTTCTTCCCAAGACCTTGCCTGCAAAATCAGAATATATGCATATAAAAAAACAACCTTTTGTTAACTCCATGACATGGCCGGAGTACTTTCGCTGGGATTCCTTGGCTTTTTCGACGGCAACTCTTGGTGCTGGAGGGTTTGAAGACTGTGCTGTTCTCTATTGGCTCCTTTGCTTAAAAGCATGTTGTGCCATAGTTTATCGAGCCTGGCCGCATCATTGCCATTACAAGAATTTGAAAAATTAATTATCTCTACTTCTTCCTGATACGTGGCATACTTATAATTTTTATAATTTACAAGATTCGTGAAATTTTTGAAATGAATATTGATATTTTCCTCCCTATTTACTTTCATTAAAGCAGTAGTTGTTTTATCCATGGTAATATCATGGCTATGTTCTTTGATTCGCGTTTTAATTTTTCTTTTTGTTTTTCCAATATAACATCTGTAATTACTTTTATCATCTGTAAACGGAATCTTATAAATACCTGCGGTCTCCAGATGGTTTACTAGATCTTTATCATTCCTGATCATTTGGTAAATATTTGGGCTAGGTTTAATAGGGATATTAATGTTATTTTTGGCTGCAATATTTTTAATTTTACCGGAAGCACCACGATCATAAGGAATAGAGGTAGTATATTTTAATTGTGGTTTTCAGTGATCTGGGATTTTATTAAGACTTTTAACACGGTTTTTATAAAGTTTATTAATTAGTTTTTCTGAATAGCCTGCTTTTCTGGTATGCTGCTTAATTATGTTTAATTCATTATGAAGATCTTTTGGCTCATTACAAATAATTAAAGCGCGGTTTATATAGGCCTGTATGGCGTTAATTTTATATCTATACGGCGTTTTTGCCATCTAAAAAGTCGGAGAACCCCGGCAAAAGTACTCCGTCCATGTCGTGAAGTTAACAAAAGGTTTTTTTTTTTTTAAATTCTTATATGTAAGTTAATCATGTTTTCTTAAAAACATCCATATTATTTAAAAATTTTCTTGTGAAAGTAAGTAACAAAATTCTTCTTTCATCTAACTATGGATGATAAATGCTTTTGGCCTAATTCTTGTGTTTCTTGTGCCATAATTAACATTCAAATTTAGGAAATTATATAAAGCAGTTTTAGACTTTCTAAACTCTGTAATTATAGCCTAGGTACTGAACCCTGATGATAAAAGGGCAAAAATTTGTCCTCTTTCAAAAAAAAAAAAAAAAAAAATCAATTCTTGAAAATAATTACCTTTAGCTTCTAATGTTTATATTCTAAAACATCAAACTGATTTTAGAGCATGAAATTAATTTATCAAAATGTATTAAAAAATTTTTAATGGTGGTCGTAAAGTTTTAAAAGTCAAATTAAGTTATTTTTTTATTTTCCATTTAATTTCAATTATAGAGCTTATCGATTAAAAATTTTGACTGTTGTATTAAACTCGTAAAGTTACAATAAATTTTCCAGTGCTAATTTGAAATAATTTTTTTTCTTATTGATGAACAATTAGAATATCTTTAACTGTCTTTAAAGTTTTTACGTTTTGGTTTGAGTTATTTTTTAAATTTAAATAAAAATAAATAAATAAAATAACAAACTTACCCCCAAACATAGCCCATTTTTGCCATTAGCTTGGATCCAATGCCCTACAAAAAATGTAAAAAACCAATTTTGTAAGTAAATAATAATCAACTATTAAAAACATGTTACAATATAAGAAAGTAATTTCACACATACAAGACACAAGTACTCTAGCTACAAAACTCTTCCAAATGCTATTCAAAGATTTTTTATTTATTTATTTATTTATTTATTCTTCAATTTGTTTACAATCAACTTCTTATTTATTGTTTTTAACTTTTTGCTATAGCAAATTACCAACTGATCAGCTATTGAAAATCTATATTCTATTAATAATATGAGTGCACTCCATGTTTAGCTATGTTCTTGTCATCACAGAGATACCAAATTTGACACAAAAGTCCATTTGCCCCACTTGTCCTCTCATAAAGTACCTCAAAGCCCATTAAATATAGATATATATAGATATATAAATATATAGATATATATATATATAAATATATAGATAGATATAGATAGATATATAAATATATATAAATATAGATATAAATATAGATATAAGTATATATATAAATATAGATATATAAATATATATTTATATTAATAATTTTTATTTCATATTTAAAAAAAATATCTACTTTCTTAGATTAGGACAGCAATAAAAAATAAAAATTCAAAACTTGATTTCCAATTAAAAAAAAAAAAAAACTATGGCTCATAATGGTGAGAGCAGGCAAAGCTTTGAAATTTATTTATTTGGGATAAGACTTCTAATTGGGCACTGAAGCTTTTGTTTTATCAGTGATTTATACAACTGGCTGACCCAACCTCTTCTAAAAAATATTCAGAGCTCAAAGGAAATTTATTTATTTATTTTTTACATTAATTATTTATAGATTTTATATACCCCAGCATTTCTGATTAATAATGAAAAAATACAATAAATGTAACACAAACCTTAGTATGCTGCTCCCATGTTCCGATTGCAGATGAACCAACATCAACTACATAGTTGAATTCAGCTTGCTTACGGACTTTTTCAGAATCTACATCTTGCATTTCAGGCACATCATTACTTAAACTTTCATCACCATTTGCATCTCTATTTGAACTACCTGAACTTAGACTACTTGAATCATCATCAGACAATGACAAGTTCCCTGAAAAAATTTCAAGTGGTTAAAAAGAAAATCACAAATTTTCTATGTTAATACTGTTGAAAATCCTATTAGTTAAAAATTAACCATTTTAGTTATTATTTGATTTCAGAATCAACATTCAAAATGTTATTAAAAATAAAAATACTATTATTATTATTTTTTTTTTTTTTCAATGAAAATATAGTCATACTGCAGAAGATGGGAGGACATCTCTGTACTGATAAGTATAAAGGATTTAAGTCCATATTCTTGATTTTTCAGGAGACGAAAAATAAAGTTAAACTAATTAAAAACAAATCAGAAGAATCGATTAGGAAAAAGGGATTTCGTTGACTTATACCCTTTATACAATTCAGTGATTGTCAACCTTCATTTAATAATGGGAAAAAATTGAATTAAATATTTTATACCATACATGAATGCTAAATTTCTGACTTGAACCTTTTTTTACCAATGGATTTTCTCAAAGACTAAATGACATAGACTTAAATCCTTTATACCAATCGATAGAGAATTTTTTTCTGAGTCTGACTATGTACTTAACTCAAAATCGACATTTTTGGACTTAAATCCTTTACACTTATCAGTACAGATTTAAAGGCAGCTACACATATTGCATTTTGGCAAAAAAAGTAACACAACTCAAAAAGTGGAAGCTTTGAGTTTATGTCACTGAAAAATGCATATGAATATGAAGTGCCTCAATGTGCACAAAAAAAAAAGTTACATCTCTATCTTGAAAATTATTCATCTGAGTGGAAATTGTGTCAGTTTTATTATAATGTGCCAACCAGTTATTGTTATCCTTAAGTTGATTTTTCTCAAATACTGTAATTGCTATGTTACAACGTATACAACATAAAGTTCAAATAAGAGCTGGAATGTGCAATGCCGCTCATGGACAGAAATTTGAACGTAGAAAATAAAGGTACTGTCCTACTGCCATGAGAAAAACCCTGAGCAGGGTTGCTTCCTCAGATCATTCCAAAAGGGAGAGGTGGGTCAACTTTATGACATGCGATGATGCCTTGGCACAATGAGGAATTTGCACACATGGGGGATTTGAACAAAATCCTATTTTTTCTGGTAGTTTTAGACCCATAAATTTCAAAAAGTTTATTAAAAATGCAAAAAAAAAAGTTGTCATTAATTTTAAAAATAACTTTAAAAGTAACCCAAAATCACATGACTTCAAAACACTGCCTGACGTCACACTTTATGATGCTTAAATGTTTATATTTTTTTAGCGTAGTTAGCAAGCAGCAATTCGTTTTAACTTTCGTAGTTATCCATCGTTTATATGGTTTCTGAGCATTAATGTTTCATCTTATAATCATTTAATTTCATTATCACCAATTTCCATTATTATCATTATTTTCAACTGTTTTCTTTTCATGGCTGTTGTCCAATGTTTTCCTTTAATAGGATCCTGTGAAACGCTGAAGAATAGCTTTTGAGAAGAATTAGCCGTTGTTGTGATAGTGCAGAGTGGTAAAATACAATATTTTTACTACGATTTTTAATATCCGACATTATTATAAAATACAAAACCTATTTTACTGATTTAAGAAGCAAAGCAAAGCACGAAATCGAATGTAAACAAAGATTACTCCCATTTGTTGTCATAAAGAGCGACGTCATGATGCATTATACTGCCTTTTCTCAATAGAGTAAATAGTGCGATGTTAAAATTGATATAAATCCGCAATTGGATTTCAAATAAAGAAAATGTATGTATTTATTTTCTTACCTTTTCATTTTCTATCATATAAGAATAAAATCAGAAAATGTGCAAATTCTCTATTAGTGCTTCTTTGATTCTTCTCCCCCGATTTATAAGACGAATAAATATGTGTCACATACATAACATAGAAATACAGATATAGAAGTAGCGCTTATTTAGTCGATCTTTTAAATTTATCTTATGCAAATATTATTTATAAATATTTTTATTTATACAAATGAAATTAAAATTTATAGCATAATATAATTATTATTATTTAATAATAATTTTAAAATGTGCCATTGTCTTACAATGCAGATAAATTCCCTATTTTATTTTTTATTTTTTACAATTAAACTGTACCAAAAATTCAAGATTTTACAAAGTTGATGTCTATGTTAATGTTTTTTAAATAAAAATCTAAACAAATTTTAAATTTCTATTGATTAAGTAAAATTTTTATTTGTTTGATATGATATGGTATTTGTAAAACTGTTAAATATTATTATAATAATTATATAATAAATATAATCTATATAAATAAAGCAAAGAGTTTGTCGGGAACACATCTGGGTGGATCACTCCTATTTTTGATTGGTCTAGATTTAACTACTTTGGTGATGAAAGTTGGCCATTTTTTTTTTTTTTTTTTTTTTTTAGTAAAAACTGATGAATTTTTTTTTAAAGATACTGCATAGATGTTATACTTTTTAAAAGAGCCAAATGGTGTTTCTCAGTCACCTTTCGAATTACCGCATCAAATTGAATGATGACTGAAAGTCACTTCTTGAGTACAAAGGGTTAGCTCTGAAGTTTTATTGTTCTATCTTTATTCCTTTTAGAGATATAATACTCAGAAGACCCCCCTCCAAACATTTACACACATACACACTGACCACCCTTTTTTAGACTCACTGCACTTTAAAACATGTAAATCAGGTGAAAACTCAAAATCAAAAATTTTGACCAAATACAATACTCCCATAACCAATGGTAGTCATGTAAAGAAAGTAAATATGTATAAAGATATAAGACAAAAAATATATTCTTAAAAAAAAAAAAAAAAGATTATAAATAAAACACATATTAACATCTAACGCTTTGAAAAATGTAAAAAGACAATAAATCTTACCAATTGGAAGAATATCATACGCATCAAGGGTATCTGTGCTGCCACAAGAATGATATTTAACTACAAATTTACTATGATCTAAGCAATTTTCTACAGTTGCAGGGTACCATAATCCATCTTTATATTTTGCTAGACATTTTGAATCTCTTGCTACATTGCTAAAAATAAGGAAAAAATATGTATATCATAACTAATGTTCCCAAATTTTAGAATAATATAGAATAATACCTAATTACAATAGTTATTAAAACTTTGTTTATGATAAGTTTTTCAAAATATAAAATTGATCTCAGAAAAAGTAGGCTGAGTTAGACAAATTTAGATAAATAAGTAGAATAATATAATTACATTTAACTTTACATATTGTACTATACAGCTAATGGTAACATAAAGCTAATGTGTATTGCCAAATGTCACGCATATAATAAAACTTCAAACAAAAGATGAAGATAGTTTAAATTTTAACTTGTTCATATAAATTACAAATAGCAAATAGCGTTTTATTTTTTTAACTAAAAATAAAAAAGGAAAAGGCTTATACTGCATATATGAAATTATAATTTAAATATGTTTATTAATACCACATTACATATTTAAGTTATGATTAGATTAGTCGGTTAAATTTTAAACATTCAGATACTTGCAATTGCTTTTTTTAATTTATTGTATTTGGCTCAAGTGGCTATTTTTAACTCTCATCTAGGACTTCTAACACTGAAATGTCCTTTTGTAACAAAAATGTCAACTTTCTTGAGTGTAGAAAGTAGAATGTAAATAAGCAAACATGTTCTAGTTGACAAATACACTTTATTCAACAAATACTCTCGAAACAGCCCAGAGCAGGAATATTGCTGATTCAGAAACAATAATCAACTGCTTATAGCACAATTTGTCATAGACAACCGCACAGCATAAGATCTGAACTCATTTTGGGAAAGGAACTTTTTTTTTATACTCTCAGAGATAATTTAGAGCAGAATTAAGTTAGTTCTGCACCAGAAATTAGAGGGTCATTCTGAAAAGTTTGAGATACATGACTTCTATTGGAGATCCAATCAGATTCTTACAATCCTAAAATACTATTTTTTATTATTAATTATTATTAAAGTTATTTATGAAACTATAAACACATTTTAAAAAGTAAGGTTTCTTAAGGTTTTTTAAATACCGTAATTTCGCGCGCATAGTCCGCACCATCGTATAGTCCGTAGGTGAAGTTTTATGTAAAAAATATTTTAAATATCATTAGATTGTCCGCACTACCGTATAGTCCGCGGGAGAAAAATATAACCCCAAGAAAACAGCAAAAAAATCACTATTATGTAGTTTTATATGAAAATATTAAAGCATTCCCACCATTAAAATAAATAGTATAAAGAAAAGAAGTACTTGTTATTACCATATTTTAAAAATTATACATTAAAAGAAACCTTTAAAGTTGATGTTTATATTTTCTATCGGAATTCCCGGTTGAATGGTTGAGTCATTGAGTGAGTTTTACTCTTATTCTTTTGTTTATGTTTATATTTGATCGTCAGAATCGGCAGTTCGTAGTATTTGCATGTTTAATTCTGATTTTGAGGATTTGAACTGTGAATAACTAGCAGATAATCCACACCACCGTATAGTCCGCGGATGAAAAAAATTACTTTTTAAACACACATAGTCCGTGGACTATATGCGCGAAATTACGGTACTATTTTTTGCTAAATTTGGTCACTAAGTCATCACTTTAATGGAAGGTTGACATCTACAGAAGCCAATAAACTATTGTTATTTCTGCTGTGCTGCCAACTCGAGGGAGAAGTGAAGAGGAGAAGAAGCAAAAGTCGTCCACCAGTTCCCTCCACAACATAAAGATGGCTGCATAGCAGCAGAAAGAGTTCAGCATAATAAGACATTTAGTTTTTATTTATTTTAAATTATATAGTCTTCTCTATTGAATGCAAATAATAAAAGTGCTTTACTAAATTTTACTAAGTCCAGAAAAACTTATTAGGAATGATAATTACTTTATCACACCCATACGGTAAAGAAAGTTATAATTTGGATTCCAAATTGCAATGCTGATTTGTTTACTATGATTACACATTGAAATTACTTGAATACAAAAACAAAGCTTTTAGCAGTTGTCTGTGTACAGGTCTGTTATCAGCATAACTTAAATAATAACAGTTGTAAAGTTGCAAGAAATCAAAATTTGGTATTTTGAAACTTATATAGGGTCGCTACTTTAAAATTTTGAACAAGGTTGATAAGTTTCAAGAAGTGATGCGGGCGAAATTTAAATAAAATTTTAAATTTAATAACATCCTAAAATTTTTTATGAATGTTTAACTATCTTTAGAAAGTGTAAGGGGGATAGAAGCCCTTCTTACACAGAAATACGTGTCAAATAAAACAGTTTCTAAATTATCTTAAACTGTTTATAAACAATACATGTTGCCTTTCCCCTTAATCTGCAATTTGATTTTATAGTATTCAAACAAATGCACAGTAAGAGAAAGTTGTTAGCATTTACTTTTAAAAAAACTGTAACCTGAATAAGCTAAACATAAACTATTCAAAGAAAATTGTTCTGTGAATCTTTACAAGTTCTTATTGGGGAAAAAAAAAAAAAAAAAAGGCGGTAAACAGAAAATTAAAACTAAAATATTGTACTTTAGTAGATCAAATTTATTCAGACTTCATAATCAATCTAAGTTCAAAAAAAAAAAAAAAAAAAAAAAAAAAAAAAAATGTTACCTGAAATCAGGGAGAATGTAATCTTCTAAGTCTGTATATTTTACATTATAACCATGAGAAAATCTAGGGGGGAAAAAAGTCACTCTTTATAAGAAAATACATAATAACTATCATTAAAATTATTAGAAGCAAATATATATACACTAAAATATGTAATTACTAATATATATTTATGGGTCATTCTCTGAAAAGTGGGCTTAAAAAAAAAAAAAAAAAAAAAAAAAGAGTTAGCCCAAATAAAATTGCTCCATTATGTTTTTTTATTTATATATATATTTTTTAATTTTGTGCATGTACACATACGTTACAGTTAATAAAAAATAATATAAACCAAACTGCATCTGATAATTTTTTGAAATAGTATTATTTTTATTAATTAGAAAAATGAGGGAATGATTGTGAGGGAATGACAAATTTCTTCTAGAAACTACTTTATAAAAATATGATTAGGTTTAGTTGTATTTTCAAACACTAAATATTTATTAAAACATGTTTTTATTACTATAATAACATAAAACAGCAAATTTGATTTCTTTTAGTTAACTTTATAATGAATGAGGGAATGACGTATAATAAAAATACTGTATTTCAATCTAACGTTTGAGAGCCTTATGCAACTCATTGTAAAAAGTTTCGAACAGAACACAAAATGCCTTTTTCTTTGCTGCTATACAAATTAAGTTTGACTTATATAAAGCACGTGCTGCCATTAATGGAGTAAGTAGGGGTGTGATTATAGTTTGATGAGGGAATGATATCTAATACCAGGGACAACAATAAAAAGTGTTCTAATTTCTTTCATTGCATAATATATAAATGTAGTATAATGGATAAATATTTATTAAAGTATGTTTTCAATTATAATAATCTAAATATGTGTGCTTTAATACCATAGAAACCATTTTATTTACTTACATGTGTGAATGGGGACACAGTGAGGGAATGTATTTTGCATTTCAAAAAATATTTTAAAATTATATTTAAATTCCAGTAACCAAAGAATTACAGTTTATATGCATAACTAATTAATATTGATAGTTCTGACAGCTTTTTGTTTTTGTGATTTTAAAAATATGCCCTCAAGATTACTGGGACATGAAATGACCACTTTTCAGAGAATTACTCTTATATATATGTACTAGGGGGCTCTGTTCACCAACCCCCGAGGAAGGCTTCACCAACTCCCAACTCGTTTCACTTATTAATCCCTGAGGCGCTCTGCCCGTCTATTCACTTCTTTACCTTTCATTGAATAGGAAAATTAATACTGCATAAAACAAGAAAAAACAAACAACAAATATATGTATATATGTACACACCCCTGTTTAAAAGTTTTGCAAGATTTGCAAACAATCAGTTTTTTTTTTTTTTCAAATTAAAAACTTATCTCTCAATGAAATGTTTTCAAACCTTGGGTATTTAAAGAACTGGGTCTTCCTCATGTTTTTCAGTGAAGATTGGTTTAAGACAACAATTAGCGGGCTGGTAACAAATTGAGCAAAATTAATAATGTTTGTGATCACCCTGTATCGTTAAGTAAACAAAATGAGCTGTAACTTTAGGATATGTTAACATAGACCCAGTTCAATTTGTGGATGAATTTGTGTGATGATAGCATGTTGAATAAGGGAGATATAAGCATTTATTTTAAAACTCCAAAACAAATCAACATGTTTTTTATTTATAATATACAGAGTTTTTAACGAAAATTATTCTCACTTTCAGATAAGTTGGAAAAACATTTTTAAAACAATATACTGCAATCGGAATACAAATATCTTCAATATCTCATGAAATTTAAACATTTTTATGAAAAATGTTTTTATTGCGCATGGGCGAAAGATAAAACATTTTTTATTGCATAGGTTGAAAGCTAGATGTATTAGGCAACTTTTATCAAAAATG
The DNA here is from genome assembly GCA_963930645.1 of Salticus scenicus. Classification (NCBI taxonomy): domain Eukaryota; kingdom Metazoa; phylum Arthropoda; class Arachnida; order Araneae; family Salticidae; genus Salticus; species Salticus scenicus. The sequence goes on from OZ005658.1 coordinate 267,174,147, forward strand.
TATTTGAATAGAATAAAAATTAAGTGAATTGTACAAAAAAGAACAAGCTAGATTTTAGATATTTTCTAAAAGTTGATATTTCTTAAGGGGGTTTGCACATGCCGCATAAATAATTTTAAGATCCAATTATTTCAATCACACTCCAAATGTACTTTTTTTGTGAAAAATCTCTTATAAGCTTGTAACTCTAACATATTTTTGTTTATTTACTATGATTTGTGAGATCATAAGGGGTTTTTCCCAAAAAACAACCTTTGGAAAGTGGTTGAAATAATTGGATCTACAAATTAATTACACGGCATGTGAAAAACCCCTTAAGAAATTTCAACTTTTGGAAAATATCTAAAATCTAGCTCGTTCTTTTTCGTACAATTCACTTAATTGTATCAATCAATTCAAATTTATCAATCAATTCACTTTTATTCTATTCAAATGCACTTTTGATAAAAGTTGTCCAATACGTCTAGCTTTCAACCTATGCAATAAAAAATGTTTTACCTTTCACACATGTGCAGTAAAAACGATTTTCATAAAAATGTTCACATTTCACGAGATATTTGTATTCCAATTGCAGTATATTGTTTTAAAAGTGTTTTTCAACTTATCTGAAAATGGGAATAATTTTCGTTAAAAACTCTGTATATTATAAATAAAAAACATGTTGATTTTTTTTTGAGTTTTAAAATAAATGCTTATATCTCCCTTATTTAACATGTTATCATTCCACAAATTGAACTAGGTCTATGTTAACATATCCTAACATTACAGTTCATTTCGTTTACTTAACGATACAGGGTGATCACAAACATTATTGATTTTGCTCAATTTGTTACCAGCCACCTAATTGTTGTCTTAAACCAATCTTCACTGAAAAACATGAGGAAGACCCAGTTCTTTAAATACCCAATGCTTAAAAACATTTCATTAAGAGATAAGTTTTTTATTTGAAAAAAAAAAAAAAACTGATTGTTTGCAAATCTTGCTAAATTTTTAAACAGGGGTGTACAAATGGAAATACCCATATTCAATGTCAAATTGAAATACATAATATTTAATACCATTTTTTTTTTTTATGAAATATCATACTAAAAATCAGTAATTTTTTTCAGAAAAGAAAGAAATTCGTAACATTTAGACCATTTTGTGTTACAGATATAGCATATAAACCCCTTGGCGACATTTAAGTTTTTGTCACTATTTGGCAATGGAGTTTTTGGTAGAATTGCTCTAATAAAAAAAAAGAAGAAAAAAAAAAAAATTAGAACCTTTTAATTAAATTAGAATAACCTTTTAAAAAGATTAGAACCTATTTTTTCTAATGCCCGTACTTTTTACTGTTGAATTTTTTTTAGTTAATTTATAGCAGTATATAATACTCTCTAAAAACATTTGCATTAGAGACTATAGAGGTTCGTTATCCTGAAAAGGTCTGGTTGCATGTCTACATGGATGGTTCTATGTTAGATAGGACTTGCGGTGCTGGAGCGGGTATTCATTGTGAACTTTTTAATTTTTACTTACCAGTAGGACCTTATACTACTGCCTTCGATGGTGAAATCGAAGCTATTGTTGTGGTAATCCAGCAGTTGTCGATCCGCAAGCACTCCTTTGAAAGAGTGGTAATATTGTGTCAGATTCTAAAAGTGCGCTTCAGGTCCTACTGAACAAACAAAATAATTACCAAAGAATTTTGGAATGTAAGTCCTTACTTAAGATACTGGCACACTGAATTTCATTTCAATGGATTCCAGCCCATTGTGGAATTTTGGGCAATGAAAGAGCTGATGCTCTGGCTAAAAAAGGAGCTTTGGTAGAGCAATGTATAAACCGTCTGCTCTCATTCCAATCGACTAAATTGTATGTCAACCTGATCCATAGGAAAACTGTTAAACAGAATGTGATTCAAGGTGCAGGTGGCAAGAGATGGAAGATTCTGGAAGATGAGAAAATGGTTTTCCAAGAAAGACTGTGGTGGCTCTTTTTAGAGGGTGAACTGGACATGATTGTTTACAGAGCCATCTCTGTAGAATTGGCATGACAGATTCACCAGACTGTGTTTTGTGTGACTGTGGTCAACCAATGACTTTTGAACATTTGAACCATTGTAATGTATTGTTTCAGTGAGAGAACATTGTTAAGAAGTATTGGAGAGCCCGTGAACTGATGGCTTAAGCGCTAATGTTCAACATTTGTAAAATAAATAAATATAATACTCTCTGTATATATTTATTGTACTGCTAGATAATATTTTTAGACATTCAAAAATATCGAAAAAGAGAAAACATTTATTATTATTTTATTATTTTAATTTGGAAAATCTTCCTGCAGCTTCAATTATTAATACTCTTCAGTACTTTTCCACTTTGCCAGCGAGGCGTTAAAGTTACCAAGAATGATGTAGCCAACGCCAATCATTAAGCATCTAAGAAAGAGTAACTGTTTCAAAATACTTCTAATAATAATTAGAAAAAAATTAAAGAGACACTACCGTTCACTTATTTTATTTATTTTATATTTTTAAGAATTAAATTTTCTGAAGTTTTACTTAAAGCTAGCTTTTAAAAGTGTTGTCCCATAAAAAATACAACATGCATTTTATCAAATCCTTAATAGCGTATGTAAATAAACTTTAAATTTGAAAAAAAAAAAAAAAAAAATCTAAGTTACAAATTTACTTTTAATCCATAAATGTATTGTTGTCGCCAATAAAGTTTGCTTGGCGAGATTTGCACTGGCGAAATGAAAAAGTACTTTCTCTCCTATCAACTTTTTACATTAACGAAAAATAAAATTTACTTGAATAATTATAAGAATTTTAGGTAATGAATTTTTTTCTTGTAATAATTAGAAATATGAAATGTATTATGGAAATGTTTAATTCTGTAATGTTAAAAAATTATGAATGCTAAATAAGAAGATTTTTTCATTTATAATTGAGTCTAAATATTTTTGTATGGCAAAATATATTCGAAGTATTTTAAAATATGTTTTTAAATAAAAAAGATAAATACACTTTAATGGCAAAAAGAAACACAGTCAACTATACAGACACGACATTATTTCCTTATTCACAAAAAAAAAAAAAATAAAAAAATAAATAAATAAATAAATAAATAAATAAAAAAATAAACATAAGATATTGCCAGTAATAAAATTAATTTTCTAAATGTAGAAAAAAAAAAGATATTTGCAGATTTTTTTTCTTTTTTTTTACACCAGTGATAATATTTTTATTTCCCTGTGGAGAATGACGTCATTGTGAAAAATAATGTAATAAGAGAAATTATTTCTTTAATGGCAAATAGAGTACCTTTATAACCCCGATGTTTTCAATTAATAACTTTGTTAATTAAGATTATACAGAACAGATTATACTAACTACCAGAAATGCCTTCCTTGAAGTATATGGATCCCACTGATACCTCTCATGATGCAGAGCACTTTGCCCTCCACAAGATGCTCTCGCAGACAAAAAAAAACTTTTGTTTTAATATAAAAATAAAAAAGCATTTAAGCTCTGATTTGAAAAGACAAAATAAACATATAAGACAATTAAAAGAGCATGAAGGGTTACTAAATGAAGCAGAGAAGCTAGAAAAGTATGTGGCCCTACAAATCAGGTCTACAGGGATCTGGTTTGAAAAAACGAGGGCAAATTTTCAAATGGGCCAGGCCAACAAATTAAAAAAAAAAAAAAGAATGTTTAAATAATAAGTTGAGCAAAACACAAATAATCTTTGTATCTTGAAGTCTGCAAAAATAAATAAATAAAATTAGTCAATAAACCCTTTTTTTTTTAATAAAAAAAGTTTGTGCATAAATATAAAAATTGTTTAACAATTAAACTTGAGCTAACATACCAGACAACAATTCTAAAAAGGAAAAAAAAGTATTAATTAGTCCTAGGTCTAATTTTTTAAAATTTGGCTGGGCTGTGCTAAAATTGCACTCATGCAAGCTGAGCTTATATTTTTTGCCTTGGACTAAGACGAGCGAAGATCATTACCATGCAGGCCAGGCCTTAAATTTCAGGCCCATACACATCAACTACAAATCTAGAAAAAAATTTGCAAAACTGCAAATGGAAAAAAAAACAAACTATGGCACTTAAAGAAAATAATAATAATACTATAACAAATGGCATTAACCTGTTAGCGCCCAGTGTCTTCATTTGAGGAGAGCTAATAAGATGGCACATATACTTTTTTGGGTTTCTTGGAATGATTTCTGCTTTTTAGTGACAGTTTATAGCATCACTCTAAATGATCCCTGAAAGTTTTATGTGCCTACTATTAATTATTATTTCATAATTTGGATAGTCGTTTTATGATTTTTCATTCATCGCACATATATTTGCTTTCTGCGCAGGTATACTAACTTAAATCAAATTGAATAATAACATATATTATAATACTTTACTTTCGAGATCTTTGTCAACATATAATAGGAAATTAATCTGTTATCTCGAAGTTTTCTCGCTAGAACACTAAACATCAATAAATGAGAATAGGCTTTAAATTTAAAACTATCAGAAGAATTGTTTAAGTTAATATATTTTACTGTCAGTTGTCTATATTAATTTAGAAGTGAAATAATCAGCTAATAATATTTTGCAAAATTAATTCGGGCATTAACTTCTTAAGTTCAGGCTCTTGTTTCACAAGAAGGAGATGCTTGCGAGTTAATATAAGAGTCCCTAAGTCTGAGACATCATGTAATAATAACATCAAGCTTCTGTGGGTCAAGTGTTGTCTAGAAAACCCCAAAAAGCTAGACTGACAAGCCTCATCAGAATTTAAAGCCACCCCCCCCCCCCTTCCATCTACCAGCTTTGAGAACAGACCACTTTGGGTCACATTCAGAATAGATATTTACTTCTAAGGTTACATGAAAAATGACAACCTTCTCTTGTAGGTAATTTTTCCCCCCTATTCTCAATGAAAAGGATTATGAGAAAGTTCAGTTTATTGTCCAAGTTTATGACCAACAAATTAAATAATAAACTCTGAAAATGAGGCAAAAATTGATTAGAAGATATTAAAACCCGAATAAACTACTACATCAGAAACACCAAAGAAAAATATTGGAAATGCATACAGCTGTTTCGGTAGCCTAAAGCGTACCGTCATCAATGCAAAGAGGATTCTGAATCAGGAGAAGTGCTCGTATATATAGGAGAGGGGCCTAGTTCAACCAATAGAATTACGGGAAAGGTGGGGAGAGGTTGAACTAAATCTGGCCCCTCTCCTATATATACGAACACTTCTCCTGATTCAGAATCCTCTTTACACTGATGACGGTACACTTAAGGCTACCGAAACAGCTGTATGCATTTCCAATATTTTTCTTTGGCGTTTCTGACGTAGTCGTTTATTCGGGTTTTAATATTCCAATGCCAAGTCTCCAGTTATTATTTGATTAGCAGATAGCCAAGACAAAGACACCAGAGAAAATGTTATTTTATTTTTGGTGTCAACTTTCTTCACTTCCTTTTTCTTACTTTCATTGTTTTCTCCTTAATTCCTTATGGATCAAGTTTAATGAGTTAGTTTTTTTACAATCAAACACCATTCACAATACTTCTAAAGCCCGTTAATAAAATAAAGAAGCTAGAAATATACCTGCAATTACTGTCATCAAATTTGCAATGGCCATCAAGAAAAAAAGGACATGGCTTCATTTCTGGACAAATGGGATTGCAGAACATAACTTTAACCTGGAACATAAAAAACATTTCAGTTTTAATTTTTTTTTTTTTAAGAGAAAAAAATTAAAAAGTACCAAAAGAAAAAAAAAAAAAACTACGCAGCACTATTTTGTAAAAATGTTTATTAACTACAATTTGCATAGCCCTTATATTTCACATTGCACTTATATTTCAAACTTAAACTTCATTCAAAATTACCCAACACAGCTTCTTTTTCTTAAAATTTATGAAAAATAATTCATGATTTTAAAAGAAAGCTAATAAGATATTAAAAAAATAATAATAATTATAAAAAGTAATACTTAATATATATGTCATGTAGAATTAAGGATCAAGAGGGTACTGTGCCCTGCATGCTCTGTGATTTGAAATATAATAAGCATCTTTTTTGTTCCTCATTAAAAAAAAAAAAAAAAAAAAAAAAACACCATTATTGCTTTTTGTATTGCTGAATTGGCACCCGATAGTTATTTTCTTATTCATACACTCAGAGCTGCAAACCTCATCTGCAGAATTGTCAGTACCCACCCCTTTTTCCACACTAGTCTTTTTTTAGCAGGGTTGTTTGGTTTTCCCATAGTGGAAAAAACCTAGTTAAAACCATCCCGGACAAAATACCACTTTGTCCACTATTAATTATTTGTGAGTAGTAAATTAAAAATTATCTTTATTCTTTCCATATATATAAAACAATTCTTTATTAATATGTGTACATAATCAATTTAAATATTTGAAAATAGATATACAAAATTAACAATATTTAATCAATAAATATACCTGTATTTTTCTAAGGGTGGATTGGATGCAAAAGTGATATTTTATAGTTTTAATTTTAATCCCCCCCTCACCTCCTCAACTGCTTTCACCTACATGGACATTTTCTCTCATAGTCATAAATCTAATATTATTAAAATCTGTGCTCATCTGTCTGTCTGTGAAAAACACGTTACAGCTAAAGCTCTGCTTTACCGATCAATTCGTATTACAATAATTGATATTTTGGTTACCATGGCAACTCCCATTCACAGGAAGAAAAGAAGAAATGTTTTCAACTTCTTGTGTTCTTGAACTGGGATTAAAAATTGTAAATTTCATAAATCTTCAATTTTTCTTTGTTGCACACAAAACTTACTATACAGCCTGAACATCACAACACCAACTTGCAGTTCACATTTCATCAATTTCCATCAATAAACAAAAGATTTACATTTTAATTGCAAATTAAATTTTATTTTAACAAGCGTTATTTTAACAAGCATATATCTCGAAAGAGGATGCCAGTTTCTATAGCAACGAATACACTTAAGGTAAAAATATTCCTTTTTCTTTTTACTTCTATTAACTGACTACCGTAGGTAACAGAATTCGAGATTTCACCTGATTTGCATGTTTTAAGGTCTCCTGAAGAGGGGCAAAAAATCTTAAACTGAGTTAGACTGTTCAAAATTGGTATAAATAAGTTTGGGGAGCCTATGTGTTGAATGAGGATATTTTTGAAAGTGTAAAATTATTTGGGGGGGGGAGGCAAAAAATTAGAAACTGAGTTAGACTGTTCAAAATTGGTATATATAGGTTTTGGGGGCCTAAAAAATATTTCTTTTTCTTTTTACTTCCATTAACCGACTACCGTAGGTAATGGAATTAGAGATTTCACCTGATTTACATGTTTTAAGGTGTCCTGATTAGGTTTTCTTTTGTATCTCAGCTACTAATTAAAATAATTTCATAATACATCCATCATTTTAAAGCTTTGTTGATTTGGAATTGAGCAGTAGATTACGGAAATTTCTACCGTCAGATGGCGCTGTAATATTTTAAAATTTTAATATTTCAAATTCTAAATATGATTAAAATATTTTTAATACATAATTCGAAAGATATTATCGAATAACCTACGTTAAATTTATCCAATAGAGGGCACTAATCGCAATTAACACTAGAACTACAGTATCTTTTAAATTAAATGTCACATACTCATGATTCTTTTAATGTTCAACCCTGTTCAACTTCTCTTTTAAATTTTTATCAATTAAAAAATTTCTCAATGGGTGGCGCTGCTGCTTAATAAATTTATTTAAAAAATAACAGTTACCTGAGTTGAACAATTTAATTTTAATTCTAAAAATCTTTTATCCTATATTACAAATCGATTTACAAGTAAATACATCAAACCTTCCAAACTTTAAGTTTCTTCCAATAGATGGCGCTATTATTTTTATAAAAATTTTAAATTAGGTTTTCTTTTGTATCTCAACTACTAATACAAATAATTTCATAAGTAATACATCATTTTAAAGCTTTGTTGATTTGGAATTGAACAGTAGATTACAGAAATTTCTACTGCCAGATGGCGCTGTAATACTTTAAAATTTCAATATTTTCAATCTAATTATCATTAAATTATTTTTAATACATCATTTAAAAGATATTTTAACTCTTTAACGTACATTGGTTTTGCAGCGAAACCAAACATTTAACATAACTTAATCTTAATTAACTAAACGTATTTTTTTTTTTTTTGCAACAGTTTTTTAACATTTCCTCCTTATTTTAATTAGGTTTAAACTTTTGTTCCTCTTCTGTTCGGTAGATAGCAGCACTATTTTAAAATTTAACAAATAATGCTTCAAAGGAAGCTAAATGCATAAGTCAAATGAAGTTTCTTAGTGTGCGTGAGAGCAAATTGATGGTTTGATGATGCACTCACGTCTAGTTTTTTTCATTTAATGAAGAGCTGGACTATTAATTTCACATGAAACAACTTTTACGAGTTTTTGTAGTCGATAATGTTTACTTACAAAGTGTTTTATTCATTAAATTAAATATTATTTGAATCTAATAAGGTTAACTTATAGATGTTTCAAACAAAAATTTATCAAAAAGGAACTATGCCAATTTTTTATTTTTTAAATATTTATGATCAGCTATGTGTCTAAAAGCCATTTTTACAATTAGTTTAGTAATTTTTAAAATAAAATAAGTAGTGAACGTTAAAGGGTTAAAGTACTTTTATATTATCAAATAATCTACATTAAATTTATCCAATAGAGGGTGCTATTCGCAATTAAAACTAAATCTACAATATCTTTTTAAGTAAATGTCACATACTCATGATTCTTTTAATGTTCAACCCTATTCAACTTCCCTTTTTAAACTTTTATCATTTTAAAAATTTCTCAATAGGTGGCGCTGCTGCTTAATAAATTTATTTAAAAAATAACAGTTATTTGAGTTGAACAGTTCAATTTTAATTCTAAAAATATTTTATCCTACATTACAAATCGATTTACCAGTAAATACATCAAACCTTGCAAACTTCAAGTTCCTTCCAGTAGATGGCGTTATTATTTTTTTCTTTTGTATCTCAGCTACAAATTAAGATAATTTCATAAGAAATACATCATTTTAAAGCCTTGTTGATTTGGAATTGAACATTGAAATATTTTAAAATTTCAATATTTCAAATTCTAATCAAGATTAAGTTATTTTTAATACATCATTCGAAAGATATTTTATACTTTTATATTATTGAATAACCTACATTAAATTTATCCAATAGAGAGCGCTACAGGGGGTGGGGGCAGAAAATTAGAAATTCAGTTAGACCGTTCAAAATTGGTGTATATAGGTTTATGGGAATTACAAGTCGAATGAAGATATTTTCTAAAGTCTACAATTATAAGGAGGGACAAGAAGGGCAGTGAAGGGATGTGCGCACAGCATGCGTATATATGCATTCGTGCTTAAGAGTCGAATGAGGATATTTTCAAAATTGTAAAATTATTACAGGGGCAAAAAAATTATAAACTAAGTTAGACCGTTCAAAATTGGTATATATAAGGTTATGGGGATCACAAGTATTCATGAGTCCAAAAAAGTAGTTTTTGGCAATTGGTCAGTGAGTGTATATGTATGTATGTGTGAAATCTGACTATCATATCTCCGAAACTAATAAAGACAGAACTATGAAACTTTACAGTTGATACAGGTCTGGTGTACAGATGAATTTTTTAAATTTTGGTGAAAATTGGAAAACTGGAAGTGGGTCATCGAAAACCGAAAATGGAATCGTACGTCTATATCTCAAAAACGGCTCAAACGATTTTCTTCAATGTTGTTATATAAACACTCTATTATATGCCTTTTTGAATGATACAGTTGATTAGTTCAGGAAAATTCACAGGAGTCCTGTATAAATAGCTCAATTTCAGGTCTCACAAGTGCATTCCTTTAAAAACGGCTGTACGGACTTTTTTCAAACTCGACATACTAACTCCCTTTTAAACACCCTTTTGTATATAATTATTGTTTTCCGGTCAATAATTGAATAAATCAAGTTTTGGTAAAAGTTGGTATCTCAAAAATGGCTCTAACGACTTTCTTGAAAATTGTTACATAAATCCATTTTAGATACCCTTTTTCATGTATTATGTGGTTATTACAGAAAAATTAACGGTCATTCTGATTAGATAGTTCAGCTTTAGATCTCGGAAATTGGTGTTTAAAAAATAATTCTATCATAATTTTTTTTCTTACTTTTTAACTCTCTGCATAAACTCTGTTTCATATGTCTTCACATGTGTATCAAGTTTCTCTTACTGGAAAATTCCAAAAAATGCATAAGAAAGCCAATTTTGTGCTAATATGGGAAAAAATGAGGGTTTTTTTTTCCAAAGTTCGTCTTTTTTCTTAAAAATGAAAAAAATCGATAACTTTGTTTTAAATTATCACAGACCTAAGGTTTAATCATTCATTTTAAAGGTATTGATGAGTTCTTTTGAAAGATACCCATATTGAAAATTCATAACCCCCCCCCCCCCAGAGGGTTCCCAGGTAGCACATAACGTTGTTATAGCGTTGCAAATAAGTCTGAACAGTGAAAAATTGGTTACGTTATTTTATGTCCGTTGAAAAATGGTTTTTATTTTGCAATATTCTCACCAAACAATTTCGAAAATTTATTCGGTAATAAAGAAAACCAATAAAAGACGTTGTTTTATGGTTATACTTTTTCCAGTTATTTTTCGACGTTTTAAAATAGGTATTTTATTAGTTTCTTGTTTCCCTTTGATTCTAATAAAAAATGCGTTTTTTCAACGAGTTAATAGGTACTTTTCATACGTCATTTATTTCCATCAAATGACGCTGAATCTCCTCAACTTGATATCGATACATGATTTGTGAAATGGCGGGATCGTGATCTTGTGTGCTCGTGCTGTATCCGTCGCTTGCAAGCAAAGCATATACGAATGAACAGAAGATCAGCTTTAAACTATAAAAAAGTGAGTAAATTCAATATTATTATTATATTTTATGATAGAAATAAGTTATAAAATTATTTATGGCGAATTAATTTTAATAACTTTGTATTGTGGAATATAGCGTTAACTTTTGTAAGCAGTCTCATAGACTGCGAAGTTTGTTTTTTTTAAATGTGTGTACGTGTTCAAATATTTAAATGTTTTAGAAACCACATTTAAAAAGCAGGTGGTTGTTTTGCAGAAAAAGATATAATTATAAAGGAATGCCAGTTTGTATGATCCAAAAAAAGAAATACGTAGCTTTGGTTAATGAGGCTGCTGAGATCAGTTATATGTCAATGAAATAAGTATTGATTTGATTTCTTTGTTTCATAGAAGTAATTAACATTAACACATAGACGATTATAATCTTAAACATAATTTGTTTCTTTTTCATTTTGTACTAACAGGTTAAAAAAAAATAAAATCTGAATATGTAGATTGAATGTTTTTATCAATTTGTCAGCAAGTCAGCAAAGCAAAACTTTAATTTCTATATAACTTTTTATTTGCAATACCAACATGTCATTTTTATTTTACCCAAGGATTTAAGAAATAAAATTTACATACTTAATCAAATCATTTGATAATTTTATGTTCTTATTTTAAATTTGTAAAAAAATTAATTGGTAATAAAAAAATTTCAGATGAAAAAAATACAAAATTAAATATTACTTACATGGAAAACACCGAACAGCCCTGTATAGATGTTGAAACATTTCTTTATATGTAATTATTTTGCTTGATATTAAATTAATATTCTTGATATAATAGTGCTGACTCAGGAATAAATGGGGGGGGGGGGAGAATTCGTTAAAAAGAGTATAATTTGCATTCTTCTGTGTTGTGATTTTTGTACAAAGAAAAAGTAAATTATTTTCATACGTGTGGGCTATATGTGTTTGTTGTTCCTTGGATGCTGTAAAACTATATCTAGGTTACATGCTAAAAAGAAAAGTATCTAAAGGCCACTTGTACAAAAATGGGTTGAAAAAGGGCCTTCAAGTGCGAAAATAAGTCGAAAAAAGTCTGCCTGGTGTACCCTGTGAAATTAGCCTAGAGTCAGCACCAGGGCTGGCAAACTGGGCCCAGCCCAGAAAAACCCACTGGGTTTTTGTTAAAAATTATTTCTAACTTTCAAATCCCATCTATAAAGTATAGAAAACACCTTACCTTTTAAGAATAAACTTTATTTTCTGGAAAATAATATTAAACATAAAAAGTAACTACAGTTATGCATATAATAAAAGCAAGTTTATCTTCTATAATTGGTTCAATTTCTTTTTCCTGTAAAACCGAACAAGAATTTTATTTTATTTATTTATTTATTTAATTTAATTTTTTTTTTACAGCGGACATAAAGACTAATTAAATTGTTTAGTTTTAAAACTTTATAATAATTTTATTTTAATTTTAGTAGCAACATAATTATAAATTTTAATTTTTTTTTTCTATAACCTTTTCGAAAAAAGAATAAAACGGTGCAGCTTATTTTTATAATTAAAAAAAAAATTAAATGATATGTATTGTACTTCAGAATTTAAGTTCTTTTATTTCATCTATTATTGTCATTAAGAATATTTATTTTGAATAATCATACATTAAAATAAAATATAGCTTAATCTTACTGATTAACCCTATTTTAATTTTAAAATCAAACCAATTTTTATTTCTAAGATAAATATTATATTAGTTATTAATTAGGAGTTTAATATAAGTAGGTGTATTACATTTATTATGCTAAATAACATATCTAGCATTGCAATTAAAATCTATTCAAACAAAAATCACCAAAAGACCAGAAAAACCCAAGTGGGTTGGTTTTATCTAAAAAAAGCCGGGATTTTGCTAATCCTGGTCAGCATTAATATATACAAACTTTAAAAAGTCAGACATTGTCAGGGTTAGTTTTTTGACGTCAAAAAGTGGTTTTTGACATGACAATGGTTTAAACCGTCAAAAACCTGTATTTTCAAAATCTGTAGATGAGCTAGAATCTGGTTAGAAATAAGATTTAGTAATATTTGCCACATACAAGTGAATATCTAAATATTATGCTGTTTATAAATTAAGAAATCTTAAAACAATTTGTAGATAATTTATAAAAATTTAGGTAAATTAACTGTTTTTATTACCTAAGAAATATATACAAAGTATGCATAGACATATTTTGTATGTTTATGTTTATTAATATTTCTGAAATTCTAAAATTCCAACGTTACTTATGAATTTTCACATAATCCATGAAAACAGGAATACAGGATTTTATTTTTTCTGTAAGTAAAACATAATATATGGACAGAAAATCAGTGGCGGATCCAGAACTTGACTTTGGGGGGGGGGGGGGGCTAAGATTTTTCAAAGTGTTATTCTAGACCGCTAAAAAATTTACACTTGCAATATTCAATTGTGAATGTTAGTGTTTGGGGGGGGGGGGGGGGAATCTGCCACTGCAGTAAATTAATATGAATTTGAAAATAATTATATTTATAATCTGTATTTATTATTATTAATTGTATAAAAATTTGTACCTGTTTATAGCTTGGACTATTGGTGTTCGGGGAGTAAGGCTGACTACTCTAGGGTCTTAGACCTAAGGGGAAGCGCCCTCCGTGGGGGGGGAGTCTTTCTAAAGGGTGCAAGTTTTTGAGAAAACCACGAAAAACTCTGAACGTCTAGACCGACTAGCGTGCCTTGGGAGTAAACCTGGTACCTCACGTCTACCAGCTTTGCGCTTAGAACCGTTTGGCCACTGGTGGGCCCTACAGCTTAAGACTAATAATTTTTTTAAAAATCTGTACGAGTAAATATTAAATTTATTGCTATTTATACATGTCCTGAAAACAGAGAGCCCCCTATATGTTCCTTGGTAGGATCAGAAAAAACAGTGCTTAACAACAGCAACCTAGGGAACCTAGATCTCCATTGATTGGCAGCGTTATGCGTGTATTCTTTTCTCCTGTTACCTGTTACTGAGATTCTACACGAACATACACATACTGGATCCTTCACGTTCATGCCTGTTTTCTTCAGATTCTGGCATTCTTTTAAATTATTCATTCATTTTTCATTTAAATTACTCCAAGGTGCATTACCCAAAAGTCAGTGTTGTGTCAAACTTTGCTATAAATATTTAATTGAATGAGTTCAACTTATTTTTGTATAATTGTTTACGCAATATTGTTCTGTAGTAAAATTGTATTCGTGTATTGTTGCACGAGATCACCACTCTTGTTAAGCCACCCCCCCCCCCCCCCCCTTCCTCCCACAAGATCGACTCTATCAGCTTTCAGGCTTTCTCAGTGTCAGCCTTTATCACCCCTGGTCACATGCAAATTTTGCAGACAGATTATGAAATATTAAAAGCCTGTCGCAGACAGCTACAAAACTTTCTGCCACTGGGATTAAAGTTTTATAGGTATAATTAAATTTACTTATTATATAAAAAAAAAAAAAAATTATATAAAAAAAAAACTTTCATTGTAACTTATATAATAAATTTTTAAACTGAAGTTTCTAATTTTTTCTGCGGTTTTTTCCACTTTGGATAAAACTTGCTAACCCTGCTTTATAGAAGGAAATTGTTTATTGAAAACAAAAATTGTATTAATGCATCATAATAAATAGATTTTTTTTTTTTTTTTTTTTTTACATTTTGCCTATTATGTATGGTTATTAAATATGAAATTTGTAAACACCAGGGGTGCAGAATATGTCCGAACAAGGTTCGGGGGAAATTTAAACTAACTGGGGAAATTCTGAATATTTTTTTTTTTTAAGAGAAAATGTAAATAAAAATTTGTTGCTTTAAAGTTCTTACAATACACACTAACAGCGATATTTTTATGTTACACTGTATACTTATTCTCTTAAAGATTTATTACATAGAACAAATGACTTTGTATAGCAAAGTAAATTTTTGCATTATTGAGGGAAATTTATACTGTGTTTGGGGGAAATTTCCGAGGTCTGAACATTTTCTGCACCCCTTGTAAAAACCATAATCACTAATACTTATAAGAATAATTATATTTTCCTTTTACACTAGATGTTTCATATTGTGGTTTTTTCGCCGTCAACCAAAAACTCTGAAGAAGAGGTAGAGATTGTGCATGAAAACTGGCTGCTGGCTGATCGAACATCCTGCCATTTCCCACCGTTTATGCGCTCACAACTCCAAAAAGCACTCAAAAGTGGAATGCCTGTGGTTTTTGTAGATTCTTATCAAAATGCTTATGACAACTTAAAGAGAGCTGAACTTACATCGAATCTGGAATCCGAAGAAAACGAGATTGAAAGATCACCAAAGAAAAAAGAAAGAAGGTAGCAAAAAAATATGAAAACGATTCAGAAGATGATGCAATAAAGTCCCAAAAAAAACATAAAAAAGAAAAAAGCTTCCCTTTACCACCACAATTAAACTTGCCAAGTGATAGAATCATATCAGATGATCTTCTGGAATTATGTTTAACAGTCGACGCAAATTTAGATGATAATCAGGAAGTGCCAGAAAATTATTTCCCACCAACAATTGTTCAATTACCTGGATCATCACAATCACCAGTCCCAGAAATTAATTACAGCAATCCTTCCAATTTAAAGTCGCCATCACTAGTTCAGTTGTCCGAATCCTCACGATCACCATTCAGACAAACAGAAGTTAACAATCATTCCAGAAGCAACAAATTAAAGTCACCGTCATTAGTGAGAGAGTCGGGCAACTCTTCCACATCCACTTTCAAGTCATCAGTTGAAGAAACAGAAACTAACCGTATGTATCCATTAATTTAATAGCCAACTTTTACCTAGTGTTTATACTTTCTTAACATACTTCCTAACCTAATTTTATTTTTATAGTATCTTAACAATGAAACATAAAAAAAACATGCATTTTGTGGGCTAATTAATCACTTGTTTAATGATAATCTGCATTTCTTTTTTTTTTAAAAAAAGGTAAATAAGACATGTAAGCTATTACCTGCAAATAAATGTAAATTTTGTAAGTCATTTGGGAAACAATATTTAATTTTGGTAACTGGGATTGAAATTGTGTAATCTCTTGATCAAACATTTAAAAAAAAAAAAAAAAAAAATTGAAATTTTATTGATTTTAAATAGCAGAATACTCATGCAATTAGGCTTCTATGATTTAAAAAAGGAGCTAATTCTTTTTTATTACTGAAAAGCATATTTCAACAATGAAATTTATATATATATAATAAAGGATTATTTGAAATCATGTTTTGCTTCCCCCCCCCCCCCACCTCCCTTTAGGAGCTGAATTTCTAAAATTCCAGAAATTGGTTTTTAGGTGTTTGTATAAGCTATAGTATATTTTTGAGCAAAAATTTCATGTCTTTTTTTTTTTTTTTGAGCTATTTAGGATTATATGAAATCATGTTTTGTTTTGCTCTCTTCACCCCCCCCCCCCTGGTGGGGAGAAGAATTTTTGTCTTTCCTCCCCCATGTGGAAGGCAAAATTTGTAAAAAATCTCTTCATTTCAGCGATTTTTTTTTTTTTTTTTTTTAAGTACATTAGGTTTTTTATTTAAAAGTTTGAGCATAATTGAAATAGAATATAGAATTTAAATCTCAATTGGATAAATGTTTAATTGTTACTCTTATTATAATCTTCTTCCTCTTTCAAACTTTGCAAATGCCAGTTTTTAAGATTACTAAGAAATAAAATATTTTTTTTGGTTCTTCATTATATGATTTTTACAAAGGATTAATTTCCCCGATTTAAAAAAAACAAAACACAGAAGAACGCAAGAATTTCTCTCTGAGTATTAAAATTTTTAAGTGTGTGTGTGTGGGGGGGGGGGGGGTCAATTGTTTAGTTTCTAACATATTAAACACAATCACAAATGCAATTTTTGTATAGAAATGATTCAACTAAATGACTTGATTGCTTCTAGTTACAATCACTGGCATTACTTAAGTGGGGGTGATTGTATGTAGAATTTTTTTTTTTATTTCAGGATATATATTTCTTGTCTTTAGGATTTCTAATGTTAAAAGAAAACATTTGTATAATGGAAGTTTAGAAATATTTTAATATTATTTAAATTTTAAAAAATAAAAAAAAAAATGTTGAAGTTTAGTTATTTAAAAAAAAAAAAAAAAAAAAAAAGCACACTGTCATGGTGCTGTGGTTAGAATTTTGATACAGGCTACAGGCATGAGTTTGTTTTCTCGGGTTACATTATAATCACAGGTCCTAGTCACTCTTTATTCAAAAGGTCACTGTGACCCTATTGTTTTGTTGAAATATTTTTTACTGTGTTTTGTAGTCTAGTGTAAAAAATTTTTAAATTGTTTTATTTTAGCTTTTCAGAGAAAAGTTTTAAGGATTCTTGAAAACATAAATTCCAAAGTAGTAAATAACAGAAAGATGTTGGAAGAGATTTTATTAAATGACAATACAAATGTTGCTGAAACAACAAAGCTTTTTGATTTACCTGTTCAGAATTGGGAAGGTATTCAGCGGCTTGAAGAGTTTCTGGATGATCCAGTAAATTTTAATAAAATGGTATACATTTGAGCATATTTATTGTTAGCTGCATAAGTGTATTGTATGAAACGTATACTAAACAGTCAATTTGCAGAAGGCTAAACTATATATAGAGAGATTTAGTTGTATATGTGATCGTAAAGTTTTTATTTAAAAAAATTTTTAAAATGATTGTTTGGTTTTATAGTTGTTACTTGAAAATTTCTTACTTTCACTCTTAGTATAAATTACACATTGACAGATTGATTGTTTAGTATCCCATTTTTATAAATAATGTATAAATTGTAATGTTAAATGAAATATAGTTATACTATTGTTTTTTTTTTTTTTTTGAATACTTAACTTTTTAGCACATTAGACCCTGCCAACAGTTACGATTTTAGTCATATGTACTATAATAACAGGGGTTGATCCAGGTTTTAATTTTTTGGGTCCATTTTTGTGAAAAAAAGAATTTTTGCAAGAAACCTTTCATTTTAGCAGTTACTGTCTTAATGTTTAATATCGAATTAATAGCATTTTAATTAAACAAGTATAGACACTCATTAAAAATAATACTGTAAATATGAAAAAATAGTATTACTTTTTAAAAAACAATTTTGTGAAAGGGCTGTTTTTATAAATCTGAATTTTGTGAAGGGACCCATTTTAGGGATTTTAATTATGTGAAGGTGCCCATTTTAGGGATTTTAAATTTGTGAAGGGGCCTATTTAGGGATTTTAATTTTGTGAGGGGGCCCATTTTAGGGATTTTAAATTTGTGAAGGGGCCCATTTTAGGGATTTTAATTTTGTGAAGGGGCTCATTTTAGGGATTAGAATTTTGTGAAGGAGGAGCAAAAGGGTTCCAACCTTTGCCTGGATCGACCCATGAATAATTTAGCTTCGATATGAAAATTCGATTTGACCATGTAAAAATGATTTATGCTTTTTTCTGTTGGGAGGATTTTTGTGTCTATTTGTTACATCAACTAATCAAATAACTCTTTTATACCTATCCATATCAATGATTGAATACATGTTCTTTTTTTATAAATTAAAAATTGAATATTTATTGTTTTGCTATAATGATTTTGTCATTAAAATTGTATACATATAATTTAAGCATGTTTCTCTTTCTGCTTTTCTCATACGCCTATTTTAAAATTATGTAAAATTTTATTGTCAAGTATCTCTCAACTAAAGGTGGTGTAGATTTTGCTCACATAACAAATCGGATTTTACATTCACTTATGACACCTCAAATAGCTTCTTGTTACAACTGGGCAGGATGTGGAGAGAAACTGCCATTTAAAAGCACAAAAATGATGAAATGGTGCTCTGTAAGACTTTTTTAATAATAACTTATTGTTTAAAGAACGTAATTTACATATTTATTCTTCTTTAGATAATGTTAACCTTTCAGCAAGTGGCATAAGGGTGTATCAATTTATAAATTGACTTTTTAATCAAGCATATCAAAACCTGCATTTTTTACAGTTTCGAACTAGGGGAAGAAGCAAATCTAAAAAATATTTCTTATTTAAATATTACATTTTCTTAAGTATTAAAAAAAAAAAAAAAAAAAGTCAATGTTATTTAATCATAGTAATTTCTTTTAAGGATAAGTAAGTATATATGTATTTTATTTAAGTTATAAGTAAAATTCATGCATAAATTGTTTTCTGGTTAAAGGGGGTGGGGGTAACTTTTGCAAATGTGATATTTCAGTTAACAAATGAGTCATCCTGAAAAAAATGAATAAAAGAAGCGATTATTTTTGAATGTCTTTTATTAATGATTTTATTGAGATGTCAGGCAAACGGATTATATTTTAGCTTCTTTTAATGCATTGCTATTATCAAAAACATTTTTATTTTTATTTATTTTATTTTTTTTACCGTTTAACCCCTCTTGAAATAATTTGTCCTTGCAAATGATATAAGAGGGAAAAGTAGTTCAAATTCTTTGTTAATCGGGGCTAAGACCACTTAGAAAGACTCCTATAGAGGGCACTCCCCCTCAGGCCGAGAACCTACAGCAGTCAATTGGCCGTATTCCAAAATACAATACTTTTTGTTAATCTTCATATTTGTTTGTTTTTGTTTACACATAGTTTTCAGTTCTGATATATTTTAAACAAAAATGTTTTTTTGTTTTGAAATCTTATGTGTTTAAAATTGTAAATTTGTATTAGATTATCAAACTTGTTTTTCTGCTACATTGTTTAAAAAAAAATTAAAGCATTAGTTTTCCGTAAAGGAAAAGATATAATTGTATTTTATTCTAAGCAAAATAAAACCTAGTAATCTTTTAAATGCTGGAAAGTATAGAAATGTGTAAAGTTTCTGCCATATAAAAAAAAACTGCTTGAGTGACAGCAAATGAAAATGAGTTATTCATATACATATTTAAAAAAAGTAGACATAAATGATTGGCTTGCTTTCCAGTGTTTGAATCAATTAAGGCAATATATCTTTGAAATGATTTCTCCCAATGAATCAGAAGCAGACCACCAGTGGTTCTGTATTCAATGCTGGTAGATGGGAAATGTCAGGTGCAATCCCAGGTTGCACTCATAGACAGCCGTTCAGAGTTTTCTTCGAAACTGTGTAAATACACGCTAGGACCTCTTAAAGACCCCATGAGTGGCAATTCAGCCTTAGGCCTAAGACCATAATCAGCCTTAAACCTACAACCAACCCAGTCAGAAGTATGGAGAATCATTTACTGCTTGAGAGGCACAACACAAAAAGATATAATTAGGAATATTACAAGTATTATTACTTTTGATTTCAAGGATCTGGAATAATTTTTTTAAACTGTAAATGCACACATGGTTCATAGAAAACACCGAAGATAGATCAAGATTTAATGCTGATGCCACAGAAAAATCCTCCAGGCTGAGCTACTGGCACTGCAATTTCAAAAGTCTAAAAAGCACTAGCGACTTCAATGCGACAAGTGCGGTTTTTATTCAAATTTCTTTGATGTGTGATTTGCGTTGCCACTAATCTTTAAGAGCAGTTTTCTACCCTGACAAACCTCCTACTGCGATAATTGCATGTAGAACTGGGGTCTCTTTTGTAAAAGAGCAATAAAAAGTAATGTCCTTAAACATGTCTAAAATTTCAAGGTTCTCTTTCGGACAATGGATCATTTGACTTTGCCACTCCAGTGTGGTGATATAAAGGGCAGTGTATATTTAATGCTGGTGCAGTAATTGTTTTTGATATTTATTAAATTATAAAACATTTTCCATTTTCATTCTGTATGTTTATAATTTTTTTTTTTTTTTTTTTTCAGATGCTGTACGTACTAAAATGGGTGACAGATACGATGAAAACATTGTTGAGGATCGTATAAAACTTTTTCTAAAATACGCACCGCTAAAAAATAAGTATTTAGAGAGAAGTAAAACAAAAAATATTTGAAGAATTTTCTCATTGTAAAACTTATGTGTATAATAAAAATTTTTTTTCATTTCTTTCAAATGTAGTTGAATGCATATATGTATAAAGAGTTAAGAAAAACATAATAAAATACTCTCACCAAAATGGAGAAGACTGTAGTGACAGCAGTAAAGTTGATATGACAATAACAAAAGTTAAACATAAGTAATGAGTATTGCGTCCAAATGAGACTAAAAGTTTTTAATTTCAATATACACAGTGTCTCTAAAGTTTAGACAATCAATAAAATTTGTGAGATAGGTAATAAATAAAAACAGTTTTGCTGATATACACATATAACTTATGATCAAAGAAGGTTTGAAATTATAAAATGTACATTAAATTATATAAAAATTTGCTAACCCAAAAGTATAAACACAATACAGCATTACATGCTTTCTTTTACATTTTTGTTCACAGAATAAAACATTTTTGTTGTCATCTGCTTCTATAAATGCAGAATTTTTGCCATTAATTGAAATATCGTCTGCTATATTTTTAGCATAATAATTTTTTGAGTTTAATGTATTGTTTTGTTAGTGATTCAGAAAAAACACTTCCTGCATATTCTGATAAAAATGCCGTGTTCTGAAGAAATTTCTAAAGATGAAATTGTTAAGATTTTACAGTTAAAAGCGCAAGGACAAAATCCTGTACAAATATCGAGAAAAATAAAGAGATCCTTGAGCAGTATTTATAGAGTTTTAAGATCAGGTGGAACATGGAATACTCGAAAGAGTTAGAAGACAAAAAAAAAACAACGTTATGTGATGATAGAATGTTATTAAAAAAGGCTTCAGCTGATAATTTATCTGTGCGTGCAATTGCATCAACTTCCAGAATTTCAAAAAGTACTACAGAAGAATTAAAGCTTCAAAATGCATTGTTTACAGAAGAATGAAAGCAAAACCTTGCTTAAAGCAAAGACATAAAGATGCAGGTCTAAAGTGGGCAAGAATGCATATGTCGGTGAAAAGTGGCTTTTTAGCATCTTCAGTGACGAAAAGAAATGGAATTTGGACGTCCCTCACGATTATAAATTTTACTGGCATGACCTAAGAAAAGAATCGAACTGTTTCAGCAGGTAACAAGGCAGAGAATCCGTAGTGACTTGGGGAGGATTTTGTTTCAACGGGCAAACATTCTCGGATTTACGGACAGAAAAATGAAATCGGAGAATTATCAGGATATTTTACGTGCCAATTTACTGTCAAGCAGGACCAGACTGTGTTTTCCAACAAGATCTGTGGCATCCATCCATACCTCCAGATCAACGAAAACGTGGTTTATCAAAACAATATCACACTATTAGGCTGGCCAGCACTTAGTCCAGATTTGAATCCCATGGAGAATATATGGGGGATCTTATCTTGTAAAATATATGAAAATGGAAAGGAATATACATATGTAAATGACTTAAAAACTGCTATTGGCAAAGTGTGGTATGAAATAATGCAATGCTTAATTAATTCTATGGAATAACGTGTACTGGATGTTATAAAGTGTCGCGGCAATGCAATATTAAAAGCAAGTTTTTAGTTACTTTTAAAAATGTAAAACCAAAAACACTTGCAGGTGTCTATACTTTTAAGACAGCAAATTTTTATATAATTTATGTGTATATCAGCAAAACTGTTTTTATTTATTACCTATCTCACGAATTTTAATTGTACGTAATAACTTTTTATGTTAAGGGGACTCTCTGCCTATTGTCTCCTAAAGCCGAAGCCAATGTTATTCTATGGGGAAATTTTGCCCCATAATTCATTAAATAATACATATTTTTAAATTCAGTTTTCACTTTCCGAAAATCCAAAACTATTAAACAATTTATCGCCTTCTAAAAATTGATTTTTTTTTAATTTTTAATATTTCATTTTTAAGCTCAAAAATAAAAAAAATTCACATTGTAAAAATTTGCATTTTACAACCTCAAAATAAAGTAATAAAAATTTTAAAAAATAATTTTTTGAATGCGATAAATTGTTTAATAGTTGTAAAGTTTCTGAATGTGAAAACAGAATTTAAAAACATATATTAGTTAATAATAAGTTATAATGGGGCGAAATTCTCCATAGAATAACATTGGCTCTGGCTTCTGGGGACAAATTTCATTGATTGTCTAAACTTTTGGGACACGGTGTATAGCCAAAATTTCATTTCCTATTTTTTTATTAAATTTATATAACGTTTTTACTGAGTGTAGTCTGCATAATTTTCATGTATGTCGATGTTGGGTCAAAATGGACCTGAACACAGCAGCAGGGTTAAGGGAGGATTAAGGATCCATACTTTAGAATTACATGAGCATCATACAATTGAATATATACCAGTCAAGCATATGTAAAAATAACTTGTTTATATTTAGGTATACATACATATAGGTATGGTATACATATACTAAATGGTTTTATTAACTGAAAAGAAAATTTAGTGTGAAACCACAAGTTTGTAAATTTCATCTGTAAATGAGACCTGACTCAATTCTAAAGTTCCGTAGTTCTGTATTAGTTCTGGAGGTGTAATAGCCAGATTTCCCATATACACACACACTGATCAATTGCCAAAAACTTTTTTTTGACTCGGACCGTAAAACATAATCAGGTGAAAACTCTATATCAAATTTCCAGATCTAATACAACACTTCCATTACCTACAGAAGTCAGGCAATGGGAGTAAAAAGAATCATGTTTGGTATTGTGAGCTTATTTTCAGTTCTTTTTTACAGGGATTAGGGGTGATTTTGTGTAGGAATTTTTCCTGGTTTCAGGAAATTTTGCATAATGTACTTCCTAGTTTCAGGATATTTTCCAATAATTTTTTTAGTGACTATTAAGAGAAAACTGTAATATAGTGAAAAATTAGTACATATTTTGTAATTGGCTGGTAATTCCTTAGATTTTCAAATACTAAATAAGTAGTAAAGTATTTTATTGGTAACAATCATTAAAAATTGTTGATCATGCCCTGATTTTTTTTTTTTTTTTGGTAATTTCAGGATTTTAAAATTAGTCACAATCACCCATGAGCAAGGTGTGAAAAAATGATTTTTTTTTTATTTAAATCGGATTTTTTAAATTTTATTTTTGTTTTATTTCATTATTCGACTAAAAATAAATGTTAAGAAATTAAGCATGAAAACTTTTTTTAAATTTAAATGTGAATACATATAAGAAGCAATAAATATAAACTAAATTAAAAAATATATATTATGGATATTTAAAGGAAAAAAAAAAAAGAGGAAAAATTTTAATATTAGCCAACATAGGTACATTTTAATCCCCCCCCCCCCTTTCCCCGAAAAAAAAAAAAATAATAATAATGATAAATAAATAAATGATTAAGTGTAAATAGCTTAAAGCATATAAGATCAATATTTTTTTAATGTTTTTATTATTATTGTCATTAAATTGTGCATATTAAATCTTGAATATCACATTATGAAATTTTTTGAAGAGAAACTTTTTGGAGAATAATTATTCAATTAAATTGAAATTCAATTATATATATAATATTATATTAAGTTTTAAAAAATTAAGAAAACTGAAACAACTAGCTTAGGCCATTACCATTTCATTTCTAATTTTATAAAAGCCTATAAGTAAAAAAGGAAAAATTGCTTAGGAATTCCTTGACCAGTTGCCATTATTTAACATGCACTAAAGTTTCATATAGCTTCTCAGAATAAAGATTTTATATACAGAATTTGCAACAATTTTAATTAACAGTAGTTGAGATGTAGTCATATAAAAATAGCAGAAAGTGAGTAAAGACAGCAACGCCTGTCAGCTGATACACACTCAAACTAATTCAGTATTCGTTTTTATATTGGTTGTCTCCTATGTCAAGTTTAGTGCAATTATATATGCTAAAAGAAGTTGAGATTTTGCTTTCCTATTCACAGTTTAAATTGCTGCACAACAGCGCCACCTATCGGCCTATCTGCATCCGAATTGAATCAGCATAGTGTTTCATAATAGAAGAAAGTCCGAATTTCATCAGTTAGTGGCAAAGATTTTCAGTATTTGGGGATACAGCTTCGAAAAGAACATAGATTTCATTGATTATAAGTCAAATAATTGAATATTTTGGTAACTGACTGCAAAGATATCGTGAATTTCAGGTATCAACTTTTGAAAAGCATGAATAAGTGGTGAAATTATGATGTATATTTGTGCAGTTATATGCAATTGATTATACACAATAGAACCTGAGATATAGCGTTCCATTAAGTGGGAGAAATTGGAATATGGTAGCACCACCATTGGGCCATTTGTACCAAAAATCAATAAAGTACTTATGTCAAGATGCAATTGCATGTAATTTTATATGAAATTCATATAATTTTATATGTATGTGCAATAAGTTCCTGAGATACAGTTCGGACAAAACTTTTATCCAACAGACGTTTTTTAAAATAGTGTTCTGGACTCCTCAAAACTTGTATATCCCTCGAAAAACAGAAATTGAAAATTTTTACGAATCTAGTATTTTCTTACATTGAGTCTTAAAAAAGTAATAAAGGGTCTAAAAATTAAGGGCCCGCTTTACTCTCCGCCGCCGGAGCCAAAGCTAATGTTATTCTATGGGAAATTTTTCTTTACAAATAACTAATTAAGTAATACATATTTTTAAATTCTGTTTTCACATTCTGAAAATTCTCAGATGTTAAATTAACGGACCTTTTTTAAAAAATTATTTTTATTTTATTTTATTTTGAAGCTGCAAAATACGAATTTTCAATAGGTGAAATTTTTTCATTTTGCAATTTCAAAATAAAATATTAAAAATAAAAAAAAATACATTTTTAAAAAAGGTCAGTCAATTTAACAGTTCGGAATTTTCAGAATGTGAAAACAGAATTTAAAAATATGTATTAGTTAATAAATTATTTCCAAAGAAAATTTCCCCATAGAATAACATTGGCTCGGGCTTCCGGCGACGGTAAAGTGAAAAGCCGTTAAGGGAAAAAAAAAAAAAAAAAAAAAAAGTTGCAAAACTTTTTACAAGGGATGTTTTTATTTTATTTTTTATTTAGCAATATTTATTAGAAAGGAAAATTCGCAATGGATATATAGAGCTAGCTCTTTTTTTTTGTATTTCAACGTTTATAAGACATAAGAAAAACCGTTGAAAACTGATATAAAAAACACGACAGTATTGCGATTCTGAACAACCATTTTACAACTGTTTTTTTTAGGTTATAAAAAAAACGATAGTATTGCGATTTCGTACAACCCTTTTACAACGGTTTTTTTTAGGTTATAAAAAAAACGATAGTATTGCGATTTCATACAACCCTTTTACAACGTTTTTTTTTGCGTTGTAAAATGTATTAAAACAACCGTTGAAAGATGAGGAAATCAACGAGACATATTTTCAGATTATTAACGTTGCGGAAAAACGGTCATTCAACGGAATGCATTGCCGTTTGTTCAACGTTGAAAATACCATACTGTGCTACTTGGGTTACTTCCCCCTCAGAGGGGGGGGGGAGTGATGCTCCTACATGCACATACATTCTCCCCTTGTTTACTACTACTATTATCAATAAAAATATCAGTTTTGTCATCATGTGTTTCAAATAACTCTTATTATATACATTTATATGAAATTTTGTCATACACTGCCATATTAAAAATTTAGAAAAATGGGATGACAGCACCACCTGTTGAGCGACTGATCCTCAAATCTAATCAGTACCAGTTTAGGTCATGATCAAACTAAATACCAAGTTTGGTTAAAATTTTGTTCATTGGTTCGTGAGATACAGTGTCCACAAAATTTGTGATACACACACAGAGACAGACATTTTCTAAAAGCAGTCAAATTGTGTTCAGGACATCTCAAAGCATATACAGGGTGATTCAACGATGATTGGAAAAACTTTAAGGGGTGGTAGGACACATCATTAGGTCTCAGAATTGTATAGGAACCCATGTCCCCAAACTTCATTTTAACCCTTTACGGGCCATGTGTTTTCTAGGGTTTTTAACAGAAAGCTCCACCTACTGGCACTGCTTGTGAATGGTGCTCTATTTAACAAAAAGGTTCTGTCTTTTACTGTTAATCTTACAAAATACATGATAAAAATGTTATTTCCGAATACTTCACACTGATTGAATAAATGCTTACATAGTGAATAATTTTTTACATGTACTGTAACGCACACAAAATGTAAAATTTATGCAGTAGGCGGAGTTTCAAATACATCGCAAAGTGTTTCTTTGCAGTAATCTTGACAATAAATGCTTAAAATTGCAATCGCCATCAGTAATACAACTAAGCAAAATAAGGGTGATTTCCTATGCAATTCTGAGTCCTAATGATGTGTCCTACCTCCCCTCAAAGTTTTTCCCATCATTGTTGAATCACCCTGTATATCGATCAAAAACTGGAGTTTGAAAATGTTCATGAACTCAATACTTTCTTCTTATCACCATACGCTCATCAATGACTGACTCTGTCACGCTTTTAAAAAGGCTAAGAGATTTCCTTGGACTCTGTCTGTGTGTGAATGCAAGTTGCCACCTAATTTTCATACTTTAGTTAATTTTAAAAAATCTAATTGTCTGATTGATAAGCTGTTTAATCCGACAGATTCAGAAAAATCACCTCTTTCATTTGGTACCTTATTTGTAACGGATTTTTGATTAGATTTTTTGAAATTAATTAAAATATGAAAATCGAAATAGCTTTAAAATAGACATTTAAATTTTTAGTTATTGCCAATTTTTTTTTTCAGCATAAAATGAAATATGCTTTCATGTGAAAAAATAAATAAATAAATATTAAATTTGCTCATGCTCATGCATATGAAAAAATGATGTCTATAAAATAATAATAATAATTTTCAATTTTAAAGGTAACGAAGAGATAAATAAAGTGCGAAAATTTTGCACGGGCTTGCTAGCAAATAAATTATTTGAAGTGAGAAATAAATAAAATGAAATGATCATTTTCAACGGGCGCCTTAGTCGCCCTACAACTAATTAGTATATACAGAAGAAAGTAAAAATAAAATATGAAAGAAGAAAGAAAATGGAGCTTATAATTCATTTTTAAGGAAATACAATACCTGGACATTATCTAAATCCTCAAGATCTTGTTCTTCTAAATCACATGAAAAAATTATTGCATTGTGATAGCCTCTCTCACCCCACTGCCTAACAAAAGGGGCTCGGCATTTTTTGCCTTCCATTGTAGATAATAATTGGTACAATTCAGAATGTACTTTATCAATTTCATCATCAGCATCAGTATTTCCTGAATTTTCTAATTCATTAATTTCTTTCTGAAAAATAAATAGATTATAATAATTTACCATTAAAACAAATTATTAAATATAAATTATTTAAAACTATCTGAAAGCATGCTTTACTAACAAAAGTTTTTGCACTTTTTTTAGTTCACATGTACAAACCAATCATTTAATAATAATGTCATTTTTTTAAAACTTATATTTTAAAAAGTGATTTTTATCTAAAATTTGCATTAAAAACTATTAAAACCATATTAAAATCACATATGATTCTGAATCCTCTCTGTACGCCCTTTCTTCCCTTACATCTTCTATAAGTTTGTAGCACTGGTAGCAAATCACTCTGTATAAATAATGCTTAGTACATTGTGTTTTAAAGATGACAAACTCAAAATATTTATACAAGTATTTATGTTTTTTGGGATATAGCCATATCCCCATATATATTGTCAGAAGTTTCCTCAAACAAACACACTGACTGATTTTCAAACACCATTTTTTACTTCCTTATGCAAAGTATAAGGAACTATAGTATTAGCAGTCATCGGGCTACCAACGCGGGGTACCATCGCCCCGTGGTGGATTAAAATTGCGATGGTCCCTCTTTCTCTTCTCCATTCGGCCTCCCTGTGCATAGTAATTTCCCTCCCAATTAGGTGTATTTTGGCCTTGTCATTCCAAAAACTTCTAAATTTCCACTATGCGCCCCCCCCCCCCAAAAAAAAAAAAACAAAACAAAAAAACTATCATCCCCCAGTGGTTTCACGTATTAAAAATATCTTTTTTTTTTTTTTTTTTTTAATAAATAATCTCATTGTTCCTAACTTGTTCAGCTTCTCTTTCTTAAATCTTAAGTGTTGTCCCCCTCCCCTTTTCAAATGACCACCACTTTTGGTTTTAATTATTGTGTGCACTACTACCTTTAGCGGCTCCCCCAGCGGCCTTTTTCTTTCTTCCACTCCCTCCCTCCCTGCTTAAATTCAAAATTGTTTTCATTTTTGTTGATCTACGGTTTTTTCGACTCTCAGCTAGTAAGTGCACTTATTCCAAATTCCATAACATCCAGGAGTGTGTGTGCATTTCCACCATGGATATCTTGGAGGGTGTGGTGTACAAATCGAGCTATGTGTCCAAAGCAGAAGCGATACCCTGCAATTCCTGAGCTTTGGCATTCTAGTTACATTGCTTGCTGCCCAGGAGCTTCCATGTGGTGATCTGGCGATTTATTCGCTCCGGCGGACGGCATCCAACCCGTTAAGCTTGGCCGAGCCCAGACAGGCAGGGGCCGTTCAAAGGTTTCAAAGGAAGTATAGTAATCCTGGTTTACAAAATGGATGTTGTATTTCGCATAACTTAAAGTGTGTATGTCACATAACTCAAAAACGGTTGGGCGTAGAATGTTGCAAATTGATATACAGGTTTGTCATAATATGTTGTGCACCTCCCTTTTTGGGCTTCCTGTGATTTTCCGTTTTAGAGCTATTTAGGAAAATTATATTCATAATAACCAAAAATACAAAGGTTTTGGCCATTATCTACCATCATAGAGATTTCAAAAGAAACTAATGATAGAGACAGTAATGATATTGTTATGAAAGTCGAAGACATTTTGAGTGTAGAAAGTTATGCTTAAAGACATAAACAGGTTCTAGTTGATGAATGCATTTCATTTAATGAATATTCAGCTCATAGATAGAGTCCGTAATGGTAGTGTTATGAAAGTTGTCGACATTTTGACATATAGAAAGTAATTTCTTAAAGACATAAGCAGGTTCTTGTCGACGATTGCAATTTATTTAATAAATATTCAGCCCATAATGTTATTGTTGTGAAAGTTGACAACATTTTAGCACGTAGAAATTCATTCTTTAAGACAAAAGTGAGTTCTGGTCGACAAATGCACTTCATTTAATGAATACTCAGCCCGTAGATATAGCTTGTAATGATATTGATTTAAAAAAAAAAAAAAAAAGGCTGTCGACATGTTAGCATGTAGAAAGTAATTCTTATAGACACAAGCAGGTCCTAGTCGACGAATGCACTAATTTAATGAATGATCTGTGCTTATATAGAGCCCGTAATGATATTGTTGACAGTTGGTGACACTTTTGTGTGCTGAAAATAATTCTTAAAGACATAAGCAGGTTCTAATCGATGAAAGTGCTTCATTTAATGAATATTCAGCGTTTAGATAGAGCAAATAATGATATTTATAAAAAACGTTGTCGATATTTTAGTGTGTAGAAAGTAATTCTTAAAGAAATAAGCAGGTTCTAGTCGACGAATGCATTTTATTTAATTAGTATTCAGTAAACAGTTGAATAAACATCTTTTTTTGTGCTACAAAAGTTAACATTCTTGAAACAATTCAATGAAATGTCCATTTTTACTACAGAAATCAAATAAACATTGTTAAATACACTACAGAGCATAAATTTCACTAAATCAGGAACAACCAAATATTTCGAAGTCTAAATGGAATTTGAATTCATCGAGAGTATTGTCAGCGGTTTATGGAATTTTCAAGATAATTCTGTGCGAGAAACCAAAGCATCATTACAAAATTTCCAGAACTAGACTCCTATTGAGGTTAGAGTTTCCAAACTTTCTGCCACATTTGAATATCTAATTTGACTCTAAGTCAATGCCCACCTTTGTGGAAATGAAAAAACTTCCATCTGTTTTCACTTCTACTGTAATACCGTATAGAAAGTAACACGTAAAGATATAGGCAAGTTCTAGTCTACAATCATCAACAATCACTCTTCTTTTTTTTATAGTCTTGTGAGTCCATTTATAGAACTTTCAAAAAATTTAGTTCTGCACTATAAAACAATAAATTTCTCCGGAATATTCCAGAACTCTGTTCTCATTGAAATTAGAGCTTCTAAACTTTGGCAACCCAAAACTACAATGTTTCGCCAAATTTGGTTGCCAAGTCACCAAATTTGATGCCGAACTGCCAGATTCGATGCTTAATCGCCAAATTCGATGCCAAGACCAAAAATCTATGCTGGCTACTAATTTGTGGCTTGGCAAGATTGGCGATAAAATTTTGCAGCAAATATTGTTTTAGGATAGCCAAAAACCCTTTCTCAAATTTAACTGAGTTAATTACTTTGGGAAAATTTATTGTTTCTCGCCACTAATTTTTGCCACTCGAATAATTTTCTTTGTATTCTAAGCTGTGCATTTACCAATGAGAGATTCTGTAATAAGCCGTGGAGTACTATTTCTGAAAAAACTACTATATTTGTTTCGGCAGTATATATAATTATATTATCACGCCTTTTTTGGTTGAAGTAGTAGTTTTTTTTTTTTTTTTTTTTTTTTAAGGAATGACTGTTCGTGAACTGGAATCTGCCCGTTAATTTACCTTACACAAAACTGTCAGTACAATATACATATTCCTGTGGTTATATAAGGAAGTCATGTGGTGTCCACATCATTTTTTTTTTTTATTTTTTTTTTTAACTCTGGAGACCAATATGATATTTTTTTTTACCAATTACAATACTTCCATTACCCAGGGGCCTGATTAATGCATGGGCCAACTTAGCCATTGCCCAGGGTTCCTTGACTTGGAGGGCCTGAAATTTCATTTAAAGTTCAAAAATTCTTAATTAAAAAATATAAAAATTGCTCTTGAAAACAATATTTTCATGAAAAATTTACTTTTGAAAGGAAAACAAAAAGTTTTGCAGAAGAAATATTTTGCTCAAATATTCATTTTTGTGTGAAACAGTGAAAGATTTTAAGTCTTTAAAAAAAAAAAAAGAAAGAAAGAAAGAAATGGTAAAAGCCATAGAAAGTTATAAAATAAGTAGATGGGTGTGAATGTGATTTGGGCCCTGAGCCTACTTTTGGCTTGATTGGGCTCTGCCATTACCCACAGGGTTGTTGCATAATGGAAGCTTACTACCAAAACAGGTATTTGTCACTAAATCCATAAAAAAGTGAACAAGAGGATGAAAATTTAGATTTCCTGAAATATAGTAGAAATTTTGCATAGTAACTGTTACAAGTTCACTATTTCATGTTTTATTGAAAAAAAAATTAAATTTTTTTCAAATTAACATATTATTTTAATTAATAAAGCGATACAATGCTTGTGTGAAATAGACTGAGCCAAAAATATTTATGTTTCATGATCTAACACAGCTGAACAAATAATTCTGATCTCCAAACTTAAATATATAACCTGACATCCATTAAAGAGAGTTTTTACAACACAGAAGTGTTCAGTAATCTTCATTACAAAGGGTAAGTATACTTAATTACTCTTAATTATTATATTACACATATAACAAAAAGTGATATTAGTATCTCACCAGAAAAATTCTTTTGCCTTAACTTAAGTTATGAAACTGTATTTAAAAATAGTTCATTAAGGTACTTTGAATTACACACAAATAATAATAATAATTAATATTTTAAATATAATTAATAAGTGCTATGGGTGTGACATGATCCTGTAGCAGGCATGACATTTAATTAAAGTCACATACACAACATCTTTTTAAATTGAAGATAAATGTAATTTAAACAAATCACGTGTAAATTTATGTAAGAATAATATGCTGGAAAGCTTGTACAAGGCATCATTAACTATATTTTTTGATTTAATTGTGTGAACCACAGTTAATAAGCAAAAATTGGCATCATTTGAACATGTGACAATATATACAGTTGATTTATTAGTTTGGATTGATAAATTGTGGTTTCCACATGAAGATAATATTTTTGTAAATGATATATGATTAAGAAAGGAAGTTTAAAGGTGAGATTTTAATTTAAATTAAAATAAACACTTCTAAAACAGTAGTTTAGCATTTTTATTTATTTATTTTTTAGAATAAAATTTTATTATTTGATAAAATTTTCATTTACAGTCAAATCTCATTAAGACAAAAACGCTTAACCAGGGCGCGAAATTTCCGCTCGCCAGCTCGCTAGTGGCGAGTGGAAGTTTTAGTCTGGCGAGTAAAAATTTGGTCTAGTCATAGATAGAATTCTTACACGATACAGTGTCAGAAAACATTCTTTTTATAGATTTAAGTATGCTAAAATCTTGCAGTCTCATAACCTCATATTTAACCTCTCATTTTTCTCTTCTCGGAGTGCCGTGTCTGTGTACGCGCTGCCCGACGAAAGGAAAAATGCTTAGTGCATGCATAAATGTTTTAATCTCTTCGGCAGATTCGTTTCTCCCACAGTGATTTCTCCAAGCAGAGTGAGAATAATCGAGCAGAGAGCCTCTTAGCCCGTCACCCACTATCCCAGAGAAAAGAAATAATAAAGTTTGCCGGTGCAATATTGGAGCATGAAAATGAGCCCGAGTCCTTTTAAAGATACTGCCTATATTTATTTTCTTCAATAATGATCAAAAAACAGTTCACATATACCAGATTTTTACTGAAACGCCAAGGATTTCCACTTGTAATTATTTGTAAGTAACGATTTTATCGAAAACGGTATTCCAAAATGGCTATTTCAAATGACAACACAATGCACATGTTATACACATCAACATTCCGTCTTATTACAAAAATAAAACGGACAAAGAAAGCATTTCTGATGTAAAAAATTAAATAAATAAATAGATAAATATGGAAAATTAATCTTTCATAATAAAAGATTTTCGCAGGATATTGTTTCTCAGAGGATATTTTTTTCTTCTTTTTCTTTCTTTTTTAGCGACTCTCTCCATTTATGTTATTAGACATTTTAATCTTTTTCAAATTTCAAATACAATACATTATAATGACTTTTATTTATAGATGATTATGAGACATGAGGACATACGACCCACTTTTAATATATTTAATTTTAGGCATATTTGTAAAAGAATTTCAAATGGTTAAGAAAAATACCAAAAAAAAAAACACAAAATGCGTTTAAAAAAAAAAAAAATAATAATAATAAAATAAAAAAATAATTATAATCTTATTTTGTGGCGAGTAAAACTTTTTTTTGGCGAGTGTCATCTCAGTTGAAATTTCAGGCCCTGCGTTTAACACAAAATTTCACTTAAGGCGAAGGAAAATTGTTTCCCCATCCCGTTATTTTGGAAAACAATAATATTTGTATCGTTTAATACGAACACAAAGAGAAACTTCTCACGTTTAAGACGAAGTAAATATTGTGCCAAATGAAAAAAAAAACTTACAATCTTTGCAGCGGCGACCTTGAAACAAGTTTATCGCTTTTCCTGAACTAGACCAATGAGGATAGTGCGTTTGTAGATAGCTGGGCGAGAAGGGTGACCTTAGGGAAAAAGAAAAGGATTACATTCTTTCCCTACTGCTTGCGACATATTCTAAATTACTATTTTGGCAAAACAATAGTGTTGACGCATGCGCGCCACCCCGTCGCGGATCACCTGAGAAAAGGAGAACGATACGAGTGCTGATAGCACCATGACTTGACTTGATGCGTTATATAATTACTATTACAAACTACCTTACTAGAAATATAACCATAAAAAAATGCGGATAATTACTCAAATTTATGTCGAAATCCAAAGTTCATTTAAGTATGTTTTTATTGTATATATGTACATATTTTATTTAGTTTCTATTAAATAATATAAAAAAAAAAAAAAAGGTCCGTCGAAAAATAATCATTTGTAGTTAAGTTTCTACAAAATAGTGGCTCCGTCGAGAAAGGAGCTTGTAATCAGCGACTTATGGATAAAAATAATAAATTAAAATCTTCCTTAAAAGGAAAGATAACTAGAATTGAAAACTATGTAGAAGGCACAAATGCCGAAAATTATGATATAGATGTAGTAGAATTGAAAGTGAAATAAAAGAACGTCGAACTACTACAAACAAAAATCGATGAATTGCGACAAAAATACTACGAAATTCAAGACTTGAAAGATGCTGACCAAGCAACCATAGATGATGATCTTGACTCATGTGAAGAACGTCTGGAAAAATTAGAGGTAAGAATTAATACTCTTATTAATTCTTATAAGAAATTTGATTCTCATAAAAAAATAAATGCGACTGAAAATGCATCTCAAGATGCCTTTGAAATAAAAACTCAAATTCCTCCTTTAGTATTACCTGAATTTTCAGGAAAATATGAGGAATTCAGTTCTTTTAAAGAACAATTTGATGATTTAATAACCAATAATGTTCATATTAATCAGTCGCAGAAATTATATTATCTTAGATCTTGTCTCAAATATGATGCTAAAAATTTAGTTAGTAATTTTGATACATTTGAATCCCTATATAATGCATTAGAAAATCGCTATGATAACGAGCGATTAATTGTTGATATTCATGTACAAAATATTCTAAAATTTGAGAAAATTCAAACTGAAAATCCTAAAGAAATAAGAAATATGATTGATTGTATTCAGAAAAATTTGCGTGCCTTGAAAGTTCTTAAATATGAACAAAATAAATTATCAGATGTTTTCATTATAAATATTCTCGTAGCAAAGTTAGACAGAGAATCTAGGAAAAATTTTGAGTTATCCCATAAATCAAAAAATGTTCCCATCTTTGAAGAATTTATCCAATTTCTGGAACAAAGAGAAAATGTTCTTTTGTCTGTGAATCGAAATTGTTCTGAAACGAAAATAAAAAAACAATTCCCTTTTCCTTCTAAAACCAAAACTGTTTTGCTTAATGAAAGCTTTCAAAACAAAAATTGCATAATATGTTCAAAAACTTCACATCCTATATACAAATGTGAAAAATTCTTAGAATTAAGCCCGCAAAAAAGATTTGAACTTGTTAAGTTTCATAAACTCTGTGAATTATGCCTAAGAAAAAATCATAAAAAAAATGAGTGCAAATCTACATATGTCTGCCCCTGCAAAAATCGACATTCAAAAAGTATTTGTTGGCAGACATCACAGAAGGGGGGACAAAAATTGTCGCCAGTCATTGAAAGTAAACCGGAAATAACTATTTCGGAAACAAATGATAAAAATAAAAGTATATCTACGGAAAGCGAAAGTGATTCTTTGCTTCAAAATACTGTATTGAGTAATCATTCAAATAAAAATGGAAAGAGAATTTTATTATCCACTGGAAAAGTATTTTTACGGAAGTATGATGGGACATTAATCGAGTGTAATGCCATTTTTGATTCAGCTGCTGATCAAAACATAATTTCCAGAAAGATGAGTGATATATTGGGAATTAAATTAGAAAGAATACAAATTTCTATTTCGGGTTTAAATTCAATGAAACAAAACTTAAAAGGAAAATTACGTACAATAATTTCAAATGAAAGTGGTAGTTTTCAAGAACCCATTGAATTCTTAGTTAGTGATAAAATTACAGGGTTAACACCAAATGTTAATTTAGACATTTCGAAGTTAAAAATTCCTGAATTTTTAAAATTAGCAGATGATTCCTTTCATAAAACTAAGGAAATTCACGCTTTATTAAATGCAGATATATTCTTTAGAATAATGAAAGACAATGTATACAGGGTAAACGATGAATTATTATTTAGAGAAACTGAATTTGGTTGGGTAGCTGCGGGTCGTTTGCGTGAAATGAAAGCCAATAATGAAAATTCGTGCCTTCTTCTCAAGAATGATTGTTCCATTGATGATACAATAAAACAATTTTTTGAACTAGAATCCCTCGGAATTAAAGATGATCCCTGTTTTAAAGAAGAGGCTCAGGCTATGACAATATTCAAACAAACAGTTAATTATAAAAATGACCGATATGTAGTAGAATTACCCTTTCGTAAAGATTGGAAAGAATTATCAAATAATTTTCCAGTTGCAAAACAGCGATTTTTTTACTTATGGAGAAAGTTTCACAAAAATAATGATCTGTATGATCAATATCAAGAGATAATTCAGGACTACATAAAACAAGGAATAATTGAAAAAGTCGAAAAACCTAACATAAGTGTTGATAAACCAATATATTACTTACAACACCAAGCTGTGAAAAAAGAAGGTCGGGTCACAACTTCTACACGTATAGTATTTGATGCAGGGTCACATCAATTAAATGAACTATCTCTTAATGATTGTCTTTGGCCGGGTCCAAATTTAAACCCAAATTTATTAGATGTGCTGATCAATTTTAGAATTAACAAGATAGCTATATCTTCGGATATTCGTCAAGCATTTCTTCAGATTTGTTTAGCAGATAAACACAAGGACGTAGTAAGATTTTTATGGTCCAATAGTAATCCTCGTACTGACTTAAAACCGAATCTTCAAATTTATCGATTTAACAGAGTACTTTTTGGGGTGAATTCTAGCCCTTTTTTATTAGCAGCTACAGTGAAGCATCACATAGAAAAATATAGAGAAGATTATCCAACAACCGTACATCACCTGAATTCATGCATGTACGTAGATGACTGGATTACTGGTCAAGATACATCAGAAGAGGCACTAGAAGTTTCCCGCTCTGCAAAGAAGATTATGAAGGAAGCCGGAATGGTGATGAGGAAATGGATCAGCAACGACTCATCATTGATGAAACAGTGGGCCGACGAAGGGTTCGATACTTACCCAACTGAAACCGCCATTAACTTAGGGAGCGACAACACGAAAGTATTAGGCATATGTTGGCAAACAAAAGATGACTGTTTTACCCTAGATCTTAAAGGAATTCTTGAAGTGGTTGACACAGAAGAAAATACAAAAAGAACCATTTTACAAACCATCGGGAAAATCTTCGATCCGATGGGGTTGCTTACACCATTTACTATCAGAATGAAATGTCTAATGCAGGAAATTTGGAACAGAAAGGTCACGTGGGATGAAAAATTGCCTCCAGACATATTAGAAAAGTGGCTGGCTTGGTGTAAGGAGTTACCACTTCTTAGAGAGCTTAGAGTCCCAAGACTTGTTCTAGATTCTTCTAGTGAAGATGAAATACAATTACATGTTTTTTGTGATCCCTCCAAACTTGCCTATGGGGCTTCAGTATACATGAAAGTTAAAAAACGAGATAAAGTTCTTGTAAATCTCATCACTTCAAAAAGTAGAGTAGCTCCATTAAAAAGCATTACATTACCTCGACTGGAACTCCTCGGTGCCTTGTTGGCAGCACGATTGAATCATAAAGTTCAAGAAATCATAGGACAGAAAACATGCTATTCTGTGTTTCATCATACTGATTCAAAAATTGTCTTATTTTGGATTAAAGGATCAACAAAAAGATGGAAACAATTTGTTGCAAACAGAATACAAGAAATCACGAATTTGACAGATCCTGATACGTGGTTTCACTGTGCTGGAAAAGAAAATCCTTCAGACCACCTCAGCAGAGGCCTCACGGCAGAAAAACTACTTTATAGTGAACAATGGTGGCATGGACCACCCTCTTTAATGTTTGACGAAAACAAACAATCTGTTATTGACTTTTCAGAACCAAATGAGGAAGACTACACTCCTGAATTAAAATATAAAAATGCAGTTACTCTAATTTTGAAAAAGGACTTTACCATTTTGAACTATCTGATTAATCGTAGTAATAGATTTTTAAAAATATTACGTATATGTAGTTTTCTTTTCAGGTTTCTTCACAATCTAAGAAATCCTTTAGAAAAGAAGGAAGGACCGCTGATGTCTGAAGAGCTGACAAAGGCAGAAAACTTCTTATTGAAACAGCTGCAGGAGGAAGAATTTCCTACTGAAATAGCTGCCTTGAAAAGTGACGGTAATGTATCGCATAAGAGTAAAATTTTTAATTTATCCCCATTTTTGGATAACAATGGTTTAATAAGGGTAGGGGGGAGACTGCAAAATTCGCAGTT
The DNA here is from genome assembly GCA_963930645.1 of Salticus scenicus. NCBI lineage: Eukaryota > Metazoa > Arthropoda > Arachnida > Araneae > Salticidae > Salticus > Salticus scenicus. The sequence continues at coordinate 267,213,120 of OZ005658.1, forward strand.
ATCTTATTCGATTAAGCATCCTTATGTACTTCCTTCAAAAAATAAATTAACTGAATTAATTGTAAAATATTATCATGAAAAATATTTTCATATTGGTCCCCAACATCTTCTGTTTCAGGTTAGGCAAAAATATTGGCCCATTCATGGGGGAAATCTTTGTAAAAAAATTGTGCACAGATGTTTAGTCTGTTTTAAAGCAAATCTGAAAGTATGTGTACAAAAAATGGGAAACTTGCCAAAACAAAGAATAACGCCAGATAAAACATTTAATTCAACTGGAGTAGATTTGTCTGGACCCTTTTTAATCAAAAATAAATATGGAAGGAAAGGTCCAGAAATCAAAATTTATGTTTGTATTTTCATTTGTCTAGTAACAAAGGCTATACACCTTGAACTTATTAGTGATTTAACTTCACAAGCTCTGATAGCTGCGTTAAAAAGATTTATTTCGAGAAGGGGCAAGTGTCATAAAATATTTTCGGATAATGGGACCAATATGGTAGGCGCCAACAGGGAACTAAATGCCTTGTATAAACTGGTAAGAGATAAGGAAGAATCCTTATTCAATTTTTTTGCAGAGGAAAAAATAGAATGGGTTTTTATTCCTCCAAGGAGTCCAAATTGGGGTGGTCTATGGGAAGCAAATATCAAAGCGTTTAAATACCATTTTAAACGCATAGCGGGTAATTCAAAATTTACATTTGAAGAAATGCTTACACTTGTTACTCAAGTGGAAGCGATCTTGAACTCGAGACCACTGACTCCGCTAACTTCAAGTATTGAAGATTTAGAGGTTTTAACTCCAGCCCATTTTCTTATTGGAAGGCCAATAACGGCTGTTGTTGAACCTTCTTTAACTAATGTTGAGAAAAATCGCCTAAGTGCTTGGCAAAATATTACGAAGTCAGTTCAGGCAATCTGGAAAAGATGGAGTCTTTCTTACTTGAATAACTTACAACAGCGCAGAAAATGGATAATTGATAAAGAAAATTTAAAAATCGGAGACATGGTTTTAGTCAGGGAAGAAAATCTTCCACCATGCAAGTGGTTTTTAGGGCGTGTAATAAAGCTATATCCTGGTCAGGATAATAAAGTTAGATTGGTAGATATAAAAACTACCAAAGGGATTTACAAAAGATCCATCTCCAGATTGTGCGTGCTGCCTATCGAGAAGTAAAAATGAATATGAACATTTATTATATTAATTTACTGTATTATATATATTACTCTAAAATTGTTAGTTAATTATGAAAATTTCTGTTTATTATAATCAGTTAATCTTTTTTCTAATTCTATGTGTTGTGCGAAATATTGATATTATGTTACATTCATTTATTTGTTATTATTTTATCTATTTATGTTATGTGAAATTGTAAATTTAAAGTTTTTGCAAAAAAAAATATTGTAAGTTCTTGCATGAGAACATAGCAAGGCCGGGCGGGATGTTGACGCATGCGCGCCACCCCGTCGCGGATCACCTGAGAAAAGGAGAACGATACGAGTGCTGATAGCACCATGACTTGACTTGATGCGTTATATAATTACTATTACAAACTACCTTACTAGAAATATAACCATCAAAAAATGCGGATAATTACTCAAATTTATGTCGAAATCCAAAGTTCATTTAAGTATGTTTTTATTGTATATATGTACATATTTTATTTAGTTTCTATTAAATAATATTAAAAAAAAAAAAAAAAAAGGTCCGTCGAAAAATAATCATTTGTAGTTAAGTTTCTACAAATAGAATATTTACTCAGTCTCATCTAAATTATTTAATACTTTATACTCCCTCCCGTTATTTCGTTGTAATTTGGCTTTCCATCGGCACTTTGCGATTTTTACCTCTCTGGTTCTTCATTTTCATTCCCCCTTCTTCCCACCAGTGAAACGTCACTGCACTGAGCGACCAATCAGGCGCGAATTACCATGAGAGAGGAGGGGTGATGAAAAGATGACGTCACGTGCACTAGGGGGGGGAGAAGGGGGAACGAAAATTAAGAACCAGAGAGGTAAAAATCACAAAGTGCCAACAGAAAGACAAATTACAACGAAATAACCTGAGGGAGTATAAAGTATTAAATAATTTAGATAAGACTGAGTAAATATTCTATTGTTTTGCCAAAATAGTAATTTAGAATATGTCATGTATCATGTCAGCTAGCATGTGGTTGCTTGTTACAGAATTTTTCTTGATTGAATTCTAGTTGTATTGAAGCTGTAGTTCTGAAAATGAGTGGGAGAAAAAGCCACTTAATTTGGAAACTAAGCAAAAGATTTTATATGAAGTTAGTGATGGGATTTTTAAAAACAACCAGCGATTGCAGCAAAGTATGAAATGCCTGCCAGTACTCTTTCAACAGTTACTAAGAATCGAGTAAAATTTTAAACAGCTTGTGCAATCAATCAGTTTGAGCCTGCAAGAAAATGGATGAGAACTGCCAAGAATGAAGAAACTGAAGTTGCTTTATTAAGATGGATAAGAGAAGCTAGAAACCAGAATATCATTTTTATTGTTTCTGTTTTGCAAGAAAAAGCGAAGTTTTTTGCAAAAGCTCTTAAAGCGTCAATGATTTTACATGCTGAAATGGATGGCTGTCAAGGTTTAAAGAACACCACGGTATTGTTTGCAAAAGGATATGTGGTGAACAGTCTGCAGTTAGTCAGGATAGTGTACATTTTAACCCTTTCAGGGGCGGTGGCTAGAGGGTCTATCCACCTACTTTAGAAATTTTTCTCTAGGTGTGCAGTGGCTACTTTTTCTATCCACTTTTATGAAAAGTTAATGTGTACTTCTAAAATTGAAATAGAGACGGCAACACTACAGTAACTTTAAGCAGGATGTGCCTATGACTTTTTTAAATGGACAAGTTGCGGGAAAATTTTTTGAAGTTTCTTTTATATATTTTTATGAAAAATAATTTTTTATTCAAAAGTATTTGCTGGTGTAAATATACTGTAATGCACCTTTTAAATACAACAGATTTACATATTATCTTAGATCATTAATTTTAGTTTGATTTTTGGGAGCATCTTTTAGGTGGATAGACCCTCTAGCCACCGCGCACATAAGACAGGTTCTGCTGGGGAAAAGAATCTCAATTTCTTTTCCTTTGAGATAAACAAAGAGGGTCTTTTGGGGTCAGTGAACTGTGATAAATATAAATAGTAAGGGATAGCAGAATGTAAATACAGATGTAAACAAGCGTGGGAGGGTTCTTACAAATTTACTTTACTATTCAGTATTTCTGTTTACAGTATAGAAAGAGGCTGCTTTTTTCTATTGCTCTTATATCGTGATTTTTAAAAATAAATTTTTATTTCCACAGCTTTTAAATTTAGTTAATTTCTCTAAATAATCTTAAATTAAATTTATATATCTTAATTTTTATCACAATAATGCCTAGAAAAGGCTTATCTTTGGATGAAGCTATTGCTCTGTTTGAAGAGCTACCCTCAGATGATGATTCTGCAGTATCTGGATCAGGAACAAATAAATTTTAAAGAACATTAATATTTTTAAAGTTTTCATATTTCTGTGTATGCAATTTGTGAATTGATTATTTCATTACAATATGAAGGTAAGAAATTATTGTCTTTTAGTTTATGTACTGAATCAATTTCAAAATTTATTGCACTTACAATGTAATTGAATAACTATAATTTTTATTCCTTAAATAGTGAATAATTTTTTCTTATTACTAATGCATAGAAGTTTCTAAACAAATTTTAAACAGCCCATATATGTGTGTATATATATATAATAAATCATTAAAAAAGGATAAAGAAGCATTATAATTTAAGTAATAATTAATTATTGTTACATTGTATTATTATAATTACATTTTCAAGGCATAGTTTCAATTTTATTCCTTAAATATATAAATATTTATTTCCATACGAAAATTAAGGTACATGACCTATGTGCGCAGTGGCTAGAACGTCTAGCCACCACCCACAAAAAAATCCCCACATGCTGAATTTTTTTCTTCATCAAATATGACTTGTAGGGAATGTTTACTTAATGATGTATATATATTTAAAAGGAAATTCAATCATTTTTACTTAGTGCCCCTGAAAGGGTTAAACAAGGCAAATAACAATGTCTAGAATGCCAAAAATAAATAACAGGAAAGCAGACAGTGGTTTCGGTAGCCTTTAGTGTACAGTCTTCAGTACGCTAAAGGCTACCGAAACAGCTGTCTCCTTTCCTGTTATTTATTTTTGGCATTGATTCTAGACATTGTTATTTGCCTTGTTTATCATCCCATGCCAAGTCTTCCATCAACATAGTGTAGATTTGTTTTTCTCTGAAGTATGGCTGGCTATTAAAAAAGAGTATGTACCTCATGATATTTTCAATGCAGATGAAACTGGCCTGTTTTACAAAGTGCTTCCTTCGTCTACATTAACTCTGAGAGGAGAAAAATGTTCACATGGAAAGTGTAGTAAAGAGTATTATAGTCATAGTATTGTAACTTGCAATATGGATGGTAGTGAACAATTACCCATATATGTTATTGAAAAACTCGTAAAACCACGTTGCTTTAAGTCTGTAAAGACTACCTGTTCGGTATACATTCACTAGAAATGCTTGAATAAATAAACAAATTTTTACAAAATGGTTATTAGAATTAGACTCAAGTTTTATCAATCAAAAAAGAAAAATATGCATTATGCCAGACAACTTGTACAGCCCATACAGATGTAAAAAGGCTAAAGTCAATAAAATGTGTTTTCTTCCATGTAAAAACTACAAGAAAACTTCAGCCACACGATTAAAGTATTCAGTGTTTAAAAACTCACTTCAGGAAAAAAATAATCAATAAAATTGCTGTGTGCTTTCACAAACAGATACAATTTTCTATCGATCTCTTAGAAGCTGTGTGTTTCCTAAGAAGTGCATGGAACACTGTTACTCCCACTGTCATAAAAAACTGTTTCAAGCATGGTAGTTTTCAAGGGGAAGATTTTGAACAAGGAAATGAAACTGAAACAGATGCTGTGATAGAAGAAGCAGTAAACAGAACATAAAAGTAGGTTACATAAGACGAATATAACTTCTTACAGGCCACTGCCTGTGGCCTATGGCCACACAGGCATCTTACACGAAAAACGACTACATCTTTCAGCAAGAACCGACGAATTTCTGACTGACTTCTGAAAACAAAATGTTTTCACTTCACTTTATGGATCGGCAAAATATAATTAGATATTTTGCCAAGAATGGTGACAGCGCAGTCTATATTGCTTTAAATGATAGGGAAGATGGCTCAATATCGATAGGCTATTTAATATATTCGTAAGAGTTTGACTTTAGCGCTACAAATTCTTATATATCTTTTTCTAGTGATTCATTTTAAAAATCATCCTAAATACATTTTCTGTTTTATCGGTTAATACTAATTTCAGTTAATATCAAAATATTTTTTGAACCCTTCGACTTTGTCTTAATGAGGTTTGACTGTATATATATAACCGATTTTTCAAACAAATATTATAAATTTAGGGAAAGAGATTATTATCTTTAAATTCAAATGAAAAAAAAAAAAAGAAGAAATGTGAATAAGAATGACTGAAACTGCTATTAAATCTTTATTAAATCAAAATAGATAATTGAAGTTTGAAATAAGTCAAAATTCAACATAACTAAGTCTGTAGTACATCAGTAAAATTCCCCTCTTTCTTTCTTCCTATGTTATCCAATGGGATTTTCATTGTTTTGTTTTATAAGAATATTGCATTCAAAAATGAAATTTTTCGAATTATGTTTTTTGAGTATTACTCTTTGAATATGCTGCCTTTTAGCTTAGTGAGCAATTTTTTGAAAAAATAAAATTAAATATTTTGTTTAGAGATCTAAACTTAGAGTCCTAAATTTACTTAATAAAATAAAACATTTAATTATTATTATTATTATTATTTTCAAAAAATTGCTCACTAAGCTAAAAGGCAACATCTTCAAAGAGTAATATTCAAAAAACAGAATTCGAAAAACTTCATTTTTGAATGAGATGTCCTTATAAAACAAAGCAATGAAAATTCCCTAGGATAACATGGGAAGGGAGAAAAGGAGTTATCTGAATGACGTATAGCCTTAACTTTATAAAAGACTAGAAATTTCAAAGGTTTTCAACAATAAATATTTTGCTAAACATGTATTTTTCAACTTATATAGTAATATATTTTTTCAATAAATTTACCTCTTTTTGCAGTAGAATGTGAAACCTAACACTAAACAGTAATGAAATTTTCAAGTTTTGCTTTTTACAAACCAATTTTAATGACTTTGACTGATTATAGCATCCATTTATTTATTAACAGTATGAAATATTTATTTATTTATTTTCAAAAGATTGATAGTTCAGTTAAACAAATCTTGTATGACAAAAGACTAATTTGAATTATCAAGCACATCGAATTTTCAAACTAAAATCAACAATTTAATATATATAGAGAGAGAGATAGATAAATACAATTACCTGAAATCTAAGAAATTCATCATCAATGCCTCCAGAAGAAGAATCTTTATTTTCATTTTCATTTTTACATACATCATCTAGTTTACCTGAAATTAAACAAGATTCATTATAGAAAATTTTGTGCATTTATTTGTTTTCAGATATAAAACTCTTCCGAAGCCTAATTTGAATTGTTTAACATAGGTTTACATAACATCATTATCTTACCTCTTAATATCCAACCTGTATTTATAGTATTAAATTTCAGGGTAAGAGAAAGTCGTGTGAGTGACACACCAGATTATTTATTTTAGATAACAACGGCAACAGTCACCACACAAACATGCTGCTTACTATACAGGGTTTCTGTACTAGTACCATACTTGAGCATGCTGCACATGTACAGAAAGCAAACACATTAACACATGACTGTTGATTGAGGTTCACAATGCCTTCAGCAGTATCTTCCCAAGCATGCATGTACAAAAATCTCAGTAGCATGGTTTTTAAAGGCCCTAGTTCTATTTTAATTTTTTTAAATATATGCCTCCCCCAGTCTCTTCCCTATTAATTTTAGAGTTTAAAGTATGCACAATTGATTCCTCACCTCCCAAAACCCAGTAACACAGTTTTTGTAGAGTTTAGCTTTATAAATTTTTAAATATTCCCCATTCCCAGAGCTGCCAACCTAATCCGGCAAGTTGTTAGTACAGCCCCTTTCTCTACACCACTTAATTTTTAGAGTAATTCTCTTCAAATATATTTACGATGAATTAAGAAAACAAATACTCTAAAAATTAAGTGGTGTAGAAAAAGGGGCAGTACAAACAATTTGCCGGATTAGGTTGGCAGCTCTGCATTCCCCTAATAATTCTTGATATAATATGTACTACAACACTTTAACTTTCTCTACTATTGTACACCTGGAATTGAAGATCTCAGGAGAACAATATATAGGTTGCAAGTTTATGCTGATCACCCAAAATATGGAGTCTTAGGACTCCAGGAGAATGAAAAAATGTGGGTCAAATTATATAAAAATTAGGACACTTTCTATGGAAGAAGCCAGTTCCAAATTGTCCTGTTTTTTTCTTTTTTTTTCTTTTGGTAAAATTTTCTTAAACTTTGCTTGCTATAGGGGAAGTGGTCAAAGATAAGCAGGGCTCAAAGCAATCAAATAGGAAAATATAGGAATTTTTTTTACACAAATATAGGAACATAAATTCAAGAGAAGATTGAGAGATTCAGTAAAAACAAACTTTTCTCTAACATTATTTTGTAATATCGGAATAATTAAATGACTTTGTAAACAAAACACCCTAATTTAACAGATAAAATAAATGAACAGATCTATTATTTTATAAAAAACTAAACCATGAAGTAAACATTTAAATTTAAAACATTTTAAAATATACAACCTTTTTAATTCTTCATGTCACTTGCCGACTAGTTTTGCATGGGGCACCCCCAGCTTGTTCTCCAGCGATATGGCGTTCAAAGTTAGTTGAAACTGACGTTTTACTCCCTCTTCTTCTCTTTTAAAGACTCAGCGCCACTGCCCCATCGTTGCCATTGCAATTATTAAAATTCGACAATATTTCTACAGATTCCCTAACCATGGCATAATTGTGGTTTTGATAATTGGCTATTTTTCACACCTGCTCGAATTTAATATTGATATTATCGTCCCTATTAATTTGCATTAAAGCAGTAGTAATTTTTCCTGTAGCGATATTGTGACTGTGTTCTTTAATACGGGTTTTAATTTTTCTTTTAGTTTTTCCAATGTAACACATTTCTCTGCCATGGCTGTCATTATAAGTTATTTTATTTATACCGGCGGTTTCTGAAGGGTTAATTTGGTCTTTGTCGCTTCTAATCAGCTGAAATATGTTAGGGTTTGGGTTTATGGGTATGTTTATATTATGTTAGGCTGCAACTTTTTTAATTTCTCTATCATGTACGAATAACAGAAAGTAAAAACATATGATGAATATAGTAATTACCTTGTAATAGTGAAATAACTTCAGTCAGTTTTCCCTTAAGTTGTAGAAGATCAGCTCTCTCGGCATCAGAAGCATTTTTCAATGATTCCTCAACAACAGCTAACTAAAATGAATCAGGAATAAAATCTTTATTTTCTAAAATATCTACATATTTTTAAAACTTTATTTAACAAAAGACTGAAACTAAGGAAGAAAGTTTAATACATAAATATCATTTTCCTTGAATTTGCTGTATTTTTTGCTATTAAATCCGAACAATTTTGGCCGCGTTAATCATCATTAACAGATTTTTTTTTTTTTAGTATAAATGTATCTTTAAAAAAAAACAGGAAATGTATTTTATTTCTTATTAATCTTCAAAGTCTGGAAGAGAAGGGGAAAGACAATTGTAATAATATTAATAATTCTTAAACATTTATCTAATTGAGAGCTAAATTCTATATACTATTTCAATTATGCCCAAACTCTTAATTGAAAAAAAATCTAAATTAATACTTAAAAAAAAAAAAAAATCACAGAAATGTTTTTCTTATTTAATTTATTTTCTTTTATTGTAACTTATACTAATTTCTGTATGCAAATATTTCATTAATTCTTTTGTTTTTCAAATTTAATTTATAATCTTATTTATTTTATGTTATAGCTGATAAAAAGAATATTACAGAATATGTTTAAAATCATAATATATTATTTTTTTACTTGAATTTGCATATTATGCAAGTACTTAACCCAAAATATATTTTTTAGGCATGACCAAAAATCTGGAATCGCTGCAGTCTCGACGATTCCGGATTTTTGGCTTTGTACTATATACCTAATACATCAACTCAATATTTCTTTACACACTGTGGTTTAATTTGCCTCAATTTCTATTACATATATTGTCTTATATAATTTTAAAAATGTTTTCTTAATTCAACCTACAGCACAAACCATGTAAAAATTTTAACAATGTAAATCCAATAAGAAGTGTGTCAATATCAAGATTGCAGATTGAGAAATAAGGAAACTAGTACTGTCTATAAACCCATGAAAAAAAAAAATCAGGCTAAAAGTTTAGAAAGTTTTATTTGACATTAACAGGGATCGATCTAGGCAAAAATTGGGTCCCCTTTGCTGCCTCTTCACAAAATTCCATACCATAAAAGGGTACCCTTCACAAAATTCAAATCCATAAAAGGGGACCCTTCACAAAATTCAAATCCATAAAAGAGGTCTTCACAAAATTCAAATCTATAAAAGAGGACCCTTCACAAAATTCAAATTTATGAAATGAGCCCTTCATTCATAATATTTTGTTTTACAAAAGTAATCTTTTTATAAAATGTTTCCATGTTTTCAGTGTTATTTTTAATTAATTGGTTCGATGAAACTATGTTAATTTGATATTAAACATTATTTAGAATATGATTGTTAAAATGGAAGGTTTTATACACGATATATTATATATATATATATTTTTTGCTGCAAATTATTCAGACAATCGTCACCTGTACTGTACCACTCCTTGAACTTATCAATCTTCATCAAACTTTCCAAGTAGCAACCTCTTGTAAACTTCAAAATAAAACATTTGAAATGTTTGGAATTATTTGTTTTTAAGTTATGCTGATAACATACATACTACACAAAGATCAACTATTAAAAATTTGACTTTAGTATTCAAGGGATTTCAAAACGCATAATACAGTAAACTGTCGTTAAAATGGCCCCGTTTAAGATGGATTTTTCATTATTACGTACAAAAACAGAATCCCCATCTAAGGCCTATAGGTACTGCATGTAATAAACATCACTTTATACGTACAATTCATTCGTTAAGATGAACATTTTTTTCCCTCAAAGCTTACTTTCTTCGAAAAAGAGTCAGTTTCAAAAATTTTTTTCAAATTAAAGTTTTTTTTTTTTTTTCTTTTAACATGAAAAGGTGCAATAATAAAAGGGTTAATATCTTTCACTCTGTGCTATTACACCATGGGAGGTAAACAGTATTGATTGACAGTGACAGTTGAAGTCAACAATTTGCACCTGTCTCCACTTCTATTGTGGAGACATATCAAAGGGTTCATTATTGGAAATGTACCAGAAGAAAACATAAAAGAGTGGAAAGAAAATTTGTTGTGCTTATCAAGGACTACGAACTATCAAAGCTAAAAACATATTTAACATTTATGAAACAGGACTTTTTTATAAAGCTCAGCCTTCTCATACACTTTAGACGAGAAAAATGCATAGGCGGCATACATTCAAAATTACGCTTTACTGTACTTGTAGGGGCTAACATGGAACTTCAATTTATGAACTCCTGTTATAATGGACTCTCGTTAATATGGACAAAAACTGCCAGCCCTTGATTGTCCGTTTTAACGAGAGTTCACTGTGTTCAAAAAACAAGTGCAGAAAATTTAATTTTAGAAAAATAATGCTTTATTTACTGTATGGGTATGGGGAATTAATTTCCATTTCTGAGAAGTTTTTCTGGACATAGTAAAACATAATAAAGCACTTTTTCAAATTACATTCCATAGAAAAGAATTTTTTGCTTAATTTCTGGTAGTCCAGTATGCTGTCAAATTATGTACATACCACATTGCAGTGGCGCAGCGACGGGGGGGGGGCAGCGGGTCCGGACCCCCCTATGAGCTAAGATTTATTATTCGGAAATTTATGCATTATGCAGGGCCTGATTATCGCAGTGGCATGTGGGGCCCGGGGCCCTGATACTGAATAGCAGGGGGCCCTAAAACTAATTTCTTTTTTTATTATTTGATCACTATTTGTTCTGTGTAAAAAAATTTTGGTCACTTTTTCAACTATTTTCACATCGTCAAGTACTGGTGTGGGTCTAAGAAAGCATGTGTGCCTCAGGCCTTACATGAAGTCAAGCAGGCCCTGGCATTACGTATAAAAATTCGACCAGAAATTTGTAGAAAAATCGACATATTTTTACTTTCCAAACATACGTATGTAAGGAAAGTATTGTAATTATGCCAAATAATCCGACTGCAACAATTTGAAGTTTGAATTTTCTACACGATTTGAGGTTCCCTAAGTTCATTTTTGCTATATTTACGGTGATGTATGTATGTATGTGTGTGCCTGCAAGTGAACACGATAGCATCTAAAAGCATTGTTTCAATAAGCTGAAAGTGTGTACGTATGTTATAAATCACTTTAGCGAGAACCCTATTGATTTTGATGAATTTAGTCCTTATAGTTTTTTTCTTCTTACAGACACACAAATAAAAATTTCTTATCATTATGTCCTATGGGCCCAACTTTTTTTAAAGTCAACTTCAACATGAGTGCTTTATTCCACGCGTGAGCAGAGATTTTTCAGAGTGAAGCACCAGGAGTTAAAAAAATAAATAAAAATAAAATAAAATAAATTTTTTAATTCCTTAAAAAATCCTAAGTGCAACAGAGAAAGCTATTGCCTGCGTTGACGAGACAAGTCCGGACGGCGGAAAGGAAGCAGGGCGTCCCCCAAAACACGGTAAACCGTTCAGAGTCTCGCAATTAGTAAAAAAAGAAGAGGGTGGAGGCATAAATTTAAATAATTATAACAAAATTCAGAAAAAATCTTTAGTGAAATAAAATATAGAACTTATAGCATCTATATGCCTTATTCAACAGAGGTGAAAATTTATACACAAGTTATGGGTCTCCATCGCACAAACAGTGTAGATTTTGGTGAATCTAGCACGTACAGCTTTACTAAAATGACACAAAGAAAAATTCTTTATCATTATGGCCTATGGGCCCGAATTTTTTATGTGCGATAACGGCTTTGTAATGTGAGTCGATATATGTGAGTGAACACGATAGGGACTAAGTTCAAATGAGCTGAAAGTTGATACGTATGTTATAGGTCACCGTAGCACGAACCCAAATGAATTTGGTAAATTTAGCCCTTTTTTTTACGGAGACAAAAAAAAATTCTAATTATAGCCTATGGGTAGAAATTACTTAAGTGCGATAGCGTTTAAATGCCTTATTGGACTGAATTGAAAATTTATATACATATTATAGATCACCGTCACACGACGGGTAGGTAGGAATTTTGTAGAATCTAGCACTTGTAGTTTTTTTCCAGGGACACCACAACGAAATTTTTTTTATCAGTATATGGCTAATGAGCTCAAATTATTTAAAGTGTGATGGTGCCTAAACGCCTTATTCGATTGAGCTGAAAATTTGTACACATATTATAGGTCACAGTTGCACGAACTGTATAGATTTTGGTGAGTTAAACCCTTATTGATTTTTACAGGGACACAACAAAAAATTTTTTATCATTATGATCTATGGGCTCAAATTATTTGAAGAGAAATAGTGTAAAATTAAACAGTATACTCAAACATCATATTATAATTTTCATTTTTGCTTATTTAACGACTTTTCTTTCTTTAATTTATTTATACAGCCATTAATTACTTAAAGTTCGGAAAATCGAGTGGAGTCACTCCAGATTTTTTCTTTTATAAAAGCCTTATTGTCTTATTACATTCTCTCTTCTCTTTAAACATATTAAATTAACATGGTATATATCTCATAAATCCACTCTAACCCTATATATGAGTATGCTAGCAAAATTGTTTCACAATACATATATTCTTGATTTCCACTTAAATTTCTTCAGAAAGTATCCAAGGGGCGAATTATATTATCCTTTTTTGAAAGAATGTTTTTCGGCAAGCTCGGGCAACAGCTTTCAGAAAACATCTGATTCTAGCGTCAAAGCACTAAATTACCTTTTCACGGAAGGTGACAAATTATTTTGAAACTGGAAACATGGGAACAATGATCTCTTAAAATTGAAGTTGAAATCCCTCTTTTTGATCTCTCGCGTTATGTCGGCTTTGCGGCAACATGCGTTGTGCGCTATTATTCATTCTTCAGACCAGACGACACCCCACACAGGTCGCCGTTGGCAAGTATTCCTGAAATTTTTCTTTGTTTACATACATCTAGAATTTCTAAGAAAAAGGGATTATGGACGAGGGTCAGTTTGGGAGAAGACTTCTCCGAGAAGTTCAGAATCAATGAAACAATTTAAGTTTCTCAGCCAGTTACAGATTTTGATTTGTTTTTTTCGACAAAAAAAGGTAAGCACATTTTTGTTCATGTTTTAAATGGTTTAATATATAAATTCAATTTACGAAATGTTAAAAAAAATTGTATTGGAGTAGGGTTAAGTCCGATTATCTTCTATAGGGATCTAGGTCTGAGTGGAATGCCCTCCGGTCTTTATGAATGATTCTAGTCCGTATTCACGTGAGTTTCGGAGAAAACAACGACAAACACTGTACGGCTAGACAAAGGAGCGCGACCTGGGCTCATCCAAAAGGACGATAAGTCTAGTTTTAAATGTTGTAAATCAATAGTTAAATATATAGATCTAAATCAACAGAAAGTGGAAAAACTCAAAAAAAATTAATCTCGAATTTTAATAAATTAATCAAAAATTAAAAAAAGTTAAATTTATTTACAAATATAAGATTTAAAGTTCTTTTTTTATTTGGTATTTCTTAAAAAATAGTTTATTTATGCACTTATTTATTTAATATTTTTTCAAATATATAATTGTAAGGAATTATACTCGTATTATGCATTTTTCATCTAAATAAGTTCAACCCATGTACAAATTTAGAAGTTTAAAACTGAGTCTAGAGTTAAATGTTTCTTGGTTGGATCTAAAAAAAAAAAAAAGAAAAGAAAGAAATATATGCTTCATAATCTAAAAGTTTTTTTTTTTTTTAATTAAAATAATGTTTAACGAATTTTCCTATTTAAGATTTATGTACAATTTTAATTTAATCAAAATCCTGAAAGGTAGGAAAACACTTAATTTTAAAAGAAACTCTTACTGTTTTGGATAAACTTTTGATTTGAACCAAAATTTGTGGATGAAAGTAAACATCTTTAATGTGATTTAATTACTTTTTTTTTTGTCATTTCCATTGTGAGGAAAACTGCATGGGATTTTAAAATAATCCTTGAGAAAAATGACATGTACAGTCGGCAGCAAAAGTATCCGAGCTCTGGCCAATAATTCCGATATCAAAAAAGTACACTTAATACTGTTATATTAAACAAATCCTTGTCGAATCATGTTTTTAGACTGACTAAGGACATGAATCGACAAGAATTTATTTAACAAAGCAGTATTAAGTGTACTTTTTTTAAACAGGGATTATTGTTAGTGCTCGGATACTTTTGCTGCCGACTGTAGTTTACAGTTTTTCAGCTTGTGATTTGAATTGAATATTAAACTATTATGATATGAAGGGGGTCATTACAAATTTTTCATTTATATCTTTCAAACATAATGAATAAAGTACTTTCTGGCACATCCTTTGCCAGAAAAGAAAAAAAAAACCAGTTATTTTTATAAAACTACTGGCATAGTTATTTTTGTTCAATTACATGTTATAGATTCTGAGAGATAGTTTTAAAAAATTTGTAGCATTGCAACAACACTTGTTAAGCTATATACGCAAAAGTTAGACCAACAGTTGATATCATTGTTGTTGTTGTTATTATTATTATTATAAAGTAAGTATCACTGATATAAAATTCGGCAAATTCCACGTGATAGATTCTGTGGTAGATCTTTCAAAAAATATGGTAAAAAACTTATTATTTCATAATGTTATTTGCTCCAAATTATCACAATGTAACAAAATGAGACATTTTGTGAAATTATATGCAATTGATCATGCGTTACTGGGGGAACGAAATTCTTGCACATCATTCAATAAAAAGGAAGGAAGAAAATAATAATAATTATTATTATTATTATAACAAAGGAACTCGCTAAACAAAGAGGGATAAATGGTGTTGATGTTGGAGTACCCTCCATTTGGTCGTTTCAAAGGATTCTAGCCCGTGTTCACGCGAGTTTTGGAGAAAGCCACTGAAGACTGCGAAACCGAAGAGCGTGACCTGGGTTCGAACGAGGGCTTTTAGATATTTGAGAAAGCCCTGGTTCGAAACCTGCATTTTCTGTCGACCAAGTGTGCGGAAAAATTGTCAAAACATTCAAATAAAACAAAATCTCGCAAAAAATTAACTGAAAGCTGAAAAAAAGAAAATTAAATTAAAAAAAATAGAAGAACAAGGCAGAAACTGGGGGTAGTTATTAAGTCTTTCAACAACAGTTCAAGTCTTTAGAAACACAACTAGATACATTAGAATGATATGGAAGAAAGTTTTATGATGGCCAAGCAGTACAAGATTTTGTTGGTTTCTTGTTAAGCTTTTCCTAATTATATACACAATTATGTGCACAATGTAAATTTTTCATATTTTATTTATGTAACTGCCGTATGGAACAAAAAACAAAAAAAAAAAACTAGCATGTTGCGGCCACCGCATGACTAACTTATATATTTTTTTATACAAATTCACCAGCAAAAGTAATTTATTAAAATTAGCTTCAACGATGATTGCAGACGATTTACACCCTAAATATATAATAAATAATAGTATAACATTAAATGCCCTATGAAAGTCAATTTTATTCTCTATATGACATCTTTAAAAAAAAAGCTTTTTTTTTTTTTTAATTAAAAAAATCGATAACTTTATTTTAAATTATCGCAAGTCGATGGTTCAACCATTCGTTTTAAAGGTATTGTATGGACGAGCTTCTTTGAAAGATACACTCCCCCTCACTCGGGGGACTTCCCTCCAGAGGCGAAAGCATTGCTCCTACATATACAATTTTTTCCCCAGTTAACTATCATTATTTATTATAACTATTATTATTATTTTAATTTCATAATGATTATTAAAAAATAATTCTCTTTACGTATTTATACCTAATTTTGTCCGATACCCTCATGTTAAAATTTTAGAAAAGTGGGATGACAATGCCACCTGTTGAACAATTTCTCCCAAAATTTGATAGGCACTAATTTATGTCAAAGTGCATCTATATATCAAATTTTCTGAAATTCTGTGCTGTAACACCTGAAATACATTTGCCACAAAATTTTGTCACACACACAGACAGACATTTTCTAAAAGTGCTCAAATCGTGTTCTAGACTTCGCAAAACGTTTAAATTCCTCGAAACACGATGTCAGAATTTTTCACGAATCTAATATTTTCTTCTATTAAATATCGGAGAAAGTAAAAATAAAACATGAAACGATTTGTAAAGATATTTTTGGTCCATTTTCAGAGATTTTACCCCCGTTTTGCATTTGAATATGTTAATTTTATTTCGAAATTTGAGGATATGACTTTGAATCGTGCTGTTAAGGTCATCCCTTTTTAATAAGAAAAAAATGTGATATGCAAAAATCTTAAAATAACTCGTAAAGTATTTTTCCTCTTATTATTTAATGTAATTATTATAATTATGTTAAGTATGGTAGGTTTCTCAGATGTGGTAGCCCATGACAACCTAAAAAGGGGGGACCGATCTATTGAACCAGAAAAAAATTTACAAATGAAGTGAAAAAATTGTTGCCTGTATCAGTCCCATAGACTAAAACTATAAAGAGCTGTCAAATATATCCAATTTCTGGATAAACTTCGTACCAGATTTCTATAATACCTCATTAAATAAAATCGGACGAAAACACGATCAATGATTTCTATAAAAAAATAATTGTAATTTTAAAAATTTAAATGATGACAGCTATAAAAAAACTCACATATAGGGCCCGATTTAGACTACCTGGAGCCCCGGGGCAAGCTTTTTCTAGGGGCCACGCTTGCAGTGGCATAAAAGGTCTTTACGTTGCAGAATACCTACATACGATTCTGAGTGGGCCCCTTAAAGGAGAGGGGCCCACATGCCTTAGAGTTAGTCAGGGCATATACATAAAATAGGTTTCAAATGGCCCTGCATTCTTTATAGTTTTTCTTTTTGGACCACCCCTACCGAAATTTTCTGGCTGCGCTACTGCCACATTGTATACTTAAACATAGTCCTATATTAATAATGCACATCACAACCTAAAATGCACTTCCAGCAATTTCCTTGTATAGTCAAACTATACTCTAGTTCTTTTGGGTAGCCCTCTAAAAGAATGGTGAACAATTTTCACAGTATATTCTACACAAAATCTAAATTATACATATAAAAAATATATGATTATGTCATCTATTTTGTTTAATTTATGCTATATTTGATATATAATGCATTTGATGTTTAATGCAGACTATAATTTATACTCAATTTTATATAATAAATTCTTTTTATGATTCGATTTTATATAATAAAACCTATAACTCATGGCTTGAAAATTAGATGAATCTAGAATTTGGTTAAAATATCTTTCTTTTACAGCAGCTTCATTGTGAGCTGTTATAAAAGAAAATACCTGTACTGTATATATATTTATGTACTGTACTATACTGTAATAATGTGGATATGGAACAAGCATTAGATACTGTACTAGTAATAGTATTATAAACATACCATAAAAGAAAAGTATAACTTGGGTAGTATTAAAATGACAGATCCCATCAAACATGTTTAAACATTTGTATTCTAAGCCTGATCAAAATGAATAGTACATTTAAATGAAAAATCATAGCTAAACATGGTTAGTAAGTTATATGCAATTTTAATTTAAAGTAATAATTACCATTTAAAGAAAATGAATGATTGTAACATTAAGTATTTATTACTACACTCACATTAAAACTAAAACTTTAAAGACAGAAGTTTTTCACAGTCCTAGAAGATTATTATTTTTGAATGCATCAGTATTAAAGGTGACAATAATTAGATTTAACATATGTTTAATAAATGATCAATTATACTTTTAAAGTTACTGATGTAATTAAGTACTCTTATTTTTAAGCAATACATTTTCATTAGTAAGCTTACTTCTAGCTAGCACCTTAAGTAAAATAAAAATTCAAAAATAACAATTATACTTTTTGAATGGTTGCATTACTTGAATTATCAATTTTACATTTTAGAAAAATTATATCAATCCTTAAAGTAAATAATGATATTAGTATACATAAATAAGATGACTAATATTAGTTACTGGCATTAGAAAGCAAAATTTAAATCGATTCTGATTCTGAACATCTGCAAAACAGAAAATTTCGACAAGAAAGAAATAATTGAATACACAAACATTTTTGAACAAGAAGTACGTAATTAAATAAAATAAAAATAATGAGAAAAAGAAATAGATTTTGTACTGATATTTTAGACTGTAAATATTGAGAAAGGAGACATTTAAATTAAAATAATGAGCTATCGGTTCCTACAAATACAATTTTTGAAATGTAAATATCGAGGTAAAATTAAATAGATGTGATGAGAAAAACAGATGTATATATATAGATAGATAGATACTTCTTGTTTGAATTGTGTGATTGACTCATCCATAGCAACTTTTGATTTTTAACAATTTTTTTTTACATTTACTTATGTAATCTACATATTTCTATTTCATGAAAAATAAATAAACAAAACATTTTACAGAATCTGTTACTTCTGCAACGATTTCTGTTCCTTGCAGTGTTGCCAACATAGATGAAACATCAGAAGAGTATAGAGCAGTTTCATATGACGCCAGAGTGACGTGATTGGAGGACAGTCAACTCCACGTGCTCCCTCCACAATTTGCTTGATTGTTTTCCTGTTCAGCATTTAAGATTCAGCCTCTGAATCAGTTTGACTGATATTATTGATCACTGAAACATCTTATCCATAATCGGTCGAACGATATCTAATGGAACATGATTTGACAAGGGTTTATCCGCGTTTGTAATGATCGATAGATGGCGCTTTCTCAACTGAAGTTGTCAGTAAAAGTAAATATAATAGCCACGTGTATTTATTATTGTTCGTTCTCCGCCATTATATCATGGAAAATCGATTGCATAATAAGATGCAATGAAAAATATTGAGTTTTATTATTTAATAATTCCAGTGTATTTTAACTGCATCTATATGTTATCTTACAACAAAGGTACAGTCGGGAAAAAAAAACGCAACACTCAATGTAACTTCGTTGCTAATCGATGTAGAAAAATGTAATAGGTATCTTTCGATGGGGAATTGTGAGTAGATTCAGAAAATGGGCTGAAATTTTGAATTGGGGGTCGTCTACATATTAAAACGCGCACCAACTTTGATTTTTTCAATAGTAATGCCCCCTTTTTATTTTATATTTGAACTCCTAGGATCGCGAGAACGCGAAAAAGTATTTTGGTCGTATATTTTACTTATTTTTTCACAGAGTTATAAGCGTTCAAAGTTTGAAGGTGCTAATGTTAAATTCATATTTTAAACTTTTATTAATATCTTCACAAAAAAATAACTTGATCGATATAATTTTTTTTTTTTTTTTTTTTTTTTTTTTACGAGATACAGTGAAGAAACCCAAACATAATCCATCATTTCTTTTGATTCTGAAAAATATTTTTAATTCTGAAAAATATTAATAAATTCATATTCATAAAAATTATGAATTATGACCAATATTAATTTTTACATAAAATGAATCCTAATGCTGAAAAATAGGGGTGTGCAAATTTGCAGCTCATTCCAGTTATTAGTTTTCGAGATATGAATAAATCTTTCTTTTGGAGTCGTTTAGGGGGCCGTCTCTTATAAAGTTTTGCATGAGATAACGAATCAAATCTTAAAAAATAACAAAGAAAATTAAACAAAATATTTTTGTTTTTTATTTACGAGTT
Organism: Salticus scenicus; assembly: GCA_963930645.1. Taxonomy (NCBI): domain Eukaryota; kingdom Metazoa; phylum Arthropoda; class Arachnida; order Araneae; family Salticidae; genus Salticus; species Salticus scenicus. The sequence goes on from OZ005658.1 coordinate 267,233,275, forward strand.
AAATTATATAACAACAACGTCAAACACAAAGAAGTGAAACAAAAATGATGATTTTTAGACATTAGTGTTAGCATCAAGAATTCCTGTTTTCGAAAGAAGACAAGCCCCGCCTTCATCGTTCTTCAAAACAAAACAATATAGAAAAGAAAAGTAAATGTGACATTGAGTATTCGTGTTAAACCTCTTATTTTATATTGACAAAAATATGCCCAAGTGGTATTTACTTCATCGATTAATTGGTAATAAATTTTGAATCTTTTAAACGAACACTAGAAGAAAAAAAAATTATTTAAATAGGCGGGGTTTACTGTTTTAAATAGAAAAATAGGTTTAGTGTGAAATTGTCAAGTATAAAAAACGAATGGAATTGGAATGCAAGACAGACTTGTAAAATCGTTTCTCAACTACCGTCATAGTTTAAAAAGGCTTAATCATTTGCTTCATATATTGCTTTATTTTATTTTATTTTATTTATTTATTTTGTAGGGAGGAGGATTATTATTTTAAGGACACTTTAGTCTTTAAAATTTTAACAATATATTTTAACTTTATATATTTTTAAAAACATACTTTAACTTTCATAAATATATTTTAACACGCAGGATTTTGTCTTTTTGACAGTAAGACCCGCCTACGGGTGTTATACTCGCAAAATAAAATATTTCAGAACAAATTTTCTGTATTCACAATTATATTACAAATGGATATACATTATAATTGTATTCTTTCTAATCAATATAATTCTATCCATAGTATATTTTATTGCAAAAATATGAACACTGGGTACACACGTAAGAAATATGTCAAACACAAATTTCGAAAGAAACGCTCACTGACAGAGTTACAGATTTTCAAATGGCGTGAATCTACGTCAGCTGTCGCGAAAGAGTTAATTAAGAAATCATATTTTCAGAGAAATTATAAAACGAATCGTACAGTTCCAATGAGTTCAACTGACCCAAAACTGGTAAGTGCGATTAAAATTGTTTAATATTTACTTCATGAACCCTTACAATAATTTATCCGAAAAGATTTAGTTTATGCGTTGTTGTATATATATATATATATATATATATTATTTCATTTCGTATATTATGTTACACCTACGAAAGGAAATTTAAGCTTTATTGGTGATCAGTACAGCCATAATAGACACCTTTACTTGAAAAATATTGCACTTTTTTCAAAGAGTACTGTATGGAACAATCGCAAGTGTAATGTATTTAAATAGACCTAAAATTATCTAAAAAAGTACTGAAGTATATACAAATCTAAAAAACTGAATTCCGAATAATTAAGAAACTGTAAAACGTAAATATTTTTATTAATTTTTATAATTCCTTTCTTCCTGAATGATTTCCGGTGTGAAACATTAAAATTTTGCCTATTTCTTGTAGGATCTTAATTTTATTTTTCTACATTTACAGATAACCCCCTAACACATTTTTGATTATAACTGTATAAATACTAAAGTTAAAATATACAAACAGTATACTTTTCCGCACTGCCAGACTCTCAGAAATTCGAATATGAAGTCGAAATTGGGTGTTACTATTGAAAAATTCAAAGTTAGCGCTCATTTCAATATGTAGATGACCCCTAATTCAAAACTTTACGACATATTCAGAAAATGCTTTTAATTTCCTGCTGAATTATGTCTATTAGATGTTCCTGCGTCAATTAATAACGAAATTACAGCGGGTGTTGCGTTCTTTTTTCCCGACTGTACATTAAAAAAAATATATATATACGCTGCTCGACATTGAAAATGCAACACCAAGAAGGAATGATAATAACGGAATGAAATTTGTTGGACAAATACATTATAGTAGGAAGAAAAATTGATTAAAATTTCAGGAAATTTGGAGTAATATGTGCTGAGAAATCAGTACATAAAGCAGCGACCTCTGTGAGCAATAACAGCACATATCTGCCTAGGCATTGAATCGAACAGCGATTGGATGACATGTACGGGTAGAGCACTTCATGAAGCTTCAACACGATGCCACAATTCATCGATCGAAGTTACTGGTGAGTGGTGGGGGCAGTCACTTTTCAACGATTAAACAGTCATTTTCATTAGTGCGAGATCAGGAGAATGCGCTGGCCAGAGCAACAGTCGAACACATTCTGTATCAAAGAAGGTCCGGACAATACAAACAACTTGCGGTCGTGCATTATTTTGCTTAAATTTTGCGCTACGGAGGCCTCGAATACAGGGCAGAGGGGCGGGCCTTAACTTATCAGAAATTTAATGGCCGCTGTTCAGAGTGCCAGGAATACGAACATGAAGTAATCGAGACGTGTATCCAATGGGAACCCATAACATCATTGCAAATGATGGACAGTATGATGATGTCGAATCCCAGCTGGCAATGTGCATTATTCATAATGCCATTAAATACGGGCAAGTCAATCTTGATGCTGTAAACAGGATTGTGATTTGTCTGAAAAGTGACTTCACGCCATTCCTGCATCCAGGTTCATCATTGATCACACATTAATGGCGCCCATATTAGTGATGCAGTTTTGAGGGTAATCAGAATTTTGGTAGCCGCATACTGAGTCACCGCCTGGATTGATGGTATGTTGTACCATTGGATACACGTCCCGGTCACCTCTTGTTTTCATTCCCGCCACTCTGAATACCAGCCATTACATTTCTGACGAGTTAAGGCCTATAGCTCTGCTGTATGTTCAAGGCCTCTGAAACGCAACATTTAAGCAGGACAATGCACGACCGCAAGCTGTCCATATTGTCTGGACCTTCATTGATGCCGAGTGTGTTCGACTGTTGCTCTGGCCAGCGCGTTCTCCTGATCTCGCACCAATGAAAATGACTGTTTAACCCTTTATCTACTGACGGTACTTATAAGTACCACCCACTTCAAAATTACATGGAACAACCATTTTTATGAATATTCTGATGATATTTAGCAAGAACACTCTTTTAAGTCCACTCTTCCAGGATGCATGGCAGCACGGGTTTTATGATGAGTATTTTATCGGGGAAGGCGAATAGTTTTAAAACTGAAATTTCGTTTTCAGCTGCCATTTTGATCGGATTGACAAGATTGTCATTTTTGTTCTGTAAAAGCAGTTAAAGTCAAAAGGTAAATGCCTTATTTTTTTAGATGTTAGTTAAGACCTTAGAAAACGATTTCACTATTTATTTTAAGTGAACAGTGTATATAATTTATCTACAAAAAAGACACTTAAAATGTACAAAAAAGCCAAGCTCAAAGAAAGAGAATTGATTAAAGTTGTGTCTAAAAAGGGTGTGATATCAAATTCCCAAGCTTACATTCAAATACTTATTTAATATTCCCTTTTAACTAAATTTTCACATGTGAATCAAGTGCCTTATGATATGTTGATAGAAATCCTTCTTTCCTGTACTAAATACATCATCATAGCGTGCTTCTGAAAAATATTATTATTTTTAATTATGTATGATGGGCTTGGCGGCCATCTTTCAAAGTTTTACGTTAGTTTGAATTCTATAAATCTCATCAAATATAGGATGAGTTGGTTGATTGGTTGGTTAATTGAGTTTTATATCGCACTAGTGCTGCGCAATGAGAAATAATTATAGGATGGGAGGATGGGAGTGCGCCAAACTTAACGCTGTTAAAACTTAAATTGATTCAACTTGTGTGCTTAACGGGGCTTTTGCGATGTTTTTAAACATTTTTTTTTCTTTTTTAATCTGAATATTTCAACCCCTGTTGAATGGAATAACCATATTATTTTTACGAGATATTTATTCCAAGAAGCTAAATTCAAATTGGGTAAATATAACGGGGGGTGGAAGCTTCTATGCTTCCCTCCCCCCTCTCCTTCATGTTTTTACGTTAATTTAAATTTTTATATTCTTTATTCCCGGCATTTATAGGATGGAAGTGCACTTAATACTAAATAATTATAAGAAATCATGTTATCGAAATATTTCCGTCTCTGCTGAATGGAATAGCAAAATTAATTTTATAAGAGATATATTTTCAGAAACTTCTTTCAAATTGTGTGAATGTTTATTCATTACTTGAAAGATGGCCGCCAAGCCCATCATACATAAATAAAAATAATAATATTTTTCAGAAACATGCTATGATGTATTTAGTACAGGAAAGAAGAATTTCTATCAACATATCATAAGGCACTTGATTCACATGTGAAAATTTAGTTAAAAGGGAATATTAAATAAGTATTTGAATGTAAGCTTGGGAATTTGATATCACACCCTTTTTAGACACAACTTTAATCAATTCTCTTTCTTTGAGCTTGGCTTTTTTGTACATTTTAAGTGTCTTTTTTGTAGATATCATTTATTTTTTTTAAATAGTTTTTATATTTACTGGAATTAACATGATACTTTACATCAGATATGTCCTGGATTTCAACTCAGCTTTCGTGCGATGTTGTTCTTTGCGTTAAACTGTATTACAAAGTTTTCTTTGCGTTAAACTTTCCATAATTCTGGTTGCTAGACATTATCCATGGGTTTCATATTTCCATCACAAAACTTTCTTCTACATTTTCCTATACATATTAACGCAGCACAAATTATTTATTATTTTTTTCATCGTGAATGCTGAATATTATCAACTCAGAGAGGTATTGTTGCACAAAATGTCCAACGGAAGTAAATTTTCACCATGCAGATGACATCCTTTCAGTTCTAAAAAAAAATTGTAGTACTGTTGGCCCACCGAAGATTGATACCTGGTTGGCAAAGTGCCAGGACGATTCCACTCACGCTCTGGGAGACACAGCAATGAAGAGAGAGGGGAAATATTTCTATTATTCTTGTTTCCTCTGTTATGTGTAGAATAATTAATACTCCTGCTTTGTTTTCTTTTATTTCTTTCTGTATAACAGTCTGTTTATATTGGAAATGGATCGTACATGTGGTACGAGTTCTCGAATTAAACCTCTTCATAGTGAAACGAAGCGTATTGTACATAATATCATTAAGTTTTGCGATAAAGAAGCTTTAGAAGGAGAAGCTATTGTTCCATTTTCCCAATCAGTGAAACGTACGAGTGAAATAACTAATATATCAGAAGCCACGATTAAAAAGTACGTAGAGAATCAAAAGGAGAAGACAATCCAATGTTTGTATCACCAAAAAAGCGGCAAAAGAACAGTACCACCGAAAACATTTCTCTGAATAATTTTGATTGCGATGTTATTCGAAGAACAGTACATGAGTTTTACGCAGTAAATAAGATCGTACCTACAATTCCCAAATTAATTCCTGTACTTAAAGAAAAGATGAATTTTAAGTACCAAAGAGAAACTTTGAGAAAAATTCTTTACGAAATAGGATTTAACTTCCCCGTCAGGTACGACTTGCACATTAGTCCTCTTTAAATATAGTGACCAGCGAAGCTGGCAAAGAATTCATTGATTCACTACCTTAATTGATTTCACATTTCGTCATTTTTTAAGGGTTATATACTAGTTTGTAAATAATAATTGACATAATTTTTAAATTAGTGTCACACACTTCAAAGAACAACTTTAATATATCCCCACAACGACATTTGGCAATTTTTTGTTGGCGATTATGGCTAAATCATAAATCTAAAAATCATAAATGATAAAATCATAATCTAAATGATAAAATCATAAATCCAAAATAAACAACATATAGGCTGCCATATTATATCGTCAAAGAAAAATCGCCAAATTCAAAGAAAAATCGCCAAAAATTCCAAATTAAGTATTACTAAAGTTATACCTTAAAACTATCCCCTTTATAATATTATCAGTTTTTCTTTCTTTTAATTAATCGTAAAATATTTATATAACCAGATATTCAAGAATCAGTTCAAAGAAGGAAAAGAAATGCAATCAGTGAGTTTATAATTTTTTCATGCAAATAAACAAACACATCCCTAGGTACTACGGACATTCCTATTTTATAAATGGACCAACCCTTTTCACTCATGCGCAGAAGACGCCAGGGATCATCCTTCTGCAGTTTAACAGTATATGAGCTCCACTTATCGGCCGATAGGCATCGAGATTGAATCTGCATAATGTCTCATAATGGCCTTTTCACATATTAAGTTTTGTTTCATTATATGCAACAGAACCTTTCCTTAAATTGCGAAAATCGCTGTATAGCAGCGCCACATGTTGAGATATTGGTACAAAAGTTGATAAGCACTATAATTTGTAACAATGTAAATTTATTTGTAAATTTATGAAATTCCATGTATTAGTTACTCAGATATAGCCTTCTCTGAAATTGCGGCAATCACTGTATAGCAGCACCATGTTGAGCAATTGACACCAAATATTGATAAACGCTATTATACATCAAGGTTCAATTGCATATAAATTTATATGTAATTCTGAGCAGGAGCTCCTGATATCTAGTTGGAACAAAACTTTCGCCACACACATAGAACACACACACGCAAATAGAAATTTTCTAAAAATAGTCAAATTGTTTTCAGGAGCTCTTACAACGTGTAAATCCATTAGAAACCGAAAGTCGAAATTCATTTCAATAAAATGACAAGCGAAGCGGGCAAAGCCTGCTAGTATACTATATAGAAGGAAGTAGAAATCTTTATGCATCATAATTATCATTGCCAGATTGAATTGAAGGATATTAAAATTGGATACTATATCGTGTACTGACTTTCTTATTCTAAGGTATGAAAAATATTAAAAAATCAGCAATTCAAGCTATAGATTTGAAACAAATCTTATTCAAAAATGTATTCATTTCTGTTTTCAGGGATATAAAATTTAAAATTGTACAAAATAATAAAAGCAAAGATTCTTTGGTTAAAAAAATAACTTATAAAAAGAAAAAGCAGCTCAATTTGAAATTAATATTTTTCGGGTAAACTGAGATGAAGCAATTTCATATTTGGCGATTTATGTCTCTTTGGCGATATTTAACAGTTTTTCAGCAATTAAGATAGGAAATTTTAATTTTTAAAAGCTAAATTTTATAAAAGTTCCTAGATTAAGTAATTGTCTATCTGAAAAACCAGTTTTCGAAGAATTCTGCACATTTATGAATTCTCTAGCTTGTTTTAAAAAAAAAATTTCTTGAAGAAGAAATTTTTTCAAAAAGTTGTCAAAACATCTAATTTTACGCTAAATTGAAAATGCTCCCATTTTTTTACTTAGTAACTTAGAAAGTTCGTTTTTATCTCAAATTAAAGATCTCGTTGATACGAATATTTTACTTTTTGTTTCATTTTACTGCGATTTTGGTTCGTCCAATATTTGAAACTTTACGGGAAAAAAATGTGCCGATTTAACATGGGAAAGTTGGTTTCTGTATAATAAGCATTTAACGATCTTGGGTTATTTCTGTCGATTTTATTATTGGCGCGTTCTGCTTTGTGTTAGTGGTAGTTTGTTTGTTTTGCTTTTCTCTGAGCTTGGCTTGGCAAAACGACCGTTTCTGCTTGATTTTACAGTTAAATAACTTTGTGGTACTTATAAGTACCGTCAGTACATTGGATGTTAGAGAAAGCACTTGGTGTATACTTTTCGTCCGTGTAGTTTGTTATTGTATTTCGTTGTTTTGTAGCGTCATTACTAAACTGTAATAGAATTATGCTTTTTTGGCATTTCTTTTTTAACTTATTTATTTGGGTTTTTTTTTATTTATTCTTTATTTAGTTTTTTAAAGTTTTCGAAAATTTGAATCTGAGCTTGCTTTTTTTTTTTTTTTTGGCCACACAATTAAATGAAATATATTCTTCATTCAAAAATTAACAACATATTAATTTCTTTGTGCATAACTGAGATTTAACAATAAAAGGAGGTTTTCAAGGTGCTATTATTTTTTTCCTCTTCTTAGAATGTTTGGAAAAATGAAGCTCAGACTTCAAAAGGCTTTATATTTATTACAGAGCCTACCATATGAAAGCAGTTATGCACTAACAGATGATTCTTCACATGAAGAAATCCCAGCAAATTAATCTGCTAGAAATTTCGTCAAGATTCTGAAGTAGACGATCAAGAGACTGAACAAGAACCAGGGTGCAGCAGTTCATGTTCAAAAAATTATTTCCTACCACAGGATGCAATATATCAAGAGTGAATAGGCAATGGAAAAAAAAAAATGTCCAGACCGAATTTCCCATTTTACGAATAAAAATCTGAGTTTGTGGGTACCATATTTTAACATTTGGTTGCATATATAGCATATAAAGTGTAGCGAGAAAGCATAGCTTCTTTTGAATATAGACTTGCATAACCAAAGGACTGCTTACAAAATCCAAAGCACAGTCAAAATGGAAAAGACCTAAATTTTATGGCAGTGAGCAAGTTTTCTATGCAAACAAGAGGAGGAAAGGGAACATGTCTGTTTGTAAAGATTATTCACTTAGAAAATTGTGGATGCCATTGGCCAACATTTGTTTCGAATCGGGGGTCGTTGTGAATTTTGTGCTTTAAAAAATATTTAGTCCAAACCTCACTCAAAATGCACTAAGTGTAATGTATTTTTGTGTATTAAGGAAAAGAAAACTGTTTCTTTGAATAGCATCAAATCTAAGTTTATGTGTAAGACCTGTTTTTATCTGTAAAAAAATTAATAAATTTTAAAAATTTTATAATTTTGAAAAATAAATTTTTTTGTGCTGTAACATAGTATTCTCTGGTTATTTAGCATTTTTAAGAGTTAAAACTGCGTTAAAAAAGTCATACGGTCTTTTTGAATTATGAGAACATTTTAGCCCTTCGTGTACTGACGGTACTTTAAAGTACCAATTTAATTAATTAACTCTAACGGATTAATTTTTTCAAAGATGAGTGTTTTATTTATGTATATCCCTTAATTTTCGATGCAGCGACTCAAGAAAAAATATTGCACTAAAAAAATTGCAGTACATCATAATGCAGTAGATAAAGGGTTAATCGTTGAAAAACAACTGGCCCCCACTACTCACCAGTAACTTCGATCGATGAATTGTGGCATCGTGTTAAAACTTCGTGAAGTGCTCTACCCGTAAATGTCATCCAATCGCTGTTCGATTCAATGCCTAGGCAGATATGTGCTGTTATTTTTCACAGAGGTCGCTGCTTTATGTACTGTTTTCTCAGTACATATTACTCCAAATTTCCTGAAATTTTAATCAATTGTTCTTCCAACTATAATGCATGTGTCCAACAAATTTCATTCCGTTATTATCATTCCTTCTTGGTGTTTCATTTTCAATGTCGAGCAGTGTAAATAAATAAAAATAAAGGTACAACGACAGAGTTGGTCCATAACTGGATTTGGCGATATTTCTTTGGGACCGTTTTGAACGATGACGATGCCTTTCTGGATTCTTTGCAATACCAATAAGCTTTTGTTCACGCTTGGAATCCATCGCAACCATTTGCAAAAATGACATTTCGCCATAATCACCAAAGAAAAATCACCAAATGCACTTGTGGACCAATACTATAGTTGTTCCATGACATCCATGAAATGTGATCGTTTTGCTTTTGCTCGTTAGCGAAGGAAACGATCAGCTTTCTCTAAAATATTTTATAATTAAAACAAAATTAAACGTATTATTGCTTGTGAAATCCTCAGGTGTGAAATGTTTCGAACAAACAGTCATTCTTGACGATACTTCTTTCCCAATTCGTAAACGTCCAATCCATTCAGACTTTCTACTAACTAAAGCTTTATTTCCATTAGTGGAGGCTACTGGAATTTAAAATTTGTCATTTGGAAACAAATGGAAGCGTAATTCCGGATTTCTTGATCCATTGGAGTTACACTGTGGCACACAGCAGCATGTGTTATCTTTTGCCGGATTTATTCATCCTACCGAATATACAGAACCAGCAAACAATGGCGTCTCGACGAAAGCGTGAAAGCTATCCGTTCAGTGGTAGTCTAAATCTCACCTCAGCCCACCAGAGGGCGAGCATTTCATTACAATCACGGATTTAACAAAACAGTATTAACTCTACTTTCTTTACATAGGAATTTTTGCTAATGTTCGGATACTTTTGTTACCGACTGTACTATTTTGTAGATTTATTGTCAAGCTAATTTTTGTTAAATATTTCTATGTTAGAATGCTGAAATTTAAAGCAAATATTTAGCATTCAAACATTTGATGTAAGTAGGTTCAAGTTTTATTATGATCTACTAAGGTAAGAATTATTATTTTATTGTATTTATTACACAGTATTACACATTGCCAAAAAATTATAAAATTTTTATTTTTGATTTAAATCAATTATTATTGATTTTTATTTTTTTAAGTGATTTTAATTACAATTTTATTTTAATCAAGAGTACATTTATATATTTCTTTCCTAAATTTATTTAAATAGGAATCAAATATTAATTTTTAAATGTTTTACATATATTATTAAATGTTTTTATATTTGAATGCTGAAATTTAAGGCAAATATTTACCACTGATGTAAATAAGTGGGTTGAAATTTTATTATGCTGTAAAACATACAAAGATAAAAAATTATTAAATTTAAATTTAAATTTAAATCAATGATTACAAAGAAAAAAAAAATATTTTAATCACAATTTTTTTTTTAAATCCTGAGTTCAATCAATTGGTTTGTTAAATTCAATTAATCGTGATTTCAATCAATAATATTTTAAATGTTTATATATAATGCTTATAAATAATATTTTAATACATTTATGATTTTTTTTTTTTTTTTTTACTTTAATATTAATTAAATATTGATTTTTTAAATACTTTCCAATATTTTTATCGTTGAATGCTGAAATTTAATGCAAATATTTAGCATTCAAACATAAAAATGTTTTATAAAAAATATTCAGAAAGTAGTATCCAAACATGTTTATTTTTTTTTAAGATCAAAATGAAAAAAATATTAGCATTTTAAAACTTTATTTTATTAAATTTAAATAATTTTCGATGAATTTTAATTTGCCTTATTGTGTTATATTTCAATACATCGTACGCATATTTTTATAATTTATTCAGTTCAGCAGATTTTACATCGTACTAGTGCTACACTATAGGTGTGTTTACAAATAAACGTCTAGTCAATCAATTTATCGAATTTCCAAGTGGCAAATAAAAAAATTAAATTAAATAAATCGTGCTTCCATAGCGATGCATGTTAAATTTAATGAACATTATTTGAAAACTCTATATATTGTTGAATTTCTTTATATCCGGAAAGATTAAACATGTAAATGCTCAAAAATCTTTTAAAATAAATATTAGTATAATGAAATGATTGAAATATTAATTACTAGCAGGCAACGCCCGCTTCGCTGGTCCCTATTTTTAAATGAAACGCTATAATTACTGAATTTTCAAAATTTCATTAATTTTTATCACGTGAAAAAAAAAATCTTATTAGGAAAAATGTCGCATCGGGTTCTCACTGCCTTCGGAAAAAATTCCCAAAATGCTCTAACTCTTATTTCTGTTATTTTCCCAATTCGCCCCCCCTCCCGTCTATCCTAATAATTTTAAAAATTCGAAAATATCCGCAATCGATTTGTAGGTATCGAAAACCTCTATACACCAATTTTGAATGCTCTAACTCTATTCTATTTTTTTTTGCCCCTCCGCCCCCCCCCGTTACCGGCCCTCCTAATAACTTTACACTTTCGAAAATATCCCCATTCGACTTGCTGGCCTCTAAAACCTATCTGTACCAATTTTGAACGGCCTAAATGTATTTCTATTTGTTTTTGCCCACACCCCCCTTCCCGCCCCTCCTAATAATTTTAAAAATTCGAAAATATCCGCAATCGATTTGTAAGTATCGAAAACCTCTATATATCAATTTTGAACGATCTAACTCTATTTTTAATTTTTTGCCCCCCCCTCTCCCCTCCCCCTTTCTCGCCCCTCCTAATAACTTTACACTTTCGAAAATATCCCCATTCGACTTGCAGGCCTTTAAAACCTATCTGTACCAATTTTGAACGGCCTAACTGTATTTCTATTTGTTTCAATCGATTTGTAAGTATCGAAAACCTCTATGTACCAATTTTGAACGATCTGACACGTATTTTTAATTTTTTGCCCCCCCCCCTCTCCCCTCCCCCTTTCTCGCCCCTCCTAATAACTTTACACTTTCGAAAATATCCCCATTCGACTTGCAGGCCTTTAAAACCTATCTGTACCAATTTTGAACGGCCTAACTGTATTTCTATTTGTTTCAATCGATTTGTAAGTATCGAAAACCTCTATGTACCAATTTTGAACGATCTGACACGTATTTTTATTTTTTTGCCCCTCCCCCTCTCCCCCCCCCCCCCAAAAAAAAAAAAAAAAAAAAAATCGGAAAAAATCAAAAAATGAGTTTTTGGAAATATTTTCAAGAAGACGCTTGGCGGGTTTTTTTTTTTTTTTTTACATCTTTGAGCTATTACTTTTACTCGAAAATCCGTATTTTTCTAAATCATTTATACCCCCTTCTCCCGTTAAAAATCCAAAATTCCAAAATCGCAGGAAACGATTTTTTCGTATTCAAGTCTAGTCTCCCCATCTGCAATTTCTTCACTGTGAAGTTATTTGGAGCCAAGTTATACTTATAAATGTGTTTTTGCCTTATGCGCCTCCGAAAATTATTTATACCCCTTCCCCCCTTAAAAATCCAAAATTCCAAAATCGCTGAAAATGATTTTTTTGTTTTCAAGTCTAGTCTCTCTCTCTGCAATTTCTTCACCGTGAAGCAATTTGGAGCCGAGTTGTGCTTATAAAGGTGGTTTTTGCCTTCTGCATCTTCGAAAATCATTTTCAGCCCCTCTCCCCCCTTAAAAATCCAAAATTCCAAAATCGCAGAAAATGTTTTTTTTGTACTTAAGTCTAGTCTCCCCATCTGCAATTTTTTCATCGTGAAGTAATTTGGAGCCGAGTTATGCTTATAAAGGTGTTTTTGCCTCCTGCACCTCCGAAAATCATTTTCACCCATTTTCCCCCTTAAAAATCCAAAAATCCAAAATCGCAGAAAATGATTTTTTTGTATTCAAGTCTAGTCTCCCCATCTACAATATCTTCCTCGTGAAGCAATTTGGAGCCGAGTTATGCTTATAAAGGTGTTTTTGTCTTCAGCAACTCCGAAAATCATTTTCACCCCCTTCCCCCTAAAAAAATCAAAAATTCCAAAATCGCAGAAAATAATTTTTTCGTATTCAAGCCTAGTCTCCCCATCTGCAATTTCTTCCCTGTGAAGTAATTTGGTGCCGAGTAGTACTTATAAATGTGTCTTTGCCTTATGCGCCCTCGAAAATCTCATTTTACCCCTATCCCCCTTAAAAATCCAAAATTCCAAAATCGCAGAAAATGATTTTTTTGTATTCAAGTCTAGTCTCCCCATCTACAATATCTTCCTCGTGAAGCAATTTGGAGCCGAGTTATGCTTATAAAGGTGTTTTTGTCTTCAGCAACTCCGAAAATCATTTTCACCCCCTTCCCCCTAAAAAAATCAAAAATTCCAAAATCGCAGAAAATGATTTTTTCGTATTCAAGCCTAGTCTCCCCATCTGCAATTTCTTCCCTGTGAAGTAATTTGGTGCCGAGTAGTACTTATAAATGTGTCTTTGCCTTATGCGCCCTCGAAAATCACATTTTACCCCTATCCCCCTTAAAAATCCAAAATTCCAAAATCGCAGAAAATGATTTTTTTGTATTCAAGTCTAGTCTCCCCATCTGCAATTTCTTCACCGTGAAGCAATTTGGAGCCGAGATATGCTTATAAAGGTGATTTTTGCCTTCTGCCCCCCCCCCGGGGGGTTGGTTGGTTGGTTGGTGTCTTTTTATGGCGCAACGTCCCAGGAAGGACATACTGCGCCAAACAGAGATGCTAAAAAAAAATATCCAAAGGTAAGCACATGGATGGGGGGATTACCCCCATCCACAAAGTCAAGGAAAAAGATACTTTAAAAAATTAATGCAGTTAGATAACAATTAAAACCAAACAGCACAAGATAAAAGATAGAGTAAAATCAAATTTCACAATAAATACCCGAATGTTTTAAAAAATTTATCAGTTCTGAATGAGGATTGCTACCCAGAAGGCTTGTCAAATTTGGTGAGGATGATTTAAAAAACTGCCGATAAAGATGACGGAGACAAGGACAGTCAGTCAGGATATGGCGAATGGTAAGTTGACTAAAGTGACATTTGGGACAAGAAGGTTCACTTTCCCCTAGGAGTAAATGTTGGTGTGTAAATCTTGAATGCCCAATTCTAAGTCTAGTAATAATAACATCATGTTTTCGTGGAGTTAATGTAGGCCATATTTCAATGTTTGATTTAATCCCCTGTAATTTATTATTAATTTCCCATTCCCACTCTCGTTGCCAGATATTTCTTAAAGAACTTCTTAATGCAAGTTTTATATCTTCATATGGAATTGGACATTCAAGAGGAGTCAATCCCTGCTTTGCAGCTCTATCTGCAGCTTCATTACCTTTAATGCCAACGTGAGAAGGAACCCAGCAAAATAAAATTTTGTATCCCTTTCTAAGAAGTTCGTTATGAATTTTTAAAACTGAAGTAAAAGAGGTAGAGCAAGAGCTAGAAGTCAAGGAATCCAAGACACTCTTTGAGTCAGTATAGATGATGAATTTTCTATGACTATGGGATGAAATGAGTTTGAAAGCAACATCAACAGCAATGAACTCTGCAGAAAAAATGGAAAATGTACTCGGGAGGCGATAGCTAATAACAGTGTTATCCAGAACGACACCACAGCCAACAAGTCCACTCATTTTTGACCCATCTGTATAAATATCAATGTAGTCATTGTATGTCTGGCGATGATATGCGAAAAGTGTCTGAAAAACGGTTGCATCAGTACTGGATTTGTCAAAACCATTGAACAGGTGAATGAGAGTGACAGTCTTGGAATGCCAAGGAGTCATATATGAAAAGGAGCGAGGGCGAACATTAATGTCACTGAGTGATGTACCGGAAAGAATGTTTTTTATTCTCAGACCAAATGGTGGGATGCAAGAAGGGCGATTTTGAAAAAGAGAATGATCTATGCTGCCAATATGAGGTTGAAGTGGGTGATGAGAATGAGAAAGTATGCGATAATACAACTCCAAGGAGAGCTTTTGTCTGATGTTAGTGAGGGAAGGTTCCACACAGTCAACATATAAACTCTGAACAGGAGATGTACGGAAAGCACCGGAACAAATTCTGAGAGCAGAATGGTGCACCGTGTCAAGTTTTTTCAGATAAGAAACACAAGTAGAGCCATAAACTTGGCATGCATAATCTAACTTGGAGCGTATAAGAGCACGGCAAACTTTTAGGAGAGAAGTACGATCAGCACCCCAGGAAGTGTTTGAAAGAACTTTTAAAATATTTAATGATTTATCACATTTTGTCCGTAAATATAAAATATGTGGAATAAAAGTAAGTTTTTTATCAAAAAGAACACCCAAAAAACGAGCTGTGTCAACAACAGAAATTTTGTTACCATTCATAAAAATCTCTGGGTCAGGGTGAAGACCACGTTTACGACAAAAATGCACACACTGTGTTTTGTCATTAGAAATCGTAAAGCCATTTTCTTTTGTCCATTTTGTAATGCGATTTATAGCAAGTTGTAATTGACGTTCGATAAAACGCATGTCATTTCCCTTGCAAGAAATTTGTAGGTCATCAACATAAAGACTGCCCTGTACATTAGGTGGCAACTGTTTTAGAATATCATTAATTTTTAATGAGAAAAGTGTGACACTCAAGACACTGCCTTGAGGTACACCTTCTTCCTGAAAATAAAAATCTGAGTAAGTTGAACCAATGTGAACACGGAAACGTCTGACATTTAGAAAGTTTTGAATAAAAATAGGAAGGTTTCCTCTAAAATCTAAATTAAAAAGATCTCTTAAAATACCGTAACGCCAGGTTTTGTCATATGCTTTTTCGATATCAAAGAAAACTGACACCAGATGGCTACGTCTAACAATAGAATTACGAATATTCGTCTCTAATAAAAGAATATTGTCGATTGTCGAACGACTTTTACGAAATCCACTTTGCCATGGTGAAATTAAATTATTCTTCTCTAACATAAAAACAAGTCGGTTGTTGATCATTTTCTCTAAAAGTTTACACAGGCAGCTAGTTAAGGCGATTGGTCGATAGTTCTTTGGATCAGATGCATCTTTACCAGGTTTGGGAAATGGTATAACGATAGCATCGCGCCAGGCAATGGGAAAAACATGCTCCGACCAGATTCTATTATAAAGTTTAAGCAGATTTTTAAGGGAATATCTGGATAAGTGTTTAATCATGGTGTATGTTATGCCGTCAGGCCCAGGAGCAGAGGAGTGAGTATTCTTCAGACTATTGGTTAATTCATTTTCAGTAAAAGGCTTATTGTAATCTTCAAAAGAGTTAGAATTAAAGTTGATAATAGAGCGTTCAGTTCTATTTTTATATGAAAGAAATGGTTCAGAATAGGAATTTGAGTTTGATGTACTAGAGAAACAACTGCCAATGGTATTTGCAATATTTTTTATAGAGGTAATAGTCTGACCATTAAGTTTAAGGAATGAAATACTGTGATTAGTTTGAATTCCCATTGTTTTTCTGACACGCTGCCATAGTTGTTTACTGCTAATGTTTGATGTTATACTGGATACATAGCTGATCCAAGACTCTCTTTGGGATTTCCTCTGGACTTTACGTGCATTTGCCCTTGCACGCTTATATGCTATGTAATTGGAAGTGGTAGGATATCTGCGAAAAATTCCCCATGCTTTTTGTTTAAGTTTTTTAGCTAATTTGCAGTCCTCGTTCCACCATGGTTTTGAGTGCTTAATGAGATGGCCAGTAGACTTAGGAATAGATGTATTTGCAGAATTAATTATAGTATTGTTAACCTCTGTAACTGCCCTATTTATGTCTCCCTGAATCATGTCATTTGTAATAGTTGCATTTAAAGAAAAAGCAGCCCAATCAGCTTTGTCATAAATAAAATGAGGATTATGAGTAAGAGAGTGATTAAAATCATAAAAAGTTAAGAACAATGGGAAGTGGTCACTATTGTGTAATTCATTGCTGATAAAGAAATTAAGATATGGGTAAAGAATAGGTGAGCAGATGGCAAGGTCAATTGCATGGAATGTCCTGGAAGGTTCATGGAAATAAGTATTGTCACCATTGTTTAAAATACATAAATTATTGTCAGTAACAAAGTCTTCAATTATTTGGCCACGTGAATTTATGTCAGGACTACCCCAAAGTGGATTATGACCATTAAAATCTCCAAGAATGATAAATGGGTTTGGCAGTTGCAGAATAAGGCTATTGAGTTCATGGTGTCGAAGAGGCATGTTTGGTGGTAAATAGATTGTGCAAAAAGTTACTAAGAAGTGAATATGAATTTGGACAGCAACGGCTTGGATATTAGTGTTTAATGGAATATTGGAGTGTGGAACACTATTAGAGATAAGTAAAGCAACACCACCAGTAGCCCTGTTATTCTGGTGGAAATCCTTCCTGAAGCAGTTGTAGCCGCGAATCTTCACAATATCACTTTGTTTTAAGTATGTCTCTTGAAAAGCGATGCAGATAGGTCGATGATCAAAGACAATATCTTTTATTTCATCCCGTTTATTATTAAAACCTCTACAATTCCAAGAAATGAAATTAGTCATTTTAATTCTTTTTAGATAAAAGTATCTACGTTATTATCTTCAGAAGCGGTCGACATATTATCCTCATCTGAAGGATAGATTTTAAGAGTGTCCTCTTGTTTTGCAGAATCAGATTTCTTTGGTTTTTTTAAATTTGGTGTAGGCTTTGTTACAATTTTTTTCTTTTTCATTAAATTAGCAGTGGTAAGCTTTTTTGAGATAAGATGTAGTTTCTTATCAGGTTGTACAGAAGTTGCATTTTGAAAAGAGTTCTTAATAGTAGTGTTAGTGGAAGATGATTGTGAAGAGGAAGAAGCCTGATTAGGGTGAACTGGAACTTTTTGAGAGTTATCTTTAACAGTTTTATCAGATACGTAACAGGTAGGATTTTCAGTTTGGGTGCCTATTGTTTGATATGATTTCTGAGTTTTGCTTGCAGTGGCAGCTGCATAAGATTTACCTATAGTTGGGGTTCTAGAATCGACCATTTTTTTTGCTTCAGGATAAGGAATATTTTGTTTTGTACGGATCGTTTGAATTTCTTTTTCATATTTAAACTTTTCACAGGCTTTAGAATAGGCAGGGTGATCTTTTTTACAGTTTATACAGGAGACAGGTGCTTCACAGTTTTTATCATCATGGCCCATGGCACTGCAACGTGCACAAGTAAGGTTCCCTCTGCAAGATTGTTTTGAATGGCCAAATCGTTGACAGTTATAGCAACGCAGTGGATTTGGGATGTAAGGTCTTATAGGGCAGTCAAGGTAGCCAGATTTGATTGAACGTGGGAGTTTAGGTGAGTCTATTGTAAGAATAATATGTTTAGTAGGTACTTGTTTATTGTCTCTATAGATATTAATGCGACGAACAGCAATGACATTTTGTGATTTTAAATTTTCTAGTATTTCACTTTCTGGGATGTATTGAAGATCTGATTCTGAAATAACTCCGCGGCTAGTGTTTAGGCTTCTATGAACAGTAACAGTAACAGGCATATTTCCGAATAAAGTACATTTTTTTAACCCTCTCAGCGTTTGAACCGGAATTTTGTAACACGAACAAACTCCCTCAAAACGGTTTGAGACTGATTCTTGTAATGTAAGAAATCTCTCTCTAAATCGTGCGAACCTGATTCTTGTAACTCTAAATAACTACTCCAAAATCGTTAGAGACGGAAACTTGTAACTGACCCTTCCCCCTTTTACCAACAAGGGGCGGACAATGACGATAAGGTAAGCTGACAGTTGATATGCTTCTTTGTTGAAAGAGAGGGTTGATAACAAAAGAATAGAATAGTGAAAAATGTTCAAGAAGAGCTGTTGATAATTTGTAAAATCAGTTAAAATACTGCTTGCCTAAACAGAACTTCGCATAAAACCTTTTTATTTTTTCAATTTAAATTATATCTTTTAGATGACGATTTTTTTTCATAGGAATCTTAAAATTAATAATAAAAGACATTATTGTTAGAATAAAATAATGACAATTATTTGTTAAATCAGCAGCTTTATTATTATTGTTATTATTGTTATTATTTATGAACTAACCGAATATTCTGCATAAAACAGTGTTTTAATTACATATTAATGTAAAGCATTTTAATATCCTGAAACAGGTTTTTCTCTTTTTATATTCAGTACCTGAATTACAGTTTACTTGGTTTCATTGTAAAAATTATTCATAGTATATGTATTATATATATAAAGGTAACTATTTTAACGAATTTATGAGTTTACAGATAAGAAAAACAAAAAAAAGAGAATTGCAAGCCAATGCGCAGAATTGCTACAAAAAAAAAAAAAAAAAAAAAAAAAAAAATGCAAAACTTAAATATAGGAATAAATTATCAATGAATAAAATGAAATAAAACCCCCAACCCCCTCTCCCCCCCCCAATATATACAGTGCGTATCGAAATGATAGGTCCACCCGCATTTTTCAAAATTTCGACTCTTAATTGAGAATAAGAATCACTTTTTTGGTAGAGATAATTAATCAGTAATTGTTATAACTATTTATGAAGAAATTTCTTAAAAATAAATAATTCCTTTTTATTTTATGCAAATTTTCATTTTCAGACCGTTTCGAAAAGATAGATTTCAAAAATTTTGCACCTTCAAAAATTTTGCACCAATCACGTTTATTTCCAAAAAAATTGCATAAATATCGTTGCTTAGTCTTACTGCGGGATTATGCTGGCTGCTGTGGAGGTATTTAAACAGATTTGAACATCACGTTGTAATCAAACGAAATGGGTCGTCGTTGCAGTCTTTCGCTGGTTGAGCAGGGGAAAATTGATGCATTTAAAACGTGTGGAAAATCGAATAGAGAAATAGGAAAACTTTTAAACAGATCACATAATGTTGTAAACAATTGTTTGCGACTTAGAAATGCTTATGGCAGTAAAAAATCATCTGGCCGCCCATCAAAAGTGACACCCCGACAAAGAAGCACTATCGTAAAGGACTTAAAATCTGGAAATATGAGTTTATCCACTGTGGCCAGACAACAAAACTCTCCAATATCAAAAACTATAGTCCATAGAGTGTTAAAGAAGTTTGGCAATGTAGTTTACGTGAAGAGGAAAGCGACTCCGAAACTGACTAAAAAGCACAAAGAAAAGAGATTGAAATTCGCACATGAAGTGATGTCCTGGAAACAAGATTGGCATCGTGTGATATTCAGCGATGAAAAGAAATTCAATCTGGATGGTCCAGATGGCTGGCAGTACTACTGGCACGATCTGCGTAACGATAGACAGATATTCTCGAAGAGGCAAGCTGGTGGTGGTTCCGTTATGGTATGGGCCGGATTCGGAGGTGCAGGAAAAACTGATATAGCATTTGTAGAGTATCGTTTGAATGCTGCAGGCTATCAACAGCTGCTTGAATAATATTTTCTTCCACAAACAGAGCACATTGGGGGCCCATTCTTCATGTTCCAACAGGACAATGCTCCTGTGCACACTGCAAAGTCCACTTTCGAATGGTTTCTGGATAATGGTGTACATGTTATCGATTGGCCACCTTGCAGCCCCGATATGAATCCGGTAGAAAACATGTGGGGTATACTCGCAAGAGCGGTGTATGCAGGCGGAAGGCAGTACAACAGTACTGCAGACTTGAAAAAGGCTATTTCCTCCGAATGGTCAAAAATCGAGAAAAAGTGTTTGCAAAAACTTGTAGAAACCATGCCGAATAGGATTTATGAGCTTATTCTGAAACAAGGTGGAAAAATTTCTTTTTAATTCAACATTAATTTGATGCTTGGTTCAGTGGACCTATCTTTTTGAAACAGCTTTTTCATATAATTTTTGTTTTCCTTATTATTCCTATTATTTGTATATTATTCATGTATTATTTTACATTGAATGAAGTAATGTAGTTTATAAAATAGTACTTTGTGCACAATAAAACCTTTTTTACCAACATAACTTTCGTTTTTACTGGTGGACCTATCATTTCGACACGCACTGTATATATTTGTTTCGGGGGAGCGCTGGCTACCAGTGAAATCTAATTTTCATGGAGATAAGGCAAATTCAAATCGAACTATCATCGGAAACCCCTAAATCTAGCAATTTCCTAGAAAATATTCTTCTAGGTTTTGCGTTTACTAATATTTAAATCTGTTACCTAATAATCAGATATATTTTACGTCTCAAAAAAATCTCTAACACTATCTATATATTATATATATATATTTATTTAAATTGTTCTAGCGATTTCCAACAAAACCAAATTTCTGTCATATTTTTTCCGTGCGAATTACCAGTGAACGATAATTCCTGAAGATCAAAATATTTAATATCAAAATATCGTCGAAAAAACACATAAACTCTATCTTTTTTTTTTCTAATCTTTCAAGTATTTTCGAAGAAAACGCAGTCTTAGCTACTTTTTTTTCCCCCTGACAAAACGCGGGTTTCCCGTGAACGCTAATTTTACTGAAGAAGAGCACAATTCAGATTAAATTGTAAACTCAAAATATTCTTAAATCTGAATTTTTATCAAAATCATTCAAGTAGTTTCTAAGAAAATCACGTTTCTGCCATATTTTCTCACGGACGAAGTGAAGGTTAGCAATGAAAAGTAATCTTCGATAAAAAGAGGATAAGTCAGATGTGTTTCTAATCTAGAAAAACTTATTTTAGTCACATTTTTCATATAAAGACATGCAGGAACTCTTTCATTCCCTAGCAACGGTTACTATGTTCATTTCTTAAAATTACTTTAGTACAGCTTTAGCACAGGAGCCCCTTGGCAGTTTTTATATTTTTGTTTTCATTTTGACGATAAACTAAAATGGGTATCGCAATTACGTAAGTAAACATCTTGGTGAGAAGCGACCGAGCTATTTTGGCGATAAATTTCAAATTTTGCCAAGAGGTTCAAGCTGCTCCATTGCTTTAGCAGAATTTTTTCAATTTTATTTAATTATTTTTTTAACTTAATGCCAGAGGAGAGGGGGGGGGGATTATTGGTCTAAATAGACAAAATATTTCCAGATAAAATATTATCCGTTTTTCATTCTGTTTATTAAACGAAAGAAAATGGCCAAAATAGTTTTTTTCAATATCGTTGACATCTCTATAAATTAAAATTAAAATATCCAGTACTTTTTAATTTCAATCTACGCGCACTTTTTATTTTCTCAATTAAATATTATCTAAATCTTAATATACATATCAAGGTGTAATAAAATAAAAGGCGACAGCACAAAATCGGTGTCTGAAACAAATAGTCCTATCGTACTAAAAATAAAATAAAATAAAATAAAATACAAAAATAAATTTTGCTTCAGGTATTCGCTACATTCGACAGTGTTCCTCGCGGGTACTGCGTTGCCAAGATCCCCACTACCGTCAGTATCTTATCCAGACATTTCAATTTGGTTTTTTATAGAACAACAAGTAGCTCTGCTTTTATTCAAGAAGTGTAATTTTACAGATAACTATATACCAGCTTCTATTAAACATTTTAGTATTGGCACTATGTATTAGTGAGACATGATTACACGTTTTTTCTAGATTTTGCTTTCTGATAATAAAATTGCATGTGCAAAAAATTACAATTATACTGCTATTAATTGTATTATAAATATATAAATAAAAATAAATTTTAATTACATTTATAATTAAAATAACAAGTTTAATTATTTTCACTATATAACAATATTATTTCTATAAATACAATTAAAAAAATAAAAATAATTAAATTGAATAGTAATCATTGCTAAATGTGAATATGAATTAAATAATAATAATAAATAAATAAATAAATAAATTATAATTTGATTGTGAGATGTAAGAAATGTGACAAATAAATTATTAATTTTTTTTTTTTTTTCGAAACATAAAATGATTTAATCCTACATGGCAAACATTTATTACTTTGTAACTTAGATTAAAATCTGCTTTTCTAAATTTAACCCTTTGCCAGCCCAGACGCTCCTAAGTGCTGTAAACATTGTCGCCAAATTTAGTAACACCTTTATTCAACTATCATAAATAATTCTGAGCAATAGCATTTGATATAGAGAATGAACGAATTACCTTCGAAGGGATTAAGCAACCGTTAGAGTTAAAATTTTGTGGTGGATATTGAATAAAAATATCCCTGAATTTGTCAACACTGGTAAGAGGAGTGGTATTAAATAGGACCGGCAAAGGGTTATAAATAATTTTAAAATATAATAATCATAACAATACCATTAAATAATTCTTCAGCTGAAAGATTTATTATTTTTTATTTTCCCTTTTCTTATCCCATAAGAAATACGCTAAAAAATGCCTATAATATATTGAAGGAATAGTTGAATTAAGTATACTACACTGAAAAAAAAAACATAAAATATATCTGTTATAATAAGAACTTTATTAGAATGTTTTTATATTTAATCGGTTTGTCTATCTGAAATTTTCTCTAATATAAATTAAATATAGAATTTTCATGGAACGTTATAGTTTTTGTTGTAAGCTTAAGGCAGATTGACTGCACTAGGGTCCTAGACATGTAATTGGAATGCCCTTCATAGTGGTCTTCCTAAGGGGTCCTAACCCGTATTTACGCGAGTTTCAGAGAAAACCATAGATAACTCCGAACGACTAGTCGATGAGCGGGACTTTGGATCAAACCCAGCACTTTCTGTATACCAGCTGTTATGTTTTAAAAAACATAACACTACTTTTTTCTTAAGTTTCAAATAATTCAACACTATTTTATTTAAAATTATAGGTTTTCAGTTGCCTTTTATTTAAAAAGCTTTCTCTTTCGAAATTTATTTTATACTCCACGAAAATGTCTATCAAAATCGATCGCGATCTAGTTATTTAAAACATTTCCGTTTTTACTTGAAAATTTGCCTTTTCCAAAAATAAAATATAATAAAAACATATACAGAAATTCCATATTAATATAATATCGTAATCGATATTCTATGCATAAATCACTAAGAAAATAATAGTAGAGAAATTACTAAAAGTGCAAAATTAAAATTAAAATGTATAAAATCAGAAAAACCCTAAATTATCTGGTCAGCAATCAGTGTCCCGATTTTGCATTTTAAATTATTTTTCCAAGCTTTATTTATATGTAACATTAATTTCATTAGATAGCTTATTTTATTTACTTTAATTTGAGCCATCGCTCATAGTAATACCTTAAAATTTAATTGTTTTCCCTTCAAAAAATCATAAGTCCAAAAATACCTTTTTTTATTTGACTGTATTCTTAAATTCAGCGGTCAGCCATGTTTACTTAAAATGCATGACTTTCCCGCGCTTTCAGAGGGGGAAGAAATGTTCTAGAATAATCCAGAATGGTCCCGGCGTCCGTTCGTGACGTCGCAGCGTCCCTTTCGTGCACGCTCATTGGCTGGCTTGGAAGAGAGCGCGAATTTCCGATAGCTTTCGGGCAGAACAGCAGGAGTCCTTGGGTAGAGAGGTGTTCACGCCAGCGGAGGCCGGGGAATTATTCCCGTGCCGAAGCTTGGTTCAACTGCTAATAAGAAAATATGAAATTTACGTACCATGTTGATTTTTCCAGAATTATAAAGTGATGTAATAGGAGCAGCAAGTCTTTGAAACAAATATAAATATATATATATATTTTTTTGGACAATTTCTTCTGAAAATGCTGAGTCTATTCAAGCTGAACTTTACCAAGTTTTAGGACTGTTCTAAGTGGCTGCTAGATACGTCTTTATTTTACCAAGTACTTGATCCCTTCCAACGTTGCTCGGAAAAAAAACAAAAAAATATACGCGACGATGTGGCAAGAATCTGATCCTCTCAAAGTTCTACATCTGTGCTAAGTGGCTGCTAGCCACGTTTCAGCTTTACTAAGTCTGTCATTCCATCCATCAAGGCTGTAAGATAATAAATATGCAAAATAATTTAGAACTTACCTCAAAGAGATGAATGTGCGAATATAAAAAAAATAGAATCTACAGCCACACAGATAAAGAATTGACGATTGATGTTGTGCGATTATAAAAACGCCAGGAATTCGGCATTCTCTACGAAGGGTCCTCAGTATCCATTAGTTGTATCTACAGGTTACTTCAAATCTTTGATGATCACGGACTAATAATTCTTTTTTTCAAAAAGGAACTTTATAGCTGCACGTCCTAAGATGATCCTAAAACTGACCATAATCTGAAATTGGCTTATATTCGTAATATCGATTCAAACTTCATAATGATATCCGCGTTTTTAGGGTGCATCACATATTATTATAATAATTTACTAGTCAAGAAGATTG
The DNA here is from genome assembly GCA_963930645.1 of Salticus scenicus. Classification (NCBI taxonomy): domain Eukaryota; kingdom Metazoa; phylum Arthropoda; class Arachnida; order Araneae; family Salticidae; genus Salticus; species Salticus scenicus. The sequence continues at coordinate 267,258,633 of OZ005658.1, forward strand.
TATCTGTGTATTTTTTTTGGTTTTATCAGTGAATGTGCATAATGTCTTATCAAGTGGTACCACTGCTTAAAATTGTCTTGGATTAATACCTGATTTTATAACTCTATGAAATAAAATGATGTTGGGTAAGTCATTTCTCATGTCTTTTATTATGCATGCCTTGTATTTTCATTTAGGATATGTTTCTCTTTCAGGGTAAATCACTCCAGATTTTAAATTAATTTGTACCCCACTATCTTAAACGATTATTTGGTGCTATAACTTATTTTTATTCCGAAACTTACACAAGTAGATTAAAATGCATTTCGGCCATTAGCTCTATTTCAAAACCTATATTTTTCAAAACCTAAATTCTAAAAGTTTTTTTTTTTTTATTTTCCAAATTCCTAATTTTCCCCCCGTTAGCAGATTTTCCTGCTAACATTAATTTATTTTCCAAATTCCTAATTTTCCCCCCGTTAGCAGATTTTCCTGCTAACATTAATGGTGCCGTGACAAAAAACGGACCATAAAGCTTAGTTTATTCCTTTTTATCTTTCCAACCACAGGTTTGGGTTTAAAGCTGGAGTGATTTCTTATAAAATGCTTTAAAATAAATCCTTTTGTGCAGATCTCTCAGACAATTTTTTTTTTTAACTGTTATTGTGTTTTTCTAATTTTTTTATTTACTTGAGAGCAGTTGCATATAGATATCTATATCTATTTAATTTTATATCTTAAATTTGAGTATTTAAGCATATTAGTCAACATATACAGAAACTGATTTTAGCATTCAAGTGTATTATTTTTATTTTATTTTATCAATTTCAGCATAAAATATTGCAAAAATTTCTTTTTTCCTTTTTCTCATTTTGGAAGGGAAATGTGGAGAGATTATATATAATTTTTTTAAAAAAGTAACTTTTTTCGGTAAGCATGTTTATTTTATTTTTTTTTCCTTCAACTGTGCCTGATGTCCGATTTTTTTTTAAAATTTTACTAGAATTAATTTAATGTCCTCCTAAATCAAAAATTTTTTTCATTGTTTGGGTTGGCTTCTCTTTTCACCTTTTGTCTGGATATATATTTTTTTTTTCTTTTTCTCCTCATGAATATGTATTCTTTAGTCGGTTGGTTCTCTTGACAAGTTTTCTGGGGAAGAAGGGCAGGATGTCAACCATTTCATCCGCTCCATTACAGAAATGGCTAATCATGCCAATTGGCGTAATAGTCTAAGGCGGATTATTTTAAGATCAAAGGTCTCAGGGAAAGCTCTGGCTTTTCTTAACACAGATCCAGAAGCTTCAAATGAAGAAAACTTCGACAATTTATGCCAACTCTTAAAGAACAAATTTGAAAAAGTGCCCACCCCCCACGAAATAATCAAATTTTTCTGCTATAAAACAAGCTCCTAAACAAGATGTTGCTGCTCTTGCAGACCACATCCGTATCACTGTCCAAAATTTAATACTTAATCCCGATAATGCCCCCCAAATTCAGGACATCAGGCATAGTTTGATGTTTTCCAAATTTTTGGAAGCGGTTCGCCCTGACATTAAATTTGAATTCACCAAATTGCGACCCAAGACCTTTGAAGAAGCCATTACTATGGCAAAAATTATAGAAAGGGCCCTCAACAATAATGAAGCCTCTGTAGCGAATGTCACTGCACAGAATGCAGACATTCAAACTTTAATTCAGCTACAGATTGAAAATTCTAAAAAAATAAATGAGCTTACTGAGACAGTTGCAAAACTGCAGGCAGTTACTTGCCACATTTGTGGTAAGGGCCACCTAACAACGAATTGTTATAATTACCCAGCATCGTCTAATCAAAGTTCCAATTATGAAAGAAGAGGAAGAGGTTTTAGGAGTAATTTTCGTTTTAACAGGGACAGATCTCGCCCTTATTACAAAAATTCTAAAAGGCAGGGCCAATGACAACTACAACACAATGAAGTAAACTCCCAGGATTTAAATCTTAATCAATCTAAAACTAAATTAGTGTCTTCAGTTACAAATTTTGATGCAAATTTACCCATAGTAACCATAAAAATAGGAAAACACCATTTTCAGGCACTCCTCGACACAGGTGCTAACCTAAGTTTAGCACAACCACACGCTATAGACAAATTGAAAGATGACATGAAACTAAATTTCTTATCAAGGTCAGTAAACATTAAAACAATAGATAATTGCACAATTCCCTATTTTTCTACAGTAGATTTAAAATTTAAGATCTCAGATAAATGGTTCTCCAACGCATTCTTTGTGACGTCAAATAATTGGGCATCTACTTATGATTTTATTCTAGGTTATGATTTTTTACACAGAAATAAAATTGTTTTAGATTCCTCAAATCAAAAAATGTTTATTGGTAATCTGGCTCTTCCTTTTGAAAACAAAGCCCCCAACTTAACTTCACCCACCAATTCCAACAATCTCGTAAATTCCCAATTAGATCAAAATCCAAATGCCCAAAATTTATTTGCTCGTTCACTCAAATTTGTAAAATTTAAACCTGGAGAGTCAAAAGTTATTATTCTTAAATTTCCCAAGATTAAATCCAACACTGAGTTTATTTTATTTTCCCCAATTGTGACAAAATTACCTCTTAAAATGGATGAAAGTCTACATTCACCATATGATACAAATTTTTGTTTTATTTTTGTGCAGAACAATTCTGACCACAAAATTTTTTTAAGGAAGGGAACAAAATTGGGTACTATTCAATTTTTAGAGAATGATGACATTAAACAATGTAGTGAGCAGCCTATTTTTCAAATTAACGCTTTAAACTCACAGGAGATACTTAAACTCAGAAAAGAAGAATTATCACCTCAAAATTTCAACTTAAATCATCTTTCTCCTCCTGAAAAATCCAGAATTTTAAAATTACTTTTAGACAATTATGAAGTTTTTTCTACCTCTTATAAAACACTTGGTTCTACAGATAAAGTTGTTCCGCAATTCAAATTACTTCACGATTTTGCACTTCAAACTAAGCCCTATCCCATTCCTAAAATTGCCAAAGACTTTGCCAAAAAAGAAATCGCTCAATTAATAGATGCAGGTATCATAGAACCATCCTCCTCAAATTATTGTTTTCCTGTAATTTTTGTCAAAAAAAATCCTTACCTAATCAACCTCCTGATCAATTAAAATTTCGCATGGTATTTGACTATCGATTGCTTAATTCTATAACAGAGTCCTTTAAAATCAGTCTCCCTAAAATTAATGATATTCTTCAAAGCATCTCCGGAAAAAAATTGTATTCTGTGTTGGATCTAAAGGCGGCTTTTTTTCAAATTAAACTTCAAGAATCAGACAAATCTAAATTAGCTTTTGCAACAGACTTTGGAAATTTTCAACCATGTAGACTTCCGTTTGGCCTTGTTAATAGTACCTCCTATTTTCACACACTTATCAACAAATGTTTAGCAGATCTTAAAGGTAACAACGTGCAATTTTTTTTAGATGACATAATTGTCGCAGCTGATAATATAGAAGAAATGATGTTTTATTTACAGAAAGTCTTTGACAAATTGAAACAATTTAACCTCACTTTGGATCCAGCAAAGATGCAACTTTGTAAACCCAACATAACTTATCTTGGTTTTAATTTACATGAGAACGGCTATTCACCCTCTTCGGATAATGTCAACAAAATTAATAGCTTCCCAATCCCTACCAATGTCAAACAGGTTCAATCGTATTTGGGCATGGTTAACTATTTTCGACCTTTAATATATAATTTTGCAGAAATCTTGAAACCCATCATTAATCTTACAAAGAAAAGGGTAAAGTTTAATTGGACAGCTGACTGTCAGGAGGCATTCATGAAAATTCAAAACATTTTACTGGCCAATCCGACCATAAAAAATATTGATGAAAATAAAGATATTTACCTCGTAACTGATGCTTCACATCATGCAATCTGTGGTATTCTGATGCAAAGCCATAATAACATTTTCCATCCTGTTCAATTCTTTTCCAAACTTTTAACTCCAGCAGAATCTAAATATCCTTCCATTAAACGTGAATTGTTTGCTATTTATTCTTCTGTTAAACATTTTCATGAACACTTCTACGGTAGGCAATTTAAAATTTTAACTGATGCTAAAGCCTTAACTTACCATTTAAATTTAACCAAACAACCGGATATAATTGCTAGATGGTTAATGTATTTACAAGGATTTAATTATACAATTGAGCATATCCCAGGCATGTCAAACCCCGCAGATTTTCTTACACGTGTTTTTGACAGTGATGAATCAAAAAACTTAAATGTTAATGCTATCAATTTATTTGCTCCTGAGGAAAACTTACTATCTTTTTCAAACATCTTAAAAAATCAATTAGAGGACCCAAAATTAGCAGATATCAGAAACAAAATTAATAAAAACAAATTATCAAAATCTAATTATTTCATCGATCAGCAAACTAACTTAATTATGTATAGAGATAAAAGCCAGAACGATTCTACAGATAAAATTGTAATTCCGACTTCATTACAACCTCAAGCTATTGAAATTGCCCATCAACCTCATTTTGGCATAGAAAAAACTTTTGCAAACTTAAAAAGAATTTATTTTTGGACAAAAATGTTTGAACAGGTCAAATCATTTTGTAACTCATGTCATAGATGTTTACAAAATAAATCCAAACCAACTGAAATCAAACCTAAATGCATTCCCAAATCTAATCTTGCCCCAGGTGAGATGATAGCAATTGATGTAGTTGGCAAACTGCCGAGGTCACATGATGGCAAATTTTTCATATTAACCATTGTCGATCATTATTCCAGGTATCTTGAGGCAATTCCATTACCTAACGTTACTTCACATACTATAATTAAAACACTTAATGATTATTTTTCACGTTATGGCATCCCCAAGATAATTCTCTCTGATAATGCTCCAAATTTTATTTCCGATGAATTTGAATTTTTTTTTTGAAATCTCTCAACATTAAACACAGAAAATCTTCTATTTATTTTCCAAGGTCAAATGGTCTTCTTGAAAGGATACATCGCTCTCTTAAACAATCTATAGCTTCTTTGTCAGATAAAGTAATTGAATGGTCAGAACGTTTAAAATTTTTTGTGCTACATTACAACAATGCGAAGCACTCTGTAACAAATTTTACACCAGCCCAACTTTTTTTTGGCAGAAGATTAAACCTCCCCATTGACATAAATCACCCACCCAACCTTGTTGAACCACCCTCTAAATATTGGCTTAGACAAAAACAACATTTTCATGAATCAAAACAATTAGTCAAACAATATGAACAGAATTACTTTGATAAGCATGAGAAATTTTTGAAAGGTATTCCAAACCCTGAAATTGATTTAAATGACATTGTGTATTTGAAAGCCCTACACCCACCCTCTACCTTTATGCCAAAATTCACTGGTCCCTATGTTGTTCTAAGAAAGTTCAGAAATAACAACTATCAAATACGTGATGCGGATGATGATACGGCAAGACCCTTTAAAGTGAATGTTTCAAAACTTTTCAAAAAACATTAATTTATATATAGATATTTTTTTTTATTCCTATTTTAGTTGGTGTATGTTTGTGTGTTAAATCAAAATTTTACTCCAGAAAAAATAAGTCCACTGTTTGCAAAATATATCTTTATTTTATTCATTTTTACATTATACACATTTATTTAGTACAAATATTGTTTACTTTATGTTAGGGATTTATGTACATTTATTCACATAATGAGTAATATACAGCAACAGCACAATTCCAAGACACTTTGTGCCATATGCAGTTTTCTTGAATTCAATCCTTGCACATATTCCTTTTGTAGAGTGCAAAAAAAAAAAAAAAGAGGAAACAGAAAAGGTTGACAATATTTAAGTGGAGAGTCTTGTCAAAGGCCTAGGCGGGATCTCGTACTTGTGCTCAGGCTGGTCCTGGCATTCAGTGCTACTTTTGTATTGAAAACTTTTGACTTTATACTTTTTTTTAAGCATCATCACATCATGACAAGAAACTGAAATTCTCTTTTAATTTGCACTCATTTGATAATCTTACCTTAGACAAGTAGATCAGTAACACCATAATATTATGGCGAGGGATTCTGCAAAGGAAAATTGTTTTTTTTTTCTCTTCTTACCTATAACTTGCATATTTCAGTTCAGTATAAATGTACCACACAAGGTCACTATAAATTGTTGAAATACTTTGAGAAGCTCAGGCAAACTAAATTTGACATCAATTTGAAAATTAAGAGATATATTTAAAAATAAAAAAAAAGAAAAAAAAAAAAAGAAAAAAAATTTTATCTCAATTCTCTGTGCACAGAACTGCTTTATTTGAATTCCTATCACTCCTTACAGAGACTAAAAAGGGTTGAGCCTATTCAATAGTGTCTTCAACTGTCTTTAAATAAGGTTATAAATGTTAGGATAAATATTTTCCAATTCTTCTTATTTAATATAATAAAAAGTATAGAAAATTTTAGATACTTACTTTAATCTAAATACTTACCATCTGCCTGTTCCAAAGTGTACCAAGTCTAACAAATGTGTTGCTAAATTCCTACGATATGTGATATTTGTTATCTAGTCCAGAATTTTGTATTTTTTCCAATTGTTTGTGTTTACTATTATATATATATGTATTTATGTGTGCTTTTTTCAATTGTCTGAGACATTTGTTGAAATATATCCTGAGTGAAATTTTTTTTTTCTTTTCTCTCTAATATGTACATGACTTACCATTTAATATGTGTAAATTTGTTGTTGGTTTTGCTGCTCCTGTTCCGTCGGTTCTATGTTTACGTAAAAGTTTTAAGTTACAGGCAAAATATTTTTTTTTCTCCTTTTTTTTCCTTTTGGTGGGGGGAAATGTTATGTTTTAAAAAACATAACACTACTTTTTTCTTAAGTTTCAAATAATTCAACACTATTTTATTTAAAATTATAGGTTTTCAGTTGCCTTTTATTTAAAAAGCTTTCTCTTTCGAAATTTATTTTATACTCCACGAAAATGTCTATCAAAATCGATCGCGATCTAGTTATTTAAAACATTTCCGTTTTTACTTGAAAATTTGCCTTTTCCAAAAATAAAATATAATAAAAACATATACAGAAATTCCATATTAATATAATATCGTAATCGATATTCTATGCATAAATCACTAAGAAAATAATAGTAGAGAAATTACTAAAAGTGCAAAATTAAAATTAAAATGTATAAAATCAGAAAAACCCTAAATTATCTGGTCAGCAATCAGTGTCCCGATTTTGCATTTTAAATTATTTTTCCAAGCTTTATTTATATGTAACATTAATTTCATTAGATAGCTTATTTTATTTACTTTAATTTGAGCCATCGCTCATAGTAATACCTTAAAATTTAATTGTTTTCCCTTCAAAAAATCATAAGTCCAAAAATACCTTTTTTTATTTGACTGTATTCTTAAATTCAGCGGTCAGCCATGTTTACTTAAAATGCATGACTTTCCCGCGCTTTCAGAGGGGGAAGAAATGTTCTAGAATAATCCAGAATGGTCCCGGCGTCCGTTCGTGACGTCGCAGCGTCCCTTTCGTGCACGCTCATTGGCTGGCTTGGAAGAGAGCGCGAATTTCCGATAGCTTTCGGGCAGAACAGCAGGAGTCCTTGGGTAGAGAGGTGTTCACGCCAGCGGAGGCCGGGGAATTATTCCCGTGCCGAAGCTTGGTTCAACTGCTAATAAGAAAATATGAAATTTACGTACCATGTTGATTTTTCCAGAATTATAAAGTGATGTAATAGGAGCAGCAAGTCTTTGAAACAAATATAAATATATATATATATTTTTTTGGACAATTTCTTCTGAAAATGCTGAGTCTATTCAAGCTGAACTTTACCAAGTTTTAGGACTGTTCTAAGTGGCTGCTAGATACGTCTTTATTTTACCAAGTACTTGATCCCTTCCAACGTTGCTCGGAAAAAAAACAAAAAAATATACGCGACGATGTGGCAAGAATCTGATCCTCTCAAAGTTCTACATCTGTGCTAAGTGGCTGCTAGCCACGTTTCAGCTTTACTAAGTCTGTCATTCCATCCATCAAGGCTGTAAGATAATAAATATGCAAAATAATTTAGAACTTACCTCAAAGAGATGAATGTGCGAATATAAAAAAAATAGAATCTACAGCCACACAGATAAAGAATTGACGATTGATGTTGTGCGATTATAAAAACGCCAGGAATTCGGCATTCTCTACGAAGGGTCCTCAGTATCCATTAGTTGTATCTACAGGTTACTTCAAATCTTTGATGATCACGGACTAATAATTCTTTTTTTCAAAAAGGAACTTTATAGCTGCACGTCCTAAGATGATCCTAAAACTGACCATAATCTGAAATTGGCTTATATTCGTAATATCGATTCAAACTTCATAATGATATCCGCGTTTTTAGGGTGCATCACATATTATTATAATAATTTACTAGTCAAGAAGATTGTATCTGTGTATTTTTTTTGGTTTTATCAGTGAATGTGCATAATGTCTTATCAAGTGGTACCACTGCTTAAAATTGTCTTGGATTAATACCTGATTTTATAACTCTATGAAATAAAATGATGTTGGGTAAGTCATTTCTCATGTCTTTTATTATGCATGCCTTGTATTTTCATTTAGGATATGTTTCTCTTTCAGGGTAAATCACTCCAGATTTTAAATTAATTTGTACCCCACTATCTTAAACGATTATTTGGTGCTATAACTTATTTTTATTCCGAAACTTACACAAGTAGATTAAAATGCATTTCGGCCATTAGCTCTATTTCAAAACCTATATTTTTCAAAACCTAAATTCTAAAAGTTTTTTTTTTTTATTTTCCAAATTCCTAATTTTCCCCCCGTTAGCAGATTTTCCTGCTAACATTAATTTATTTTCCAAATTCCTAATTTTCCCCCCGTTAGCAGATTTTCCTGCTAACACCAGCTTTGAGCGCAGGACCACTCAACTGCTGGCCCCTCTTGGAATTTTCTAGAAACTTCATGAAATCTTCTAGATATTTCATGAATCTTCTAGAAACTTCATTGAAATATTTAGAAACTTCATGAAATCTTCTAGAAACTTCATGGAGCCTCCGTGAAAACATCTAGAAATTTCATGGAACATTCTAGAAAAATTTAGTTTTCAAAAAATTTTCAGAATTTTCTAAAAGGTTCCGGAGTTACACAGCTAAGATAGATTTTTAGCTATGTAACATAAGTTACACAATTAAAAAGTTAAAATAAAAGAACAAAAAAAAGTGATATTTTAAGTAGAATATGTTTTTAGAGGAACCCTAAAAAGTGGAAAACAAAGAAAGTTTTGAAAATTGTCGTCAGAATAATGAAAACGAATCAATCAATAGATAAAAAAATAAATAATAATTGAAAAGTATCTAAACTTCACGAAGGTATAGTTACGCCTAGACAAAAAGAAACTCATCAACCTTTAATATTTTTAAAAAAATTATTACATTTTTCTTGAAGCTGACCATAATTTTTCAAAATTTTCTTATTTCTAATATTTTAGGAAACTTTTGTAAATGTTTATTTTCAGAAATGTTTATTTTCATAAAATTTGTTTATTTTCAGAAATTTCCATTTCTTTTATTAAATTTAAGACTTTCGCATTTATTTTAATGTATTAAATGTTGCCATCAATATTTTAGAAACTTTCCTTACAATAATTTAAAAATGTTAATTATATAAATATTTTTAAATAAGTTTCTCAATTAACTAATTATGTTATATCTTTCTTTAAAAATTATAAATAAATGCAAACATACTTTCCTTATAATTATATTCAACACCTTTTTTTTAATAATAAATGGAAAGGTTTGTCTGTCTGTCTGTTCTTTTATACGTACAGCCCTATTGAACGCAGAAGTACAAGAATTCACATACGGATGCTCTGGTGCCTTTCCGATGTTTTCCTCGAAACAGAATTTAAAAATCTTAATTAGTTTCGGAGATATTAATTAAAATGTTGACCCATGTCGATCGAAAAATGACCAAAAATCCTTATTGCTTAAAAAGAGGCACATTCAGCAGACGATTTTAACGGCTGCCTCTAACGGAAGCAAAACACGTGAAAGTCATTAATGCCACATGATCTTTAACTGGGGTTAAAAATTGCAAATTTCAAAGTGCTTCAAATTTTCTTTTTCGTACACAACACTTAATATACAACCTATTCAGCACAAAACCAACCTGCAGTTAAAATTTCATCAATTTTCATTAATAAACAAAGCAGTTACATTTTAATTGTAAATTAAATTTTATTCTAACACGTAATCTATCTTTCAATAGAAGATAGGAGTTTCCATAGCAACAAAATACATTTGAAGGAACTAAAAAATACTTTTTATTTTTCTTTTTACTTCCATTACCCGACTACAGTGGTATATATAGGTTTCGGGAATGTCCTGATTAGGTTTTCTTTTGTATCTCAGCTACTAATTAAAATAATTTCATAAGTAACACATTATTTGAAAGCTTTGTTGATTTGGAATTGAACAGTAGATTACAGAAATTTCTACCGCCAGATATTTTAAAATTTCGATATTTCAAATTCTAATTAAATTATTTTTATTACATCATTCGAAAGATATTTTAAAGTTATTTTAAATTATCGAAAGTTTTCACCAGATATACACGTTTTGAGGTGTCCTGAATCAGTTTTCTTTTGTATCTCAGCTACTAATTAAAATAATTTCATAAGTAATACATCATTAGAAAGCTTTTTTGATTTGGAATCGAACAGTGGAATACAGAAATTTGTACCGCCAAATGGCGCTTCAATATTTTAAAATTTCAATATTTCAATTTCTAATCATGATTAAATTATTTTTAATACATCATTGGAAAGATATTCTAAAGTTCTTTTAAATTATCGAAATTTTTCACCAGATTTACACGTTTTGAGGTGTCCTGAATCAGTTTTCTTTTATATCTCGGTTATTAATTAAAAAAATTTCATAAGCAATACATCATTTGAAAGCTTTGTTGAGTTGATACATATTTTAAAGTACTTTTACATTATCGAAAATGGAATTCGTGATTTCACCCGATTTACACGTTTTGATGTGTCCTGATTAGGTTTTCTTTTGTATCTCATCTACTAATTAAAATAATTTCATGAGTAATACATCATTTGAAAGCTTTGTTGATCTGGAATGGAACAATAGATTACAGAAATTTCTACCGCCAGGTGGCGCTGTAATATTTTTAAATTTCAATATTTCAAATTCTAATTATGATTAAATAATTTCTAATACATCATTCGAAAGATATTTTAAAGTACATTTATATTATCGAAAGTGGAATTCGAGATTTCACCTGATTTACACGTTTTCAGGTGTCCTGAATCGGTTTTCTTTTGTATCTCAGCTACTAATTAAAATAATTTCATAAGTAATACATCATTAGAAAGGTTTGTTGATTTAGAATTGAACAGTAGATTACAGAAATTTCTACCGCCAGATGGTGCTGTAATATTTTAAATTTTCAATATTTTAAATTCTAATGAGCGAGGAAGGTGTTGTATGTTCTAAAACGGGGATAAGGCGCCGCCGAGCGGGACTTTGCTAAAGTCAGGAATTTGAAAGATCATAACATTGTGAGTGAACAGGCTGTTTCAGATATTGAAAGTGGAAGAGGGCACCGCAGGCTACCGGGCGGGAATTTACTGCAATTAAATTTTTCAATAAAGCTATTTTCACTATATGTCAATAAGCTGTTGTAATACCTGAAACGGGAAAAAGGCGCCGCAGGCGCCACCGAGCGGGAGTTTCATAAAGTCGGATTTTTCAAGGATCGCGAACCAGCTGGTCCCCGAAGGCGGTTAGTAAGAAATAAAAAAATAATTAGAGATTTTTTTTTACTTTTTCCGAAAAATGAACTCTTTAAAAAAATAATAACAATACCGAAAAATGTTATTTCTCAGAGATGAACCATCTTTAAAGCAAAATTCTTAAACAAATACTTACGTTATTTTAAATTCACATACAAAAAAAAATGTATGTATGACTGGATCAAGCTATATTTTAAATACGCATTCGTAAGAGAATATTGTAGTTAATAAAAAAAATATTATCGAAAGTGGAATTCGAAATTTCACCTCATTTACAATTTTAAGGTGACATGATCAGGTTTTCTTTTGCATCTCAGCTAATTGAGTAAGACCGTTCAAAATTGGTATATGTAAGTTAATTAAGAGGGGCTGGAAGGGTGGGGGGAAGGAATTCTGCGCTACCGAAGGCAGTGGGGACCCGGTCCGACAATTTACCTGATGAGAAATGATGTTTTTAATTTTCTTTTCTTAAGAATAAGAGTTTGATTTCAGAAGGAATATGTGCGCACGCCGCACATATATTTTAACATGTGCGCCCGCAGCGCGCATGGGTTTGGGACCCGGTGCGAGTTTTTACCCGATGATAAAAAAAAAAAAAATAATTTTATTTTCTTAATAATAAAAGTTTGAGTTGAGAAGGAATATGCGTGTACAGCGCACGTATATCCTCAAACGTGCGCGCGCAGCGCGCATGCGTCTGCGCTGCCGAAGGCAATGTGGTCCTGGTGTGAGTTTTTACCCGATGCTAATTGATATATTTTTTTATTCATTTTCTTAAGAATGAAAGTTTATGAGTAATAACACAGATTTTTGAGAAGTCATAAGGATGGTGAAGGAATACGTGCACGCAGCGCACGGGTCTACGCTGCCGAAGGCAGTGGGGATCCGGTACGACATATTTCCCGATCAGAAATTTTTTTTTCTCTTTTTTTATCACATGATAAAAATTAATGTAATTTGGAGAATTCATTAATTTTTGGGATTCATTTAAAAATAGTGACCAGCGTAGCGGGCGTAGCCTGCTAGTATATAAATAATAATAATAATAATAATAATGCATGTGTACCATTCTATACTGTCTCAGTTCTTTAGCATGATTCTTCTCAATTTTATTTTAATTATTTAAAAAGGAAATATGCTTGCAGGTTCCCCCCCCCCCTCCTTTTTGCTTTTCCCGACATAAAAATAAATATTTTTACTTCTTCATTTATTTATGTTTGAAATCAGTATTTTTTTTCCTTTTTGATTTTAAAGTTGTAACGTGGTTTTTATTTAATATCTTTCGAATCAATATCCGATTGAATAAAAAATACAGCATTAACTATATTTGGTCCTGATTATTAAGTGTTCGAATTTTTCATAAAATCTAGTAAGTCGAACAGATACGATGGCGATTTTTTAATTTTATGTATTTTAAATAAAACAAAAATATCTGCACGTTCATTGAAGGTGTAATACAATATATGGTGACACCTCATAGTCATTGTCTGAAAGAAATAGCACTACGAAAAAAAAAAAAAAAAAGTGATTTGGATGTAGATAGATTTTGAGAGGATTGCAAATTTGTGAAAATGCCACCTCTCTGATATCGTACACAAATCGGATTAGACAAAGAAACATAACCAACTTTGTTAGTGATATCACTTTAAAAATGGATTAGGAGTATTGTACAGGGTAAAAACATTTTGTACATTGCACTGTAAATGTAAAGACAGCCAATTAAAAAAAAAAAAAAATGTTTTGTCAAATTTGAATAAAAATTCTGAAAAAAAAAATAAAAAGTATATATATATATATATTCTTATTGATACCTGTAAAATCAGAGTAACCCAATATTTGTTTCAGAAGGAATTATTTAAACTAAATGCATTGCAGAGCTTTAAAAGTTATTGAATAGAAAGATAACAATCTGTGTACTGTGAATTACTGCGGTAAGAATCAAAAGCTTAAGTTTTAATCGCATACTCTTTTTTCTTTCATTTCTTTTAATCATTTGACAGAGATTAACTAAATTTCTTGCAATTACAAAGTCAGAGCAAAATATGTAAAAACTAAATATAGTACAAAATGGTCAATTTTTCTTTAGCCATGACTAAATGTCAGAGTTTTTTTTTTTTTTTTTCTTTTCTTCTTCTTTCCTGATTTATTTCTGAAATCATTTTTAATCGTAAACGTATAAAACTTGCAGGTATATCTGTTTTTTTTTTTTTTTTTTTTTTTTAAAATAGATAATTGAATTAATTTAAATAATTATAATAAACAACCGTTTTTCGAGAATAAAATGACAAAATGCGCGCATTAAGCCGGCTTATTACTTTCTTCCGTTTTTTTTTTTTTTTTTTTTTCAAATCTTTCAACTAAATTTTATTGCAAAGGCATAAAAACACTTGTAATTATGCTTGCTTTTACGACAAAAAAATAAATGTTTTTTTTTTTTTTTTTGTTTCTATAAAGACATGAGATTTTTGTGAAAAGATTTCAGAAAAGGTGACATGAAAGAATGTCCTTTTGAATTCTGTTATACTCACTGAAAAATAAAAAATGTCATTAGCTTATTTTCTATTTCATCAGACAATCCTCCAAATTTTATTTATTTATTTATTTATTTTTTGGAAAAATAGGTTTGACATGTTAAAAAAAAAAAAAAAAAAAAAAAAAAAAAAATTAAATGTAATTAAAATATAAAAAAAATATATGTATTATTTGCGATGAGAAAGTGAAGTCATAAAAATTTAAAGTACTTGCTATTAATAGTTAAAAAAAATTAATGAATAATAATAAAAAAAAAAAAAATCATTTTTACTACGATTTTCAGCGTTTAGTGATGTGCTAAACATAGCTCATTTGATTCTATAATATCCTTTGTAAAAGTTTCCAATTTATCATATATATTTTTTACAAATATGTAATATACAAAATGATATGCAGAATGCATTAATTACGGAAATTCATAAATATAAACGTGAATTTAACAAATCATAATATAATCATTTTCTATATACTCAAAACGTTTCACACCATAAGTTAGTTTTATGAAGGAATATGAATTTCAAACAAATAAAGTTGTGTTGAAATATAGTCTAATACTTTTCCCAAACAGCTATTTATTATTATTACTTTTTTTCCCCTTTAGTAATTTAACTGAAGTGTTGATGTTTCGATTTATTTTAAGGAAATTCTTTATCATTTCCTTACTATTATTTTTGTTGTAGTTGAACTTTTGAGAGCTCCTTTCTGCGTCTGATCACGTATGTTGCTGTGTTATTGTAGTTATAGTTAAGAAATAATTCATATAATGGAATAAATTTTCTTTGTAAATTGGTTATTAGTAAAATATTAAAAGGAAAAAAAAAAACAAAAAACATATATTTATATTTTTTTTTACTTAATAATTTTGCTAATTTTATTATATTTCATTATTTATTATATATTTATTGATTAACCAAATTAAGCTGTCATTGAAATTAACTTTACTAATTAATGTAGATTAACATAGTTACAATTTTGAGAAATAAAATCGAAATATATACATTTATTTCTGTTCCTTACATCAAGAGCATTTTTATTTTTATTATAATTTTAAAAGAAAGTGCAATTAAAGAGAATAAAGATAGCTGTAAAATATCATATAAATCAATTCATTCATTCAAATAATAATAATAATAATAAATAAATAAAATAATAAATAAAAAAAAAAATAATTTAAAACATTTATAAATAATTATTATTATTGTTATGGTATTTGTATAAATAAGAAAGTTTTACAATTCATTTTTGCATACCATTTTAATTTAAAATATCTATAAAATTAGTAAATATTACTTTCAAAGTGTTTATAGTTTGTGCTGCATATAATTAATTAATCATTTATGATTTCTGATAATAAAAGTTATGGAAATTTAAATTTATGAATTGGAAATACAATGTAGACTAAATTTTGCGCTGCTAAAGCTATTTCAAATTACAGCTTTAATTTTTCTGAACTCATGTTTCTTGCATAGAAATGATAAAGTCTGTTGCTATATTTCCAAAAGGTTTTTGAAATATCAATCCAGTTTCTTCTACATGTACATTCTCTTCCAAATCCCAGTTTGGAAATATCTTCGGTCACAAAGGGCTTTTGTTCGAACGGACACACCCCCAGTTGTGGGGGAAAAATGTTCGAAAATTTTTGGTGTAACTTCAACGGACATGACAGGGGATTTTCAAGGTAGCTTTCTCCTAACAATGAGATTATTTTTGAAGTAGAAACGTGACATTGAGTCAAACGCTGAGAGGGTTAAATTTTTTGCTTGCTTATTGTTCTCAAGTTCGATCAGTAATTCCCCTGTTTTAAGTTTTTTTACAGATTTAGGTTCGCCTACGATGGACTGTACAGCCTTTTGAATTAAAAATGGAGAAGTTTTTGAAAAATCTCCTTCATTTCGTTTTACTACAAAGAATCTGGCTTCACAATTTACAAAAACATTATTTTCATTCAGCGTTGAAGAGAATTCATCACATCTGTCGCCCCAAGATTTCGCTTGTGTATTATTAGCTTGGCCCGAGCCAGTCGCATTATCCGTAATTCCTAAATTTGTCGCCATAATCAGAATAAAAGAGAAAAGGTCGAGGGTTTCCTTAGTCCCACAAGTCAGCCCGTTTCTTGAACAGACGGAAAAGCAAAGGGTTTTCAGAATCGCTCCCTGGGACACCCATAACCACTCACCAGCTACCAGATTAGTGACCCAGCTCAGGAATCACATGTGGTAGTCGTGTTAGTCCGGTGTTTCTCGTTCGAGTAGTCACCGTTGTCTCACCTTCACCAAGGGCACCAGTCTCCCAGTGTGCTCCCAAGGCTAGACTACCGTGAGACCCTCACCAAATCGCCAACCCAATAACCAGCGCCACATCTACACCGATCTGAGCTTGGTTAATGTTTTAGAAATTAACTAATTTTATTATTACCAACAAGAACAAGACCAAAAAATAAAGGTGAGTAAAAACAAACAAGGTAAGTAGAAACCAAAAAGGTGAGTAAAACACGGTAAACTGTTTCATTTTTTTGTTGATTTTTCAAATTTTTTATTTTTTTTTTTCTTCAATTTTTCTTTTTCCACAAGAACAACAAACATGAACAAGTACCAAGAGCTTATTGGCAGTAAAAACAAAAAAAAAAACAATTAAGGACGAAAAAGCAAGAAAAAACCAAAAAAACAAACAAGGACGAAAAAGCAAGAAAAAAACCAAAATGTAAAGAAGAAGAAAAAAGATCACTCGGGCTCGGGGTGCGTGACTCCCCCTGAATACCTGAAGAAGGTACCCCCCTGGGGGCCCCCCCCGGGGGGAACGGGGGTATTTCGCAAAATCCCGTCTTAGTGAGCGTCAGGGTCCTAAAATCAACCTGCTCACCAAAAATTGCGACTCCCATAGGATCGCCCATAGGATCTCCCATAGGATCGCCACAACCGTGTTGAGTCAGTGAATCAGTGAGTTTACTCTTTTATATATATATAGATAACGGGTGTACCAGAATAAAATAGACTGATATAAATTGATGTATAACTAAATCTATTTAAGTGAAATCCAACTTGGTTTTACACATAAACAATATAGATAGAATAATAAACAAAATGCAACATATTGATTAATGTAAATAATCCCCGTTGTTGTTTGCCATTCGATGTAAGTGTCAGGCCCAACATAGACAACTTTCCATTATTACGTCCTTTCTTATTCTCTTTACAGCTCGTTTTAGTTCTAAAATAGGGTTTTTTTACATTTTACTTTATCGCAGTTCATTTGCTGTACGAATTCATCCTAAATTGAGTAGTCCAGTGGATTTAAATAATTTTTTCATCAGAAAAAAGGATTTTCTTAGTCTACTCTTTTCTGAAATTGTGTCTTACCCAGTTATCAAATTTGATTCTTTTCTGCTTTTGGGTTTCTGTGAGTTTAGGTTCTATTAGTTTTTTGTAGGGTCTTAATCCAATGTCATTTTTAAGTATTCGCTGTACAGATGGTTTTGATACTTTGAGTTCCCTAGCAAGTTTCCTTATGGATATGCTCTTCTTACGTGTCAAGCGACTCTTCACTGTTTGAATCAGATTTTGGTGCGGACAATGCGTGGACAGCCTGTCGGATATGTTTTAATATAGCCACTCTTTCTAGTCATATTACACCACTCAAAAACAGTGGTACAACTTAAAACACCTTTCAAATCACGAAATATTTTGCTTCCGGATTCTCCACTTTTGAACTTGGAAAGTACCAATTTTTGTACTTCTTTGCTCTTCATACTATCCTGTAGTTGCAATGTAATTTTTGAT
The DNA here is from genome assembly GCA_963930645.1 of Salticus scenicus. Taxonomy (NCBI): domain Eukaryota; kingdom Metazoa; phylum Arthropoda; class Arachnida; order Araneae; family Salticidae; genus Salticus; species Salticus scenicus. The sequence goes on from OZ005658.1 coordinate 267,276,778, forward strand.
TTTGAGTTGTTGCACAGATTTTACTAATGTAATTGGGAATCTGTAAAAAATGTATATGTATATATATATATAATTTAAAATTTTTATGCACACATACAAATAGTAATAGTCTATTTTATTCTGGTATACCTGTTATAAATGCAATATGATTATGTATAGTACTTTTTACAATGATTATTTTAAAAAGTCAGTGTACAGTCAGTAATCATTTCGTCGGTTTTTCGTTATCATTCTTATTGTTATCATAATATATATATAGTCATTTATAAGCTTTGAAATGGGCTATGGTGTAGTTGATGGATAACAAAAGTTTAAATTAACATCTCATTGGTTGTATAGTTTAAAGTATTAAAGTTGAAAGTATTTGGGATGACTGTTGATTTTTGTGTCAAATTGAAATTGATTTTGATTAGTATCTTTGGATAAGGGGAAATACAGCCTAACATAGTCGTTGATGTCTTTGGAATTGCTCTACTCCTGTCTTCTTTTCTGAATATTGACCATGTGAGGGTGGTTGTAGCGTGGCGGTGTATTTATAATTGCAGGGCCCGATTAAGCTTTGAAGCTAGGGGAAGCTGAGCATCATTTCGGGGGCCCCTTTCTTTTCGGAAAATCTTGTTTTCCTGTTACATATTGTAATATAAAAATGCTATAGACCAAAAAATAGTGTGTGTTATATTATTTTTTTCTCCCTACATCTGGGTGGTTTCTACACAGAACATTAAAATCATACAACTTTTTATTAAGAACATTCAGATTTTTGAAGTTAAATAATAGATTTTTCGCGAAATAGTGAGTGTTTTTTGTCTTGTTTTAGGTAACCTTTCTCAGAAAAAATTCAATCTCAGTGTGAAAATATGAAATAAAAAATTCAAGACCCTGTTTTTAATCCTTATGGGGCCCCCTCTCAAATTTTAGAGGGGAAGCTTGGGCTTCCTGAGCCTTTTGGATAATCAGGCCCTGTATAATTGGCTACTTTTACAGTGTAAAATTTATATTTTTCGCAGCTTAATTGGAATTGTATTTATTGGTGATCAATCTAGATGTTTGTTTTTTCATGTGTCAGTTGGCTGTATGAAAATTTTAATATTGTTATATTAACATTGGTATTGTATCATGTTCAAGACTCTTCCTTCATGTAAATTGGTGTACATTTCTTTTAGTACGACAGGACTGTTTCTTTCAGGCAGCGGATGGATGGATGGGTTTTACATCGCACGAGTGTTGCGCAGATGGGCAATTGGCGACGGTCTGGGACACACCCCTAGAGGTGGTCCGGAGACATGCCATCACAAATCTGATCCTCCACTGAAGGGATGGCTCTGCCGCTTCGGTTTCAGGCAGCGATTTTGCGTTGTCACCATTTCACTTTCATTTTTGTCAAGATGCCCTTCAACATTCAGTTTTAACATTTAATTTCATAAAGTATCTTAAAATATTTTGTCAAATCCGTAAAAACTGTTACATTTTTTAAAACCTACTGTTAAGTTAGAGCTTTTTCCTAGAGATTTAAAAAACCCGGGAATTTTGCTTCTGGGGAATAAACATGAGAATTTTTGGGTTTAAACCGGGAATTTTGGAAACTTTGATGGGAAGAAACTAACATTCAATGTTTAGATTTAATTTAACTTCTTTTAGGTGTACCAAACAACTTGTTTCAATATTTTTATTTTATTTGCTAAAATAAAAGTGATATGAACAATTATGTGATTGTTTTACAGAAAATTGTAAAAAAAAAAATAAACGTTTACGTTATTGACAATAATAAATGATGAAGTTTTGTCTGCCTATTGTAAATAATTAATTTTTTTTCTTTTCTTTTAATTAACACCATAATAAAATATGTTATAAAAAATAATACAATGAAATTAAATTATGGTAAGAATACTTTAAAATTATTAAATTTTATTATAATTCATCGAACAAAATTTCACATTAGTTGATGAAATTTTGTTATAATCACTCAAGAACACGGGGAACAAAATCGAACATGACTTCTTCGGTTATTAAGAATTCAAGCAATAATTTTTTAATGCATCAAATCAATACATAAAATATTTAATAACTAATAATTAATAATTTGGCTGTTATTTCTTTCTTCATTTATTTTTTGCATATTAATATTGTTGAAATTTTAATTGAAATAATATTTCCCAGTGTAATATTATTGATTGTTATAGTAAATGCAGCATATTTTGAAACATTTTTGTTTTATTTTTTAAATAAAATGTTAAAGATGTACATCTGAAACATGCGATTGCGAAAAAAAAAAAGTGTTATGTTGAACTCAGTGTGTATACAGTCAGAACTAAAATAAAAATATACGGCAATAACAGAGAATAAGTCTATTAATTAATGAAATTCGAAAGAATTTGTACAGAAAATAGTTTCTGAATATTTGATGGCAAGACCTTTAGAATATGTATGGTTTATGGTTTCTGAATATTTATTGGTTATTTCTTCTGGATATGTATTGATAATGGTTTTTGAACAGTTGGCTATATCTTCTTAAATATATGTCTGTGATATCTTCCGAATAGTTGTTAAAGCTTTTCTAATTAAAAAAATAATAATAATAATAATAATGAGAAAGTAAAATGAAATAGTAATATATAAATTAGTCCTGTCGTACTAAATTAAATTCTGTCAAAATCTAATTTTATTTATTTATTTAAAAATTTTGAAATGTCTTTTAATTAATTGCTAAAATCTTTGAGTTGTTGGTCAATGATAGTGATTTTAGATTATCTCGTATAACATTGTCTGATAAATAACTCACTTTTTACTACCCTGCTGCTATAATTCTGTACTGATAAGTATAAAGGATTTAAGTCCATATTCTTGATTTTTCAGGAGACGAAAAATAAAGTTAAACTAACTGAAAAGTAATCAGAAGAATCGATTAGGAAAACGTTATGTTGATTTATACCCTTTATACCATTCAGTGATTGTCAACCTTCATTTAATAAAGGGACAAAATTGAATTAAAAATTTTATACCAAAGATTAATGCTAAATTTCTGACCTGAACCTTTTTTTACCAATGGATTTTCTCAAAGACTAAATGACATGGATTTAAATCCTTTATACCAATCAATAGAGAATTTTTTTTGTGAGTCTGACTATGTACTTAATTCAAAATCGACATTTTTGGACTTAAATCCGTCATCAGTACAGAATTGCCTTAGATAAAAAATGACAAATTTCCGATTATCCGCGAGCGGATTATGTACTTTGCATATTATGTGCGGGAACGGCGTAGGGAAAAGATAGGATCAAGATAAAGTGTTTTCTAAACAAGAAAAACAAAAAAATGATTCTTAAAGAAAGTAAATATAAAGAACTATGTTGCTTTTTACTTTTTGTACACTAGAGTACGGTACTGTTAAATTTAGTACATAAATTAGCTTACAGATTGTACCTTGGCTACATCGTAAGTATTACAATTTTTGATTATTGTTTTTACACAAAATACAAATATTTTTGCTATATTGTTAATATTTCCGCTGCTTCTACTATATTTTATGTGCAATAAAATTAAGTTTTTAAACTACAATTTCTTTTTCTCCGTCATTGTCAGAATTTTTGCGGTTTACCTGCGATTTGTATTATCCGCAAAACCCGTGCGTGGCACACAATTTCGCGGATAATCGGAAATATACTGTATCAGTTTTTTTGGGGAAATTTTCAAAGTTATTTTGCTAAATTTGTTGACCTTTTTCATTATTTTTTGCTTTGTATAAAGCTTCACTTGCACGTGTGATTGTTCATTAATTGGTTCGGGTCTTCTTTCCTGGTGTTGGATCATTGAAATAATGAAAATATATTTATATAATTCAGCCTCTATAAATATTTATTATATCGCAGACTATTCACGTAAAATTTTGAAAGACAACTATCATATTGCAATTAAATACAAAGCCAAAACTACATGAAACAACTCTTTAGCAATATTTACATATAAATTCGAACCTTAACCCAGAAGGCTCAATTTTTTTTAGTGCGCGACAAAAATACATAGGTTGTAATTAGTGACCAGAAGATAGGAAAAACTTATAAAAATAAAACCGTATTTTACGGAAAAATCAACATTTTAGCTCAACGTACCGTATGTGGAACATACATAAAAATATGATTTACTAATACGTTTACTATTCTAATATAAAAAATACAACTTACCTCTGCAAAATATACACTTCGTTATAACACACAGTATTTTTTTTTTTCGAATCAAAACTGTTCAATAACTATTCTTTTTTTTATTTTTGAATTCAGACAAACGACTAACGTATCACTTTCATTCAAATTTCACACTGAGTGCACTCTAACAAAAACACGAACGACATCTTTAGGTAAAGATTCGTATTACTACATTGTTAAATGCCAGTAGCTTCTATCAAGATGTCCAGAGATGTCGCTACTAATAGTTTTATAGCTATAGGAACGATTAAAGTCGGTGTTCCACACATGGAACTGGGTGTCTTGTAGGGTTAAGAGTTGTTTTATATTTTAGTATATGGTTCGATAAGATTTTCATAAATTTATTTATCCTGAAAAATTAGAAAATTTGACATTCAAATTTCTTGGGATTTTCGGGTACATTTAAAAACATGCAGAACTTTCTTTCCTTTGCGACGTCAATGTCGTTCAATGGATTTGATTTTTAAGATCTGTTCTAAGTTTTAATTAAATAAACGAAAACAAGGAGTAATCTCAGAGAAATTTTATTTATTTCGTAATTTCATACAATGAAGAACAAAATGTGATCATTTTCAAACCTAGTCTTTTACATTTATTACTTTTTTCATACAATTAAGAAAAATCAAGAAGTATTTTAAAATTTACAGTAAAATAAAGTCGTTTTATTTATTGCATTTTTTAAAAACAAAACCTATGTAAAATTAATTGAACATCACCACTGCAAATTGGTGTAGTCAATTCTTTCAAAATTTCGCTGGATCATTCACAGCTGCAATCTAGGATTCAGAGGTTACTTCTTGTATCCAGTCCAAATAATTAGTTACTCTGGTGTACACTCCGGGAAAGCCAGGCTGAGCACATTGGAAGCCAAAAGACACTATACCCACAAGAACCCAGACATCGTTTTCCAGAAACATCAGTGGTCCACCAGAATCACGCTAAGGAAAGATAGAGAAAGAGAGAAAAAAATAAACATGAGTAACAAATTTTCATAAATGCTATACGAGACGGATGGTTGGTTTCTAGGCTTTCTAAAGACTAGGAATGAATTACAGTGCTTTAACTCTTTCACTACAAATATAAACTGCCCTTGGGACCAGTACTGCAAGATTGAGAGAACCTTTTATTCAGTATCAACCACTAAATTTTGATTGAAAAAGTTGTGCACTCATTTGGTAACATCCACGGATTTTAAGAGTTTAGGATGTATTACGAATGCTACGGAAAAGTAGTAATTTTCATCTTACAGATAGTGAACTGGTTACGATGTTAACAAATTTAAATGTATGTTCCATTTAATAAATTCCTTTATTAAAGTGATTGAAATTCTAATTATTTAAGCTTTCAATGTGTGTGTTTATAAAATGTCTTTTATTCATTATATATATATGTGTGTGTGTATATACATAAAATGTTCTGCAATTTTACGATATGGAATAGTCTTAACTTTACCATTCGATTCAGTTGTTTACATTTCTCTTTTGTTCTTGTTTGAACAGATATCTGACTATTAAGTTTCACTGGAGAAATATTTAGGAAAATGTTATGCGTAACAATAAAATGGCATTTTGAATCTAATTTGTTTACAAAATATCGGCCACGTGTTCGGCGATTTTACCTACTGTGACGTCACAGGAATATTGTCCATTAAACTTTATTGCATATCGAACAGAAGGGGACGCTGTTCAGATGCACTTTTATACCAAACTTGATACAGAAGATATCTGTACCCCAGAGGCAGAAGACACCATGTCACAAAAATGGATTTTTTAGGAATGAATGTTAATGATGTTGTAATGAAATAAATTTGTCATGAATAAAGGAAATGGACATGGTTTTATTTTCCACTGTTCTATTTCTTTTATAGTAACTCGACATAATTCTCTATATAAAACAAAATATGCACATCCAAAATATAGTGCTAACTCTTTTCACAAAATGGACATGTTAGGCTTTACCTCCGGGGCACAGATATTTATTTTGAAAAAACATGCTGACTAAATTGATGTGTATATCAGCTGATTGATGTTAAAATTACACTGCATTTTACACGATATTTCAATTATCTTTTGTAATACATATCAACTAGTGTACGTGGTTGTAGGAAATATAAAATACGCATATATAAGATGATTGATATATAAGATGGACACCCCATACAGGCGCACTTGGATACAAATATATCGCACATATATCGCATCGTCCCATTCACGTATCGTCATATTGTGCTGAGATTAGTATGTAAATTGCGCTTTGCAATATTTTTACAACTTCTTGTATGCAATAAAATTGGGTTGTGAAAAGTATTTTACCGAGACAGCGATACTATTGTGAAGTTCCATATAGGCACCAGTACAACACCTATGCAATGTCGCATTTGTAGTCACAAACAGAGGACATTTCTATCTGAGTACAATAGTCCTGAGATGTATATGGAAGTATGACGAATCTGATTCCATCAATGTCACACTGCGATGTATTTTCCACGTCGTAGAGATTAAGTTGTGCTAAGCTTGGATATTTTTATTTAGCTATTTATTATTTAATATGCTGCAACTCCCTTTCTGGAATCTCCCAGACTATTATACCTCAACATAGCATCCTATGTTTAAATCAATATCAAACTGAATATGTAAAATGCTTATTGAGAGATGACATGTTGATTAAATTTTTGTACATGTTACCTGGTTGATGGCGCTGTTACATGGAATGATATAACAGAAAGTTTTGCGATAGCCAAAGCATACCTAGTTAATTTATTAAGTTTAAAACAGAATCTATTCAAATGTACCTGACAGGCATCCTTTCCTCCTTCAGGCACTCCCGCACAAAGAAACTGGCTAGTGATGCCACGTGGAATGGACGTCCCTCTTTGTTCTGAATAAGCCTTATCGCAGGTCGGAGGATCGATTACTTGAACAGTTACCTCTTGCAGAATAGCAGCCCTTTTTCCACCTGTAATAATAACGAATGAAAGTGAAAATAAATCTACTCACTTAAAAATAAGCTAAGTAGAAAAGTTTAACAAAAAACATTGAGTATTGCCCATAGAATAATAATAAATGAAGAAGGAGCTCTAATACTCTAATGCTTACAAACCCCTTCTAGTGAAATGCCAGCGAAAGCTACTTTAGCTGCTCTCAACCTTGAAGTAGGGTACCCATCCTCAGCGCATTTATCGCTGTTTGTTGTGGGTGCTGCCTCGCAGACTGATTGACAGAGAGATGAGACGATTCAAAAAATCTCGCCAACCAATCAGATGGAAGCACTGTTACAACCCTATACCCGACATTCCTGGATTTTACAAACCGAAAACCAAAACGCGTACACTCCTTCTTCCTTTATTATTATTCTGTGGTATTGCCTTGCCTTAAAACTGCCTCGAACAGTTAAATCTCTTATTTTGAAAAAATACAAGCTTTCATTTTTGTTTATACAAGGGTATTCATTACCACTGCAGCAAATTTGCAGGAGGGGTAGAAGTTACGAAGACGATTTGGAATGACATAGTTTTGTAGGATCATAAATATCTGTTTTGAGAAGCACAGAACATCTGCATAATGATTTCACTGAATTCAGTCATTGCGCGGCTCACCGCGATTTCAGTGCATTTTGAATGGTAAAATAATGTCTAAAAAGTAATGATAGTTAGTAGTTTTTCATAGCCTCCTTATTATTAAAATGAGTTCACACACACACACATATATATATATATATATATATATATATATATATATATATAAAGTTTAGCATTGACAAACTTAATTTGATGAAATTTTATTTCTTTTTGGTCTATGGGGTTTCAGTGGTCTTAAATCTGTTACTCGGCTTTTACTACGTTTTAAAAATTATTAATATATATATCTATATATACAATCCAGTCTCGTCAACGTGAATCTCAAGGGGGGATAAAAAAATTGTTTGTGTTATCAGTAGTTCATGCTATCAGTTTTCGTGCTAATCTGTTTTTATTTTGCTTCTGCACCTGCGTTTCTTAAAACCGTAATCATGGCTCGAATGAATGAATCTTTTAAACCGATATTCTTTTCTTCCCTGTGTGTCTGCGTAACACTAAATCGAAACGGCACTTCAAATAAATATTATTCTCTTGATTTTTTGCGGTTTGATTGAGTCAAGATTTTCATGATTTAGCTGTCTATGACTGCGCATGCTTTAGACTAAACCGATATCCAGTTGAATGAATATCTATCTGGCATTATTCCAGCTTGAATCGGATTTAGCCTGGAATAAGATTTTCGCGTGTTTTGATGTTTCTACATCGATATTTTACGGAAGATGAAATATTTAAATCGGATAAACGATATTAGTGTTAAATCGATATTTTATTTTACTTCGATATAAATCCCAGTCCTATCAATAACTATTCTTCATATAACTACGAGTAAACTAATCAAATTTTGACGGGAATTGTAGAAACAGTTCATGTTAAAAGTAATTCACGTTAATGAGGTTCGACTGTATCTATATATATATATATATATATTATATAAACATACACAGTACAGAAAGTTTTAATCATGTTTCAAAAAGCTTACAGTGCCTACAGCTCTCGAGACCCGGAGCAAATATCTCACTGGGGCTCTCCTAATTGGAGTTCTCTATATTGAAGCCCTCTTGCACTTTTTAAGTTTTTTACTATAAAAAGGCATTGAAGTAAATTTTAAGATTGATTTGGAAGCCAAACTTAACAAGAAGGCCAAAGGCATTGGCCCGTTTGCCCTGCTTTAGTCAGGCTTCGCATAAAGGATTTTTTTTTTTTTGGTCGCTCTATAGTCACATTTTATGCATTAAGGGCTCTTTAGACAGGAACCTATGAATTAAAGTGGAATTGCAAGAAATGTTTCAGGTTAAAATTATTGCACGACAATTTCACCAGATACATACATTTAAAGGTAAAGTTTTTTCGGAAGCTCCCTCATGACCAGAGGCCCAGGGCGACCAGCCCTCTATGCTCAACCCTTGGTACGCCACTGAACAACGTTATGAATTCCACAATAATTGATGCATTAAATTTGCATAGGAGGGTTCATATCGAACTATTTCGTAACTTCTAAGAAAATATACAATTTTATTACAAATAATAAAGTACTGTCGAGGATGCTTATTATTCGTAAGGAAGTATAAAAATAGTAAAAAATAAATACCAAAATGTATTGCCAAAATAAAATATTATATATGGGCCACCGATTTGGCCATCAATCCAGCCAACAGCTATTTATAATCGTTGGCCAACAAAAAGCTAAACGTTGTTTTAATGACCAAAACTAAATTCAAAAACTGGCGTACAATCAATAGAAAGAAATTAAAACTTCTTCACACACCATAAATTTTAAGTCAGCACAACCGGTTTCGAAAGGACGTAGCCTTTCTTCATCAGGTGCAAAAAAAAACCACGTGCTACTGCCTTGGAGGCAAGAGCAAGTCTGAAAGCAGGGCAAAATCCAGAGGGGGAGGAGCAACACAAACAACCAATAGGAAGCAACATGCAGGACCAATCAGAGAGGAACACACGTACACACACACACACACACAAAAAAAAAAAAAAAGGAGGGAGGGTAGGAGTAATCAATAATTTTTTTTGTTGTTTTATTTATTTAATTAATAATATATTAGGTGTACAAATTAATTCGGTCCGTTTTCGAAAGATGGCGCTAGCTGCCACAAATGCTAGGCTATGACAGCTGTTTTCGGTGGTTTCAGAGAGGTTATATATTTGTTAAGAATCTTCAGTGTACAACTCTTTCGCTTGCTTGAAATAGCCTGATCAGCATTGCATTAAACATGTCAGGTTTTGAAGTCAATAAGCAGCATTTGCGGGAAGTGTTGATTTTTTTCTTTCATTGGAAGAAAAGTGCCGCCGAAGCGCATCGAACGCTCGTAGAAGTACACGGCGATAGTGCTCCGACTGACAAAACATGCAGGAAATGGTTTCGACGATTTAAAGATGGAGATTTTAGCGTTGATGACAGGCGTCGCTCTGGACAACCGAAAAAATTTGAAGATAACGAATTAGAGGAATTACTGAATGAAGATCCGACTCAAACACAAGAACAGCTTGCAGAGCAACTGGAAGTGACTCAGCAAGCAATATCGGTGAGACTAAAAACGATGGGAATGATCCAAAAAGAAGGAACATGGGTTCCTTATGAACTGAAACCCAGAGACGTTGAAAGGCGATTATGCACTTGCGAGCAGCTGATTTACAGACAAAAAAGAAAGTGGGACGTTCTACCGCACCCGCCGTATTCTCCGGACATCGCCCCTTCCGACTACTGGTTGTTCCGACGAATGCAGAATGATCTGACCGGTCAGCGGTTCACTTCTTACGAAGAAATACAAAAATGGCTCGAAACATGGATGAGCGAAAGAGATGAGTTGTTTTATCGAGATGAAATCAGACGATTGCCGGAGAGATGGGAAAAAATAGTAGAAAATAATGGACAATACTTTGAATAATGTATTTTTTGTTTTTGTTTAATAATAAATACTTTTTTTATTGCTAAAAAACGGACCGAATTAATTTGTACACCTAATACTAATAAGTAAATTTAATAAAATTTATTTATTTATTAATTTTTTTTTTAATTAGAATTATTTTATTATAACTATTATTATGTTATAAACATAATGAAGGAAATTATTTAATTGAATTAAACAAATTTTTCCAGGCTGTAGACAGCAAAGTGGAATCAGATTTTTCATTGACAATTTTATCACGATTAAAGTAAATAGCTAAATTTTCCAAAAAATTCAGTTCGGAAACGCGTTTGGCATGAAATATAATTTTGGCACTCTTAAAATTAAAACTATGATCAAATTCCCAACTGTGCTTCCTCTTTCTGTTGGTTTAATGCTGGCTCATATGTATTTTGTTTGTAGGGTGTGATCTGGTAGGTTGCTATATCATATCGAGAGATACAGAAAAAAGTTTTGTAATGGCCACAGTAAACTGCATTTTATAACAGTAAAATTATAAGTTCAATATTATGATTTTCAAACAATATATATGCTGTTAACCTTTACAAAACCCATGTCGGCAAATTTAGGATCTAAAGATTTAAATATACATTATGATTGATTTGATTGAAAAATCAATTAAAAAAAAAATATGATGCAATAATCTTACCGAATTCCTGATCTCCCCACCCAGTCACGGTGACGTCTCTACCCTTCAGTTTTCTCCTTCGAAATTCTGGTGTAAGAGGCAAACAAATTGGCTGTACCTTCGCACTATTAAACTGGAAGGGTTCCTTTACTCGAATAATAGCTATGTCATTGTAGTATTCTCTTGGCAAATAGTCGGGGTGGATAGTTATCTTGTCGATCAAATGAAGATCGCCTTCTTGGACTCTGGTGCTTCCTACACGGATGGCAAATCGGGAAACTGGAATTCTCCTGTGAATTTTAAACAAAATAATCACTAACACACACACAGAGAGAGACAGAAAAAATATATAATAATTGATTAAACAGAATGAGAGACACGAAAGAGATTTAAATATTACGTTGTTGTAACAGAAGGTCAACATGTGGCAGGTGAAGGTCAACATAAATTGTCTCGTTATCTCAAGTAATGTTTATCTTCAAATTTCCCTCTGAATTCGGTTCTATTAGTTACCGAGAGATTTTGTTACTAGATGGAAGGTTTGGATTCGAAATCAGGCCTTCTGGATTGTTGTCCTAGCCGTTCGAATTTTTCCATGATTTTCTCTGAAATTCGCATGAATGTGCACTTGGATCCCTTAGAAAGACCCAGTTTCGGTGTTAACAACCTAACGCAAAGTGTTTGGGTGGAGGGGGGGGGGACTACTAAAAAAAGGACACTTAAAGTTTTTTTAATAGTTTCTTACAGCTAATTATAATTCATCGAATTGTATACTTATATTTTAACAAACAAATTAGCACTATTACATTAGGTAAGTTGTTACACTTCAAATTTAACAAGACAACAGCTATCAAAGTTATTTGTATACAGCTGATTTATTTGGCACGTTTATTTTGAACTCTTTACTGATGACACAACAACATGCTGAAGTATAGAGCTTCCACTATATTACGGTTAACATAATTAGTTATAAAAGGATTTTTTCATACAAAAAAAAAAAAAATCCCCCTTCTTGGTCACTTGTCGGGAACCCCTTAACCCTTTAACGTTCACTTCTTAATTTATTTTAAAAATTGCTAAACTAATTTTTAAAATGGCTTTTAGACACATAGCCGATCCTAAATATTTAAAAAAATAAAAATAGCATTCTTCCTTTTCGAGAAATTTTTGATTTGAAACATCTATAAGTTAACCTTATTAAATTCAAATAATATTTAATTTAATAAATAAAACACTTTGTAAGTACACATTATTGACTACAAAAACTCGTAAAAGTTGTTTTAGGTGAAAATAATAGTCCAGCTCTTCATTAAATGAAAAAAACTAGACATGAGTGCATCATCAAACCAGCAATTCGCACTCGCGCACACTAAGAAACTTCAAGTGACTTATGCATTTAGCTTCCTTTGCAGCATTATTTGTTAAATTTTGGAATAGTGCTGCTATCTACTGAACAGAAAAGGAACAAAAGTTTAAAACCTGATTAAAACAAGGGGAAAATGTTAAAAAAACTGCTTCATAAAAATTGTTAAATTATGTCAAATGTTTGGTTTCGCTGCGAAACCAATGAACGTTAAAAGGTTAAGTCCTTGTTCTCTCTCGCACAGCAGGTCTCATGGACCCTTTAACATAGCCGCTTAGAAGACCCCCACGGAAGGCTGGCTGGCTGGTTGGTTGTGTGTGTGACTTGAGGTCGATTGACTCTTCCAGAGACCTAGGCCAAAGGCAGGAGTGGGGGTCTCAGTTGATATTTACGCGAGTTTAAGAGAAAACCACGTTAAACTCCGAACAGCTAGCTCAATGAGCGCGACCTGGGATCGAACGCAGCACTTCACATCTAACAGATTTGAGAACAGATCGACTCGGCCACTGTTGGAGCCCCCCACGGAAGGCATTCCACAACGTTTAGAGCTAACGCATAGACAATTAGCCTTATCCCCCACACCATACCACCTTTCCAAATTAATCTGTAATTGGTTGACGCTATTATATTGTTTTTAACTAAACATGAGTTAACGGTTAAGTAAAGGTTTTTATGGGATACTACTATTATCAACAATTCATATTAATTTTACAACCACACGATTAAAATAACTCTCATTATGTGCATTTATACGAAATTTTGTCCTATACTGCCATGTTAAAAATTTAGAAAAAAAAAATGGGATCACAGCGCCACCTGTTGAGCAATTGAATCCCAAATCTAATCAACACCAGTTTATGTCAGGGTGCAACTAAATGCCAAGTTTGGTTAAATTTCGTTCATTGGTTCGTGAGATACAGTGCCCATAAAATTTGTGATACACACGCATAGACAGACAGACATTTTCTAAAAACAGTCAAATCGTGTTCAGGACATACTAAAACGTATAAATCCATCGAAAACTGGAGTTCGAAAATTTTCATGAATCCAGTACTTTCTCTTTATATACATAGAAGAAAGAAATAAAGGTTCGAAAATTTCTTACAGGCTCACTAGTATGTTAATTATTCTAAATGCTGAACAAAATGTCAAAATGTATTTAAGAGAGGGGAGCACTTACGCAGAGGTTCTTCCACTGACTCCGAAGCAATGAGCAGCTGTTAGCAGATGATATTTGCTGATGATAACTGCACCACAATGGAAATTCTCGATGCCGAAATTTCGAGTGTAAATACCAGCCTAAATAAAGAAATAATAATAACATGACCTTTTAATACTTTCAGATATATTTCACAGATAATTTAGTTTAGAACCAACAGTTTATGTGATTAGAATTCATCACTCTGATAAAATGTAATTAACGTATTTAAAAATGGAAAAAGCAAATAAATTTTACAAAATAAGATAAATTAGCAGGCCAGTAAATGAACCTGAGTTATCTGGCATACCACCGCAAGGATCTAACAACCCAATTTGAAATTTTAAGAGAGCGAAAAATCTCAGATGTCGACTGGATTAGCTCACTTTATAGAGCATTGGGGCGTCATTTTGGCTCGAATTCTAATCTGGTCATTTTTCTTTTTTGTTAGAATTAATTCGGCTATTCCATCTAAAACATGCTAATTAAAAAATTTCCTTATTAAAATAAAAATACTAAAATAGTAACCACATCTATCATAATTCTTGAAATATCAAAATTTAAAATCAATTTCAATATATCCGACAGGCGAAATAGTGTGTATGTTATAGTGACCATATTAGAGTGCCTTCATAATATATTAGCATTGATAAGTCTTACAGTTATCCAGCTACAGAGATATAGTTTATGCTAAATAAATGAGGACTTAAACAGTAATAATTACGATAAATAGTTTCCATTCTACAATTTAGAAAAACTATTTCAAAATATAGACTATAGACAAAATATAGACGAGATGTCTCTCAGTGCCTGTCACCCTGTCAGAAATGGTGCGGTCTGTTCAGCGATTGGACTGATGACGATTAGTTTGCCTTTACTTTCTCAGATAACAGATTCAATTTGTCGTTTTTGAGAATGTCGAGTTTTCTCTGACTTGGTAACAGGACCGCTCCTACACTTTTAGCCAACCTGCGTGAAAGATTTTAGCTACTCTGAGTGAAAGATAAGTGTCTAGCCTCTACACCCAACAATTTCAAAAAGTATTGCGCAACCATTGGATGTTAGAAACTTAGCCAGTGGGGTTCGATTGAAAGTTTTGTTTTCTAACATTGCGAGGAAAGCAGATTTCAACCTTTGTATAAAGGTGTATTAAATGTATTTTAAGTTCTGAAACATACACATATAAATGCAGGAAAAATAAAATTACCCTAGATTTTTCCCTTTTACCTGACAACTAATTTCAGTAGACCTAGTTTTCATTTACAGTTCACAATTTTTAGCCTCCCTGGGCGACCGCCCAGTTTTACCCCTCTCCCTAAGCACGGGCCAGCTTGGAAACATTGGACTTTAATTACTGTTAGTTTAGCCGTGAACTTACTATTCCACTGTGTAGTGTTCTTTGGCCAAGCTTTATTTAGTTTGCCATAGTTTTCTTCGAAACTCGAGCAATACAGGCTAAGACATCTCTAGAATTCCCATTGAGGGTATTCCACCCAGACTTATATACCTCACGCAGATAATCCAGTTTTCCCTTTCCACATCAGCACTCCTGTACTTGTAATGCTTCATACCAACTAGGCTGTACAGAAACTTCAAAATGAACTAACTTAAAAAATTCTAATGTTAAAAGTAAAATCAAACTCGGCTTTCTTAAATTGAAAAATTTACCTGTTATAAACTTCCATTTAAAAAATATAAAACGTTATTTTGGGCAGAATAAATCCATCACTCTTCTTGGGCAATTTATAGGGTGAAAACTGTAAGCTGCCCAAAAAGAGCACTGGATAATTACAGCTAATTACAGGGTGTAAACTGTCTCAGTCGACAGATTTATTTTAACAATCGTTCCTCAAGACATACTTCCAAAGGACAAACAAAAAAGCTTTCTATGAAATAAGTAATATTGTTAGGATGTCAAGAACAGAAAAATCTACAATCTCAGTTTTCGTAAAAATTTACAAAATTTAAATTCTGATATATATAGTCCTTAGGTTTCTATAGTTACATTTAGTAAAAAAAAAAGAAATACCTATACTATAAAACCCGAATAAACTACTACGTCAGAAACGCCAAAGAAAAATATTTGAGATGCATACAGCTGTTTCGGTAGCCTTAAGCGTACCGTCTTCAGTGCAAAAAGTATCATCATCATCATCACGGGCTTGAGAAGTACCTACGGCAGTCGAGACAGCCGCTTACCTTCACCTGAGGAGAGAAGAAACACAGAAATGGGGCTTGCATCTTCAAGGGGATCGGACCCATAAACTGAGGGAGTTCCCAGTGAACTCCGGCGTGAGGAAAAAGAGTGTGGTTTATCATATATTGGCCAAACTAAACGCAGTCTTAAATTTCGTCTAAAAGAACATATGAATTACGTCCGCAAACAAGAAACCAATAAATCGGCTATTTCTAAATATTGCTGGGAGGAAAATCATAATTTTAAATTTAATTCAGCTAAAATAATTTGCAGACCTAAATCCATTCATGAACTCGATTTCTTTAAAGCTTTTCATATTTATAAAAATTTTAAAAACCTTGTAAATTGTGATTTCGCTATTCCCTATTTGCCTGATTCTTGGAAATTTTACATTGAGTCCACATTTTCTTAATTTTTCTACTGTTTACACAGCTAACATTCCTAAATTCCTATTGGCCACACTCCCCACCTTTCCCGTAATCTTATTGGTTGAACTAAATTCGGTCCCTCTCCTATATATACGAGCACTTCTCCAAATTCAGAATTCTTTTTTGCTCACGCCGGAGTTCACTGGGAACTCCCTCAGTTTATGGGTCCGATCCTCTCGAAGATGCAAGCCCCATTTCTGTGTTTCTTCTCTCCTCAGGTGAAGGTAAGCGGCTGTCTCGACTGCCGTAGGTACTTCTCAAGCCCGTGATGATGATGATGATACTTTTTGCACTGAAGACGGTACGCTTAAGGCTACCGAAACAGCTGTATGCATCTCAAATATTTTTCTTTGGCGTTTCTGACGTAGTAGTTTATTCGGGTTTTAATATTCCAACGCCAAGTCTCCTGTTATCCCTATAACTTCAGAAAAAAAAGTATATTTTTTATCATTAAACTGATCGAATTATTTTTCCATCTTAAAATTTAAGCTGACATTTTGTGATCGTATGCAAACCAAATAATCGAATATCGAAATTAAATAGCAAAATAACTTAAAAAAAAAAAAAAGGTTAACTAATCTCTTATTAGAAATCGAAAACTTCTAAAAATCGCAAATCATGAAATTAACTGTCAATTTTAAACGCAGAAGAAACTTTTTTCTTCTTTTATATTAGTGTATAAAGATCATTTTATCCCTTGGCAACTATAGGGTTAGTTGGTTGGTTGGGTTTTTACATCGCACTAGTTCTGCGCAATGGGCAATTGGCGACGGTCTGGAACTCACTCCTAGAGGTGGTCCGGAGACATGCCATCACTATTTTGATCGTGCAGGGAAGGGATGGCTATCCCGCTTCGGTGATCCCCAGAGGTATAATTTTGATGGCAACTATAGGGAGCTGGCTGTATATGAACTTGGGTGAAATTTTTACAAAATTTTGTACACTTTCCCGCGTTATGTCATCAGAATTTACTTCACTTAAAACACTTTTTTAAATTCGATGTATGTCTTTTGATAAACAGTTGCAAAAATGTTTATCAAAAGGACGAAAAAGGGAAATGCGTTTAACGATAGCATTTATTAGCCTGTATATAAATGTGTAATGTGTAAATATTTCGCGAATTACTAAATTCACAAAATGAAATAGAGTGTATGGGATGTAAGAATCAGTGTAGACATACTTGTAAGGGAAGTATAAAATTAAATACTTCTTTACCATCCAGGGCCAAGCTCCAAGGACAGCATCTATACCACCAGCAATGATGGGATTCTTATCCATTATCGTAGCGTTTGTTGGGAAAATATCAGGTGCAATGCGAGCTGCTTGTCGACGAATTCGACGGGATCCACTCAGCCCAGGTATCCGACGTTTTCCACAATCTGTAATAATTAAAATAAGTTCTTTCAAAAATGAAGTAATCTCTCTTAATATTCGAGAGAAAGTAATTTTAGTATTTCTTATTAGCTGTAGTAATATGTATTTTAATTTATTTATTTTCATTAAAAAAGAGATAGAATAACCAGTTGGTATTTGATATCGCTTCTAAACAGATAAGTGTTTGATAATTGCTTTCTATACAGACGAAATTTAAAATGACAGAAAAAAATCCCACTTTTTTCTGACTGCGATAAACACTTGATATAAGGTAATGTGATGCATATTTATTTCCTTGTACTAAGTACAGAAAGTATCGCGATTCGAATTTTAAGATTTCTGTATTTTTAAAAGAATTTTCAGTTCAGAATATATATATATATATATATATATATATATATATATATACTAATATATAAATGCGAAAGTTTGGATGGATGGATGGATGGATGTTTGTTACTCAATCACGTCAAAACGGCTAAACGGATCTGGATGAAATTTGGTACAGAGATAGAGAATAGTCTGGAATAGAACATAGGCTACAATTTATACCGGAAATTTGATTAGATTTTTTAAAATTAATTAAAATATGAAAATAATAAACTGGTAATTGACTTAATATAAGCCATTTAAATTTTTAATTGTTGCCAAAAAAGTTAACGAGGTATTTTTTTATTAGTTATTTATTTATTTCAACATAAAATGAAATATGCTTTCACGCGAAAAATAAAAACATTACTAAATGTTAAATTGGTCGATGGGAAAATGACCTTTTATAATTTTAAAATAAAATAGTAATATTACAAATCTAACATATTTCTTCTGAATTTTATTTCTTAGCATTTTTTACATACCTCAACTTCAGATTTTTCTTTTTTTGTTTTCTTTTTTTAAGTATGGCAGATGAAACACGCTTGGCATAAAAGCTAATTCAGCATTATATTAAAGGTATTTTCTTATTGATAATTCTGGACAAATTTTTTAATTTTGATGCGGAAGTAGATCGGACATTTTTCGCCAAGGAAAAGATAAAAAGAAATACGCAAGCGAAGTGATGACGTCACTGGCCGTTCATGGATGCAAGAAAAATATTTCCTATGTTAAACGCCATCCGCGATTGTAATGAAATGCTCGCCCTCTGGTGGGCTAAGGTGAAATTATCACACAACTGCATATCCTCATTCGACTTTCAATGATGAAACGGCGGAGAAAGAATAATAATTACACGTGGCTGTTATATTTACTAACAACTGCAGTGTTCAGAGAGCGCCATCTATCGATCATTACAAACGCGGATTGGATTTTTTGTAAAAAATTATTAAAAATCGAGGAAAATTATTTCCCGATTTTAATCCCCATATTTAGGTATGGATATGTATTAGTTATCATGTCCATGCGTTAGATTAAGTTATTTTTGTTGTAAAATTGACAAAATTTGAATTTTTAATTTCAAAACTCTAGGGAAAAAAAAACCGGCAAACTTCCATATTCGATTGAAAACACAAACATTTCATTTCAAAGGATGATATTAACACAATAAATTTCCAACTAATATACTAATTAAAAGGAAAATGATAAATATTCTCTCATAATTTGAAGTCAAATTTGTTTTCAAATGTCTAAATAAAGTATCTGATATAAGATACTAATATGTTGCAGCGGAATAGATTTGATATCGGTCATCCTTGGCAGAAAAAAAAAATATCGCCAAATTATTTGGCGAACATAATTTAATTCCTTTCAAAAATCATGGTTATTTAACAACTTATATTAAGAGAGTAATGAATAATATAAAACAATATTTCGTACAATGCATATTACGAAAATATACATATGGCATGTATATTTTCGTATTACGTTTTGATCACCAAATACAATAAGCGCCAAAAACGACAGAGTTTTGAAAGTTAAAATTTTGTCAATTTGACAGCAAAATAACTCAACCTAACACATGTACATGATAACTAATAGATATATATACCCAAATATGGGGATTAAAATCGGGAAATAATTACCTTCGATTTTTAATAATTTTTTACAAAAAATCCAATGGGCGATTAACATAGGAAATCATTTTCTTGCATCCAGGGACGGTCAGTGACGTCACACCTCGCTTGCGTATAGGAACAATAATCGCATAAATTATATTTTGGTCTAAAACGGCAACAAAAATTCAAAAGTCGCCAAGGGCATTAAGGCTGTACCATGATCAAGTTTACATATTAATCAATTTATTTGTTTTTCTATATACTAACTACTATTAACTAAGCATGAAGTATATATAACCACAAAATAATAATAATAAAAAAAATAATTTTCTCATGCGATAGAAGTAGCCGATCATAGCATATTGTAATATTACAGGTGGCTTGAAATTGCTGTCATTCTATGATTGATCGGTTAAATCAAATAAATATAGGAAGTAACTTGAGAGCAAATATTATGTACATCACGTGTAATGTTGTTCATATGTAACTGGGATTCAGATATAAAAGAGCAACTTCAAATTTTTCGATACTGTCCGTATCGAAACTGTCATATATGATAAGCACCCAAATGAAAGCCCATGGGTAAGCTATTGTCGCAGGCAATAGGGACAGGCACCGGAGATTGCAAGGACGAACAAGTCGCTGCCGAAGGCAGCGGGAACCCAAAGCGAGCTATTGACCGATTTCAGTTTTTTTTTTTTAATAAAGCTATATAGAAAAGAGTTTGCCAACGAAGCGGGCAAAGCCGTCCAAAATTGTTTAAGAACTAAAATATTATCCGCGTTTGTAATGATCGATAGATGGCGCTCTCTGAACTGCAGTTGTTAATAAATATAATAGCCACGTGTATTATTATTGTTCTTTCTCCGCCATTACATCATGGAAAATCGATTGCATAATATGATGATATGCAGTGGTGTGATAATTTCACCTTAGCCCACCAGAGGGCGAGCATTTCATTACAATCGCGGATTCAAAAATTCGCCGGGAGATGAAAAAAAAAAAAAAAATCATTCCTTTGTAAAAATAAAAAAATAAATAAATAAAAATTTTAAACTCATACATGTTATATGAATTTCACCACATAATTAAAATTTTAATTCACCAGTCACCAAATTATTATTAGAACCAGATTAATATTGTACAATAGTGAACTAAAATCATACAAAGAAAGGTTTCGAAATAAAATTCATAATTGACGACCCAGTTTTTATACTTCCGCAACGCAGTACTGTTTTAGTACAGGATCCCTATGAACGAATATCTAATTTTTATCGCCATGTTGGCGATAACTTTTTATTTATTTATTTTGACATTAAAAATAAATAAATAAATAAAAACTAATTCCTATTTTGATTATACTTTTTATGATGTTTTTTAGTCAATTTATGATAATAAATCATATTCTGTATATATATTTAAAGTATTGCTAGATTTCAAAAAACGCTTGCAAAGATTCTTAAGATTCAACTTTTAAAAATATATTATTTCCAAATATTGCAATTTCCATCTAAATTGGCTTTTACAATGACGATCAACAAATCCCAGGGCCAAACCTTAAAAGTGACAGGCATTCATTTAGGAACTCCATGCTTCTCACACGGTCAATTATATGTTGGTTGTTCCCGTGTTTCAAGTGCCCAGAACTTGCATGTGCTGACGGAAAATAAGTCATTTAATGTTGCATACAGATCGGTGTTAGAATAAAAATAAATTGTATTTTTTTCCCGTAGATCTTTCAATGAGTTACAAATTTTTTTTTTGTATACTTTATCAGACTCTGTTTTGCACAGCACCACAATGATAAGGTTTCATTACATTACATATTATGATCAAACCGTCAGTTCCCACACATACACATCAAAATTTCCACGTGAACGAAGTCGCGGGTAACAGCTAGTATATACATATATATAAAGGACAAAGTGAATAATAAATGATCATGATATCAAAATTTAACCACATGAAACTTTAGAAAATTATGCAAAAAAAAATTTAACCACATGAAACTTTAGAAAACTATGTTTAAAAACTTTTAAATTTAATAATAAAAGTCAAAACTCATTTATGCACATACAAACTACAAAAGGATAATCCCAATTTTGAACTAAGAAAAAACAGTTCCACATCAAAGAGCCATTAAATGCATAGATCCACAAACAGCCAAACAAGGTATATAATTAACAATTGAAATAATACACATCAGAAAAAGCGCCATTGCAGCTGTAATCAAAGTGCATGTAAACTTTTAAAATATTTATGATAAGCCAAATTGGCAAACATATGTATATATATAATAACATATACATGAACACATAAACAAGATTTTGAAATAAATGAAAAAAACTGTTTATATTAAACAAAATACATTTAAATTAAATGCGCATAAGCATATATATATATATATGTTGCGACAGTTGTCAGTGTGCACTGTGCACAGCTGTGCAAGTTGTCAGTCTGTAGCGTGGTAGCATGCAACAGTTGTAATCTTTTATTAACACGCTTTCATTAACTTGACATGGTGAAACTATTAATGTATGTAACGGAATCTTGCAATTCAATTTTCGGCCACTTTTGGTCGTCCAATGGACCACACGACTTCATAATCTAATCAATGACGATACTATATATAAGCCCATAACTATCCAGTGAAAAGAATTATGTCCGGGATTCTTCGTTCAAGCTTGCTTCATTGTTACTTTCCTGTTCTTTAGACACCTTGTTCAATCGGCACCTCAAAAATCTCCTTGGCACGAAGGGTCAGGGAAGGAATACGCGAGCGGAGTGCGTGTATCCGTGAACTTGTGCGTGCGCAGCGCGCACGTGACTGCGCTGCCGAAGGCAGTGGGGACCCGGTCCGACTTTGTACCCGATGAGAAATGATTTTTTAAATTTTCTTTTCTTAAGAATAAAAATATGACTTCAGGAGGAATATGTGCGCGCAGCGCACGTATACCTTCACGCGTGCGCGCGCATGGGTCTGCGCTGCCGAAAGCAGTGGGGACCCGGTGCGAGTTTTTACCCGATCAGAAATGATTTTTTCAGGGGGCACGAAAGGTCAGGGAAGGTATACGCGCGCGCAGCGCGCACGGGACTGCTATTGTGAAAAAAACAATTTCCACATATATCAAGTTAGCAGAGTTAGCAGTGCAGTGAAATGATAGTTGCTCAGCTCTAAAAAGCTATAAAGAAGATAAATATATGTGGCATTCATTGAAGACAAAAGTTCGATTAAAACAGTTTATTAAAGTTGAAACAAAATGATGAATAACATTAAATCAGCTGAAACAATTTTAGAAAGGTTGCTGACGAAAGGTTAAATACCCTTAAAAATACTGCCATACTGAGTTCAAATAGAAAGCTACTTTTCACACTAAACGAACAAGTCACAAAAATGTAATTTACAATCATAAGAAAACTAAACAGTTTATAATTATATCGAAATACCAGCTCATGACTTTGAGCTAAACTGAAAAAACATAAAAGCTTAAAAGATTAAGGGCTTCAGAGCTTAAGAGACTGATTACATATTTCCTACCTCCTTTTTATAGTCACGAAACGGATTCAAAGTAACAGCTACTAGATGCTGTAGAATAGGAACGCCTCCCATAACTATAGCAACACGACGCTGCGAGTCAGCCGCCATCTATGGGCTTAGCAAAGAGACTCTGCAGTTGAAAAAATATTACATCTCCTCGCTAAGTAGCGAAATGAACAATCCGTAAAAGGATTTAAACATATTTTTCTTTAAGTTAATTTTAATAAAATATGCTTTTAAATATGAGGTAAGTAATTAAAGTTATTTCAAAAGACTTTAACATAAATATATCAATAAGGAATATAATTTTTAACTAAAAGTAATTATCATTAAGTTTTTTTTAATTTTAATATATCTTTAACTCAAATGGCAGCATCAAAAGAGAAAAAAGCACTAAACGCTATAATTCATTTAATTAATAACTTAAACTTTAAAGGTTATAAAGTGAGTTTAAATTATATTTAAGTAGTAAATGAATTTAAATTTAAATTTGAGAATCAACACGGAAAGGGTATAAATTTTACAACAAGGCCCCCCACCGTGTTGATTCGACAAACACAAACGTCAGCAATTACAATATAAACTTTATTAGAAAAGAAATAAAAAAATTCCTTGAATATTTAGTGACTTGATGAGAGATTCACATATGTCTTCTACAGAATATACTTCACACAAAGCTACAAGGTTTGTCAATCTCGTAAATCATAAGATCAAGAGTCCACAAGTCCAACTCACACTTTAAAAAAAAACAGTAGCACTATCAATATACTATACACATCTACTAAAAGAAAGAACAAGATATTAATATAGAGCAAATATGCACAGCATTTCAAGGAAACCTTTTTTTCCCCCATTCCCCATTGTCAAAATAAGAAAACGATGATATTCACAAATATATGAAACATTTACCTAACATACACATAA
This sequence comes from Salticus scenicus, assembly GCA_963930645.1. Lineage (NCBI taxonomy): Eukaryota > Metazoa > Arthropoda > Arachnida > Araneae > Salticidae > Salticus > Salticus scenicus. The sequence goes on from OZ005658.1 coordinate 267,301,113, forward strand.
CCAATTACACGTAGCGCTACGAATTTCTCTCATACAAAAGTTAAACTAAACTATACATCACTACACAATGGAAAACGTAGGAAAAACCCACCAAGAAAATGCATACATATCCCTCTAAAAAACATTTTTCAGTTTCAAAAAAACAAATATATATTATACATTCAAAAAAAATTTAAATTTACTCTATATACATTTACTTAATAAATACCTTATTTACAAACTTAGACATATCACCTTTAGTAAGGGGCTTTGTGAAGGGATCGGCAAAGTTATTTTTAGTATTTACATATTTTAAATCAAACCGTTCCTCAAATAGCCATTCACGGATGAAAAATAATTTTACATTAATATGTTTAGATTTGTTATTCTCTATAGGAGACCTCGTAAAATTAATAGCTGCTTGGTTATCAGCAAAAAGTATTGGTGGTTCATATGAAATCGCAATTAATTTAAAATCAATACAATCTCGTAATATATTATCAAACCACATTAATTCTTTAACCCCGTCACACATGGATACAAATTCACTTTCCATGGTTGAAAGGCAAACACTTTTTTGCTTAAAAGTTTTCCCAGAAATAGGGCTATTATCCAAAAATAAAATTTGTCCCCCCATTGATACGAAGTCATCTCTATTCATCGCGAAATCAGCGTCAGAGAAAGCAGTTAAACATGGATTAAAACAATTCAAATTTAATTTCAAATTTCGAGTACACGAAACATACCCAAGCAATTTAATTAACCCATTCCAATGATTAAACCCCGGTGAATTTTGAAATTGACTGAATATATTAACTGCGTAGGCAATATCAGGTCGTGTCCTGTTTGCAATGAAAGATAAACATCCTAAGATATTCCGATATGGAAATTTAGACATTTCATCAATTTCATTTTGATTAGTAGGACAATCTTTTTTCGAATACTTAATGCCTTTTACAATAGGTAATGAGCAGAAAGGGATGTTAAACGACTTAAACCTGTCATACACTTCATTAATATATAATTCCTGAAAAATTTGTACTGAATCATTTTCATAATTAAATTCTACACCAAGTAATTTCTTGGTTTTACCTAAAATTTTTATATCAAATTTACATTTTAATAAATTAAGAATTTTATCTATTTGAAATTGATTTTTACCAAACAAAACTAAATCATCTACATAAACTAATAAAACAATATAATTTTCAAAATAATATGAACAATTACACCAGTTAAATTTATTAAACCCTAAATCTAATAGTACTTTATTTAACTCATAATACCAGAGCCGGCCACTTTGATGAAGGCCATATAACGCTTTGTCTAGTTTACAAACAAGATTTTCCCCTCCCTTTACAACATATCCTTTTGGCTGAGACATATAAATTTCTTCTTTTAAAGGTGCATAAAGATAAGCACATTTTATATCGCATTGAACATTATGCCATTTATAACATGAGACCAATAATGAAAAAAAGAAACGTATTACTGAGAAATTAACGACGGGTGAAAACGTCTCGTCATAAGTGTCCCCCTTTATCTGATGAAAGCCCTGGGCCACGAGCCTCGCTTTAAAGCGGGCAACGTTTCCTAGCTCATCTCTTTTAACGGCGTATACCCATCTATTTCCCAAAACTTTTTTCCCCTCCGGTAAATTAACCAGATGCCAAACTTTACGAGTTTTCATATTATTTATCTCATCATCCATGGCATTTTTCCATTCAATACATTCTGAAGATTTAACGGCCTGATTATATGTTTTAGGTATAGGGATAACTAGTCATGATTTTTTATGAGTTAAACTTGAAGTTGGGTTATCTGAGTTTTGCTGATCAACCACCCCCTCGAACTTATTACTACTAGAGAAATCAAAAAAATTAGAGTCAAAAATTAAATTATTTTTATCACAATATTGCTTGACATCGTTCATTGATCTCAATCTAGTTTTAGTGTTGTCCGGGTAATAGAAGATATCAACTCTGTCACTCATTTTTCTGGGTACGGGTTTTCTATTCCAAGTAATTGAAGAAAGAGGTTTAAGAGAAGATTTATCTACAGGAGTTTCATCGACGGGCTCGTCACTAGAATCATCGGGCTCACCTCCGAAAACAACGTCAACAGGATCGGAAACTTGACAATCAACTGGACTTTCCGGAAGTAAGTCCAATTCTTCCAGTGAGGTGCCCATCACCGCTCCACTGCATTTACTAAATAGCTGATCAGAGAACGTTACGTTTATGGTTTCAACTATTTTATCCTCATCCTCCAACCAAATTTTATACCCCTTAGTCTTTAATGAATAACCTATTAGTACTCCCTTTTTAGCCTTAGGTTCAAGCTTATGGTCTCTATGCTGTTTTGGAATCCCTACATACGAAATTAATCCAAACGGCTTTAGGTGTCTTACGGATGGTTTAAACCCAGTATATAACTCAAAAGGAGTCTTAGTTTGTCCCCTATGGATTAAACGGTTCCAAGTGTACGCGAAATACAACATTGCATCGGGCCAGAAAGAAAAAGGCAAACCACTATCCGTGATAATAGCTCTAACACAATTTAAAGAAGTTTGATTAAACCGCTCACTTAACCCATTTTGCTCAGGTGTGAACGTGTTAGTTAACTCATGAACAACTCCATTTTTACTACAAAATGATTTGAAATTGTCATTTACAAATTCGGAACCATTATCCGTACGAATAGCTTTCAATTTTTTATTCAAACTACGTTCTGCCCGTGCAATGTGTCTCTCGAATACACCAAAAACCTGAGACTTATCCTTTAAAGGATAAACAGCAACCCTTTTAGAAAATCCATCAATAATGGACAAAAAGAACCTTTCCCCATTTTTACCAGTTACCTTAATTGGGCCCCAGACGTCCATAAATACTTTCTCCAACGGTGATTTAACGCCATGAACATCGGATGATTTAAAAGACACACGGTTTTGTTTACTAATCCTACAAGGCTCACAAAAAAATTTCTTAAACTTAAGTTTAGGAAGGCCCCTTACCCCGTTCTTCTTGCTAGTATTTACTATAGTATCAGGACTTACATGCCCAAAACGAGCATGCCAATACCCGATTTCATTAACTTTTGCAAGAGAAGCTGAAGGATTTTCTGGGTGCCCCCCATTCACTTTACTCCCCTTTTTAACTTTAGAAACATTAGGATATAAATAGTAAACACCGTCTTTAATTTTAGCAGTAAAAATATGTCTTTTATCTCTACCGAACACCGACACTTGGCCCTTACCGCCAGTGTATGTGGCACCGTTCACATCTAATTTAGGACCTGATATTAAATTTTTCCGTAACCTTGGCGAATATAACACATCTTTTAAATACAATACATTTTTACCAAAATCCAACTTAACAGTTCCTTTAGCAGTAATAGGAAAACTGCTCGATCGCGACAAAAAGCTCCTCTCCCTCCACAGGAGTATAATGCTCAAAAAGATCTAAATTTCTTAGAAAATGATTTGAAGCAGCAGTATCAAAAATAAAGCTGTCATCATCACTTAAATTACTAAAGTTAGCTTGAGCTATGTAGTAGGAGGGGGGAGATTTGCATTTGTCACGACCGTTGGAGTTATACTTTAAATTTCTAGGTTTAAATTTAACATTACTATTCAAAAAACAGTTTTTCTTAAAGTGGCCAATACGGCCACACTTAAAACAAGTTAAAGGCTTTTTACCTTTTTGCTGGATGTTCTGTATCTGAACACTGTTATTGGCATCTTTCTTAATATCACCCTCACGAAGCTGTAGACGCGATTCCTCCGCTGTTAACTCGGACACAATATTCTGGAACTTGAACTGGTCGTTCTTCCAACGCAACAAATATTGCACTGCAGATTCAAACTTGGATGGTAGGTGTTGCAAGAGCTGAAAACAGCAGTACACATCCTCCATAGCATGACCAATTTCACGCAGCTGGTCCAGTATTCTTGATAACCGGGTTACAAAAGAATTAACCGTTTCATTCTCAGACATTCTACAATTAATGAACTCTGTAAACAGTCCCATATGATGAGCTCTTGAGTCTGATATAAAGGTCTTCTTCAAAGTCTCCCAGGCATCAATAGCACAATCACAATTTTCAATAATGCTTCTGACTTCAGGCGATGTATTCAGATATATTGTGGATAATGCAACTCGACTACGAGATTTAAAATCCTCCACTTGTTTTGAAGTTATTCCGGCCTCAGCATCTTCAACAGGCAGTTTTTCTTTTTTACATATTATATTCCAGCAGTTTCTTTCAATTAAAATAAATTTAATGTCCTTGACCCACGTAGTATAATTATTCATCCGTAATTTTTCAATCGTGGGGTTTAAACTTACTGCCATTTCAATTTCTTATCTTCAAACACTTAGAATGCCATAAAAACTATTATCAAAATTTTAATGCTATGAGCTGACAACGAGCCAAATTGCCCATAACCGCTTATTGTGAAAAAAACAATTTCCACATATATCAAGTTAGCAGAGTTAGCAGTGCAGTGAAATGATAGTTGCTCAGCTCTAAAAAGCTATAAAGAAGATAAATATATGTGGCATTCATTGAAGACAAAAGTTCGATTAAAACAGTTTATTAAAGTTGAAACAAAATGATGAATAACATTAAATCAGCTGAAACAATTTTAGAAAGGTTGCTGACGAAAGGTTAAATACCCTTAAAAATACTGCCATACTGAGTTCAAATAGAAAGCTACTTTTCACACTAAACGAACAAGTCACAAAAATGTAATTTACAATCATAAGAAAACTAAACAGTTTATAATTATATCGAAATACCAGCTCATGACTTTGAGCTAAACTGAAAAAACATAAAAGCTTAAAAGATTAAGGGCTTCAGAGCTTAAGAGACTGATTACATATTTCCTACCTCCTTTTTATAGTCACGAAACGGATTCAAAGTAACAGCTACTAGATGCTGTAGAATAGGAACGCCTCCCATAACTATAGCAACACGACGCTGCGAGTCAGCCGCCATCTATGGGCTTAGCAAAGAGACTCTGCAGTTGAAAAAATATTACATCTCCTCGCTAAGTAGCGAAATGAACAATCCGTAAAAGGATTTAAACATATTTTTCTTTAAGTTAATTTTAATAAAATATGCTTTTAAATATGAGGTAAGTAATTAAAGTTATTTCAAAAGACTTTAACATAAATATATCAATAAGGAATATAATTTTTAACTAAAAGTAATTATCATTAAGTTTTTTTTAATTTTAATATATCTTTAACTCAAATGGCAGCATCAAAAGAGAAAAAAGCACTAAACGCTATAATTCATTTAATTAATAACTTAAACTTTAAAGGTTATAAAGTGAGTTTAAATTATATTTAAGTAGTAAATGAATTTAAATTTAAATTTGAGAATCAACACGGAAAGGGTATAAATTTTACAACAACTGCGCTGCCGAAGGCAGTGGAGACCCGGGCCGACTTTTTACCCAATCAGAAATGATTTTTTTTAAATTTCTTTTCTTAACACTAAAAGTTACTCTTTGTTTCTGTTACTGTTAGTTTTCTTTTCTTAAGAATAAAAATATGACTTCAGAAGGAATATGTGCGCGCAGCGCACGTATACCTTCACACGTGCGCGCGCATGGGTCTGCGCTGCCGAAGGCCCGGTGCGAGTTTTTACCCGATCAGAAATGATTTTTTTAGGGGGCACGAAAGGTCAGGGAAGGTATACGCGCGCGCAGCGCGTGTATCCCTTAAGCTGTGCGCGCGCAGCGCACACGGGACTGCGCTGCCGAAGGCAGTGGGGACCCGGGCCGACTTTTTACCCAATCAGAAATGATTTTTTTTAAAATTTCTTTTCTTAACACTAAAAATTACTGTTAGTGATTCATTAATTTTAGTGATTCCTTTGAAAATACTGACCCGCTAGCGGGCGAAGCCAGCTAGTCTCCTTATATTATTAAAATCTGTGCGCATCTGTCTTTCTGTCTGTGAGAAATGCCTTGTGACCGCTAAAGCTCCGGCGCTAATGGTCGCATCGCCTCGAAACCGGTGTCGACAGACGCAGAATTTCTTCATCTCGACATCGCGATAATTCGCTAAGCGATGCGACCCTAATTAGCGGAGATATTAATTAAAACGTCGACCCATATCTACCGAAAAATGACCCAGAATTCATGGCTAAATGCTTAAAAAGCGAAATTTTTACGGAAAAAGTGGAAAATAAATTAGAAATATCAGTCGTATCGTTACAAACAAGATACCATTGGAAAGGGCTTTTTTTTCTCAATCCGATGGTGTAAACGGCTTATCGATCGGACAATTAGATTTTTTTAAATTAACTAAACTAAAAAAAAATGGTGGCAACAAATTACAAGCATTTTAACTTGGCAGACGATCTTGAACGGAAAGAAAAAACATCTGGTGTTTAATGGGGTCACGTGTTTTTGTACTGCGATTAAAAATTGCAATTTTCTATTTTCTTCAATTTTTCAAAATTCGCACATTTCAATTAGTATACAATCTTAACACCACAAAACAAACTTGCATTTCAAATTTCATCGATTTTGGTCAATAAATAAAAGATTTACATTTTAATTGCAAATTAAATTTTATCTTTACACGCCTGACATTTTATCTGTCGAAAGAAGATACCAGTTTCAAAACGACACAAATACACTTAAGGTAAAAATATTTCTTTTTCTATTTACTTCCATTAACCGACTACCGTAGATAATGGAATTCGAAATTTCACCTGACTTACACGTTTTGAGGTCCATGGCGCTGTAATAATTTAAAATGTCAATATTTAAAATTCTAATTATGTTTAATTTTTTTTTTTAATATGTCATTCGATACACATTTTAAAGTACGGTTACATTATCGAAAGGGGAATTCGAGATTTCACCCGATTTATACGTTTTGAGGTCTCCTGATCAGGTTTTCTTTTGCATCGCAATAGTGGAATTCGAGATTTCAGCTTATTTACACGTTTTGAGGTCTCCTGAATGGGTTATCTTTTGTATATCAGCTACTAATTAAAGTGTCGAAAGTGGAATTAGAGATTTCACCTGATTTACACGTGTCCTGAATGGGTTTTCTTTTGTATCTCAGCTGCTAATTAAAATAATTTCATAAGTAATACATCATTTGATAGCTTTGTTAATTTGGAATTGAATAGTAGATTACAGAAATTCGATATTTCGACATTTCTCCTGATTTAAACGTTTTGAGGTCTCCTGAATGGGTTTCTCTTTTGTCTCAGTTACTAATTAAAAAAATTTCACAAGTAATACATCATTTGAAAGCTTTGTTGAGTTGGAATCGAACAGTAGATTACAGAAATTTCTACCGCCAGATGGCGCTGTAATATTTTTAAACTACAATATTTTTATTTCTAATCATGATTAAATTTTTTTTAATGCGTCATTCGATACACATTTTAAAGTACTTTTACATTATCGAAAATGGAATTCAAGATTTCACCAGATTTACACGTTTTGAGGTCTCCTGAATCAATTTTCTTTTGTATCTCAACTACTAATTAAAATAATTTCATAAGTAATATATCATTAGATAGCTTTGTTCATTTGGGATCGAACAGTGGAATACAGAAATTTCTACCGCCAGATGGCGCTGTAATATTTTCAAATTTCAATATTTCAATTTCTAATCATGATTAAATTATTTTTAATACATCATTCGAAAGATATTTTAAAGTTCTTTTATATTATCGAAAGTTTTCAGCAGATTTACACGTTTTGAGGCATTCTGATTAGGTGTTCTTTTGCATCTCAGCTAATTGAGTAAGACCGTTCAAAATTGGTATACGTAGGTTAATTAGAAGGGGCTGAAAGGGTGGGGAAGATATAGGCGTGTACCCCGCGCGTATCCCCTAACTTGCGCGCGCGCAGCGCGCACGGGACTGCGCTGCCGAAGGCAGTGGGGACCCGGTCCGACTTTTTAACCGATGAGAAATAATTTTTTTTAATTTTCTTTTCATAAGAATAAAAATTTGATTTGAGAAGGAATACGTGCGCGTGCAGCGCGCATGGATCTGCGCTGCCGAAGGCAGTGGAGACCCGGTGTGATTTTTTACCCGATCAGAAATGATTTTTTTTAGGGGGCACGAAGTATCAGGGAAGGAATGCGGCGTGCAGCGCGTGTATCCTTTAACTTGTGCGCGCGCAACGCGCACGGGACTGCGCTGCCGAAGGCAGTGGGGACCCGGGCCGACTTTGTACCCCATGAGAAATGATTTTTTTTTTTTCTTTTCTTTTCTTAAGAATAAAAATTTGATTTGAGAAGGAATATTTGCGCGCATGGGTCTGCGCTGCCGAAGGCAGTGGGGACCCAGTGTGAGTTTTTACCCGATCAGAAATGATTTTTTTTTGGGGGGGGGGCACGAAGGGTCAGGGAAGGAATACGCGCGCGCAGCGCGTGTATCCCTTAACTTCTGCACGCGTAGCGCGCACGGGACTGCGCTGCCGAAGGCAGTGGGGACCCGGGACGACATTTTACCCGATCAGAAATGATTTTTTTTTTTAATTTCTTTTCTTAGGACTAAAAGTTACTGTTAGTGATTCATTAATTATAGTGATTCATTTGAAAATACTGACCCGCTAGCGGGCGAAGCTCGCTAGTAATGTACTAAAATCGGCATGCACAGAAAACGCAATAAAATGAATTTGTGGTATAGTGCATACTTAGCTAGGAATGAGATTTCGAAGGTGGGGGGAGGGACAATATTTGGACAGTTTGGTCGCAGTAAGTCGATCCACAGGGGGGAAAAAATAGAAAATGAAGCCATAATGTTGGACGTTTCCACAGGGGGAGGGAGGAAGACATCTTTGCATAAAACTTTGAGCTGAACACCTAGATGGAAATTTTGAACGGTCAAAAAAACAAATTCTAAAAATTATGGGGAAATACTATATTTGGCAGGATGAGAAATAGCTATTTAAGATAAAATGCATAGCTTAATTCAGATTCTAATTTCGAGTGGCTGGCATGATATTTATCAGAAAGAAAAGCGGATATGTATAGGATTTTATATTTAATTAAACGATTAAAAAGAGGAACATCGCAATTTCGATCCACCACAAGAGGATAGTTTCTCGTGTTGGATAGAAGTTTAACTTACTCTGAATACCAGAAATTCTCCTCCCTGTTGCTTCTGAACCCCGCTTAACATCTGGGCAGCAGACTACAGGCATATCTTTAATCCATCGACATATCACCGGATTCCTTGAGTACACGGTTCTACGGATGGCGGTGCATTCTATTAGAGGAGTACAAATACCTTCACCACCTGACGGTAAAGTGCATTGCTTAGCGCTCTCTGCATCATTTCCAGAACCAAATAGAACGGGCGAAGCAGCTGTAAATAGAAATATCATATATTAGAATAATGAACAGTTGAAATTGTGTATTGTGAGCACTTATTTAATGAGAGATTTAACGAGAGATTTAATCCTTTAAAGTTCACTACATATTTTCTTTTGAAAATTGCTAAACAGATTTAAAAATTGGCTATTAGACTTGTAACTGTTCGTAATTATCCAAAAAGAAAATAATTAGGATATATAACTTTTATTAATATTAAAAAATGTTTCTGTAATAACTTCATTGATCTCCTTTTAAAATAATGCAATTTACATATGAGGGATCTTAAATGTAATTTAATTTCATGTTCCTCGAAAAGAATCATTTTTATTTCATTGCAATTCAGAAAAAGATTATTTAGATTTTAAAGCAATCATCAGAATAAATCTATTTATACTTCTATCTATTAAAAATACATAAAACGATTTCCGTTATAATTTTTACTTCCATTACCCTACTACCGTAGGTAATGGAAGTATTGCATTCGGTCTAAAAATTTGATATCGGGTTTCCTGATTTACACGTTTTAAGGTCTCCTGAGTCCAAAAAAGTGGTTTTTGGCAATTGGTCAGTGTGTGTGTGTGTGTGTATGTGGAGAATCTTCTGGCTATTATAGCTCAGAAACTAATAAAGATAGAGCTACGAAACTTTAGAATTGAAATACGTCTGGTGTACAGATGAAATTTCCAAATATTGGGGAAAATTGAAAAACCGGAAGTGGACATCGGAAACCGGAAGTGGGACCGTAAATCCGTATCTCAAAAACGGCTCTAACGATTTTCTTCAAACTTGCTATATAAACACTCTATTAGATGTCCTTTCGAATGATATAGTTAGTTAGTTCAAGAAAATTGATAGGCGTCCTGTATAAATAGCTCAATTTCAGGTCTCCCAAGGGCGTTCCTTTAAAAACGGTTGTACGGATTTTTTTCAAACTCTCCATTTTAACTCACTTTTAAATATGCTTTTGTATGTAATTATTGTTTTCCTGTCAATAATTGAGTTTAACCGGAAGTGGGACATCGGAAACCGGAAGTGGGACCGTAAGTCCATATCTCAAAAACGGCTCTAACGATTTTCTTCAAATTTGCTATATAAACACTCTATTAGATGTCCTTTTGAATGATATAGTTGGTTAGTTCAGGAAAATTGATAGGCGTCCTGTATAAATAGCTCAATTTCAGGTCTCCCAAGGGCGTTCCTTTAAAAACAGCTGTACGGATTTTTTTCAAACTCGCCATTTTAACTCACGTTTAAATATTCTTTTGTAAGAGCAATTTTGTTACTTATTTAAATCAAAAATGTATATAAAATGTTTATAATGTGTGTAGTACTGGGTAATGAAGTCGTGTGGCTGTTACACACCAGATTTTTTTGTTGTTTAACCCTAATAAGGTACTATCCATTATTTCAGACTTTATATGGAAGCCAATTGCTGTTAGATTCATTCTAAATATTTTATTTTCCAGACTCAAATTAAGGGTTGTAATATGCCAACCGTCTCTCCTAAATTCAAAAATGCTGACTGGTTAAGAACAAAGAACAACATTCAACATCAAAGGGCAACAAATGCTAACATTAAGAACAAAGAAATCTTCACTTGACGCTTTTGGCTGTTAATTTCGCCGTGCCCATATCTAGCGATGGACAGATGGAAATGAACCATGTTCGATTCGTCACTCTTACTCGAATTGATCGGCTAGTAAACACGTATTAAAGATTGCTCTCTCTCCCATTTCTTTTTAACGGTTTCTTTACCTGTGACGAGCCTGGCGTTCGTTAATTATATTTTATTGAAATGACTTTCTATTTAAATTTCAATAAATCAAGTTTCCAATTTAACGATATGTCTGATATTATTTATGGAAATGTGAACTTTTACTTGCAATGTACTGCTGAATTAATTTGTCATTTTGCAGACAATTTTTCTACACGTATTTAAAAAGTCTCTATACTTCAGGTGATATATAAATAAATTATAACGCAAGTTAAGACAGTGACAATCATACAGAGACAGCATACTATAAAATTTTTTCTTATAATAAAAAAAAGGCTTCATGTAGCGTCTAGTGCCATAGAGAGAGACTGAAATGAAACACATACATTCAATTCTTATAATGGTCCTTTACATTCATTTAATAAAGTCGATATACATTTTATTCCAACGATACTTTAAAGTACTGTCGGAAGGTAAAGGGTTAAATCCTTTTCCAATTCCTCGACATAATTTTTTCGAAGGAAAATAACATGTCAGCAGATCGCATATCAGTTATTATATACACTAACGTTTGTGAAAATTGCAACACCAAGAAGGAATGCGAATATAAGAATGATATTTATTGGGCACATACATTACAGTAGGAAGACCAATTGATTAAATTTTCAAGAAGTTTTGAGTAATATACCCTGAGAAAACAGTACATAAAGCAGCAACCTTTGGGAGTAATAACTACACTTATCTGCCTAGGCGTTGAATCGAACAGCGATTGGATGACATATTCGGGTACAGCACTTCATGAAGCTTCATCAGGATGCCACAGTTCATAGACCATAGTTACTGGTGAGTGGTGGCGGGCCACTCGCTTTTCAACGATTAAACAGACATTTTCATTAGTGCGAGATCAGGAGAACGCGCTGACCGGAGCAACGGTTGAGCACATTCTCTATCAAGGAAGGCCCGGACAATACAGACAACTTGCCATTATATTTCTGAAGAGTTAAGGCCCATGGCTCTGCCCTATACTCAAGGCCTCCGAAGCACAATATTTAAGCAGGACAATGCACGACCGCAAATTGTCCGTATTGTCCAGACCTTCCTTGATGCAGAATATGTTCCACTGTTACTCTGCCCAGCGCGTTCTTCTGATCTTACACCAATGAAAATGACTGTTTAATCATTGAAAAACGACTGGCCCCCCACCACTCACCAGTAACTACGACCGATGAATTGTGGCATTGTGTTGAAGCTTCATGAAGTGCTCTACCCGTACATGTCATCCAATCGCCGTTTGATGCAATGCCTAGGCAGATAAGTGCTGTTATTGCTCAGAGAGGTCGCTGCTTTATGCACTGTTTTCTCAGTACATATTACTACAAATTTTCTGAAATTTTAATCAATTGGTCTTTCTACTGTAATGTATGTGGCCAATAAATATCATTCTGATATTCGCATTCCTTCTTGGTGTTGCAGTTTTCACAAACAAGAGCGTACAAATTGCGCATAAGAATTATGTTAACTTTAATATTTTCACTGTTTTATTTGGGGTTAATTCCTCAAAATCTTTGCTCAAACGTGTCTCTAGAAATTTTTACGATACATTGCTGATATTTTGTATATTACCTTATTAGTGTTTGGGGCTTATTTAACCCTTTCATTCCCAATTTTTTCCATCCATAAAACAATAAATCTTATATTTAGTCAAATTTATTTCAAAGGTAATATAGATAAATATTTTTTTTTAAATAGGAGTAATAGCAGAGTACGAATTAATATAGCTAACAAAGCAACTGAGAGGTGTTTGTTTATGATTAATATAACCACTGGTGCCATTTAAAATCATAACTTTTCAATAGATAAATATCAAAATTTTGTAAGAAATACATATTGCAATTAATTAAAACACAAATTATAAACATTAAAATATAAAATATTTCAAACAGTAAATTTACTTAAATTGGCCAAAACAGAAAACTGATTCCGATATTATTATCAGAATAGAATAAAATATACTCTCATTTATCAACAAAGATAGTGAAATCATCTAACATATATATTTAACGGTGGGAAAATGTATATAGATTTTAATATTGTTCATTTTGAATCAGCGGGGGTGTTAGATGGTAAGAAAGAAAATCGGAAATGTTATGATTCCAATTGGCATGACAGGGAATGAAAGAGTTAAATCATTAGCTTTTTTTTAAATACATATATAAAGCTGTAAGCTTAAAATTTTAATTTTGTTGAATCTTGGAAATAGAATATTCTGAAATTGTTAGTAGATTCGATACAATTATGTACCCTTCCCCCCCCCCTGCCCTACTTTTTGTAATGTATTATATTATGTCTAATATAAATACTGGAGAAATTAAAAGAAAAGTGAAAGTTATGCGAACTTCCTGTATATTAAATAGCACAGTATACAACTTACCTCTACCAGCCCTCATTTCAGTTAGCAAAGTCTCCATTTCTTCATCATCGTCATCATCAGTCCGTCTGTCTGGAGCAGGATTATTTCCCATTGCAGGTTCTGGTAGCAAGGGTACCCTGGACATGGTTCTAGGCTTTTCATTTTCGAGTTTCATAGCATTAATGGATTCTATCGGAAGTCTTGCAGCTCTACCCATTTTGTTAAAATTAGCTTGTCTACCTTGCCTCAAGTTCCCAGACCTTTTATCGGCTCTAAATTCATCAGATATTAATCTCGAAAAATTTGGATTGTCTACTTCTTTTATTCCCTCCAATGATTGCACAGTGTTGTTTTCAGAGGGTATCTCTTCAGTATTTGGATGGAATACTGTTTTCATTTCTTTAAAGGATTCTGAAGTGCTATTTATCTCCGATTCTCTTTCAGAATTCGGAAGAACTATTATTCCCACATCTTCCAAAGATTCTGGACTACCACTTATGTTGAATTTGTCATCAAAATCACGATGACGAAATACCTCTATTTCTTTCAAAGATGGTGACGTGTCAGTTTTGATTGATTTTTCACCATTTAAAATTCGAGGTTCATTGTTAATATTTACAGAAATATTTTGTGGCTTAATTTCAAATGTATCCAAAATAACAAGTGTACTAGAATCATTTAAAAGAGATATATTTTTTAACTGAAAGTTTTCAATTTCATGTGTAACATTTGAACTTGTAGTAAAATCATCACTATAATCTGAATTTTCTACGTTTGTGATATTCGAAGTTTTGTTGAAATATTTTACAGTTTTTGAGCTTAAGTTGTTTTCATTAGTAAAATCTTCATCATATTCTTCTTCCCCAGAAGGGCTATTTAAGAACTCTGTAACGTTTATAATAATCGTTTTTTCTTCGAAACCCCTTTTTGTTTTAAAATTGTCTAATGTATTTGCTATAAAGTTTGTCTTTTTTGAAACATTATCAGTTCTTATACTAGGTATTGTTGACGTAGAGTCTAGGAATGAATTTTTAGTTTTATGTATGTCTGTCCATGTTCCAGCATAAGGAGCCTTTTTATGAGTATGTGAAAAATCTGTGCAATAAATAATTAAAATGAGGTACTGGAAAAAAGTTATTTTTTGTACTTTGCCCATTTTGGTGAAATATCTGAAATAAGAATAATAAAATTAAATTATAGTACTGAAATTTAAATTCAGAGGTTACATTAGGTTTCAAATGCTTTGAAAAAAGCAATTTTATTTTTAAAACTACAATAAATAAAACTTGCTCAAAAATTTAAGCATATGGGAAACTAGAAAGACTTGAACCCATGAGGGTTTTTTTCCTATGAAAGGGCAATTTTAGGGAAATGTTATTCATTATACTGATTGACGACATAATTTTGCAGGGAGCAGCCATTGCAGAATTATCAGTGGTTTTCTAGCAATTGATACTGCTCCTTTCAAGTTCAAGTAAATTTACAAGATCTTGGAATTTGTTAAATTTGAATTTTTTTTAAACTACATATTTGTATATAGTAGTTTTATATGACTATAATGCAAGTTGCTAAAAAATCAGAGTTAACAAAGCAAAGCAATTTAGGGAATCTTGACCCAAGCAAACTAGGGAGATTTGACCCAATGATTAATTTAATGTTCTTTGTTTGATTTAATATATTTTTTATCCTTTGAATAACTAAAATATTGTTATTTAGGCCTAATGATTTGTTTTTATTTAATAAATAACAAAAACACTGTAAATATTTAGTCTTAATGAATTGTTACATAATAAATAACTGAAAAGAAAAAAGGTAAGACTATGTTAGCCACTGTCACACCAAATAGAAGAGAAATAAAAGGAAGAAAGTGATAGAAAGAAACAAAGATTTTTTTGACAAAAGAAAGGCAAAAAGGGCTTTTTATGTGAAAAGTACAAAGCGTGAGAGGAACAAAAGAAAACAACAAAAACCATTAGAATATGAAACTTCAGAGTCAGAATGGGAAATGACACAAAGTTCTCAATCAAATACAGATGACAGAACGGAAGAAGAGCTTGATAACTAGAAAATACGAGATGACGATTGGATAATTGTCAAGTTTTGTGAAAAAAGAGGATGAGATAATTTGTTGGCTTAGTAACAGAAAACAATCATGATGTTTTGACTATGAAAGTTGCTAGGAGATCAGCAGGTAGCACATTCAAATGGTCTGATGTTACTGATGTGTCTGAGGTTGACTTGGTAAAAATGGAAACTTGCCTCAGTCCTTCTGTCATTTCAGTACAAAATGACAGAGTCACATGTTTTGAATTTAACTACTGCGTTTCTGCTGATGTTGAATAGGGTTAACTAAAGAAAAATAAACATATAACACTTCACTTAATATAAGAACATTTTTTATTTTAACTAAAATAAAAAAAAATTAACTAAAAAATAACTAAAATTCGCTTATTAAAACAAGAAAACTTTCAAATGACGAAACCTACATTTTTCATTTCAATACCTATGAATCTTCTCTCTTTTATGAGGGGGGGGGGGTCATGTTTCCCTAAGTAGAGGGTCAAGTCTTCCTAGGTCTAGGAACACTTGCCCCATATGCTGGCTTAAGGAATTTATATTTTTTGCACCATTTCTAGTGAGAACTATGCTATTATTTTTAACCAGAGTAATTTACAAAACAAGACTATGATGTTTTTCTGAAGATGACTACGATCGGTATGCCGAAATATATAAACAACCATGCTGCTAAAAAAGTATAAAATAAGAGGTAATTTTAAGAAAGTTGATAAGGCACAATTTGTTAATATTTTTTATTCAGCTCCAACTGTTATATAAAAAGGGGGGGGGGGAAACAAAAATTTGGGTCGTCTCTCCTTAGTTCTCTTTATAAAAGAGCAACATCTAAACAATATTTTAATAAGTACAAAACTTTGAATAAACACCATAAAATGCAAGAGCTCGCAACAAAAGCGGCAATGCACTCTTGCGTTGCTGCTTTGTTTGCAGCACTCGTACCTACATTGTTCGCCTGACGTAGGGTCATGTCGTCTTTCAACCCGAAAAAATTGTTAAGATTCCTTGCAGTTTATGGTGTTTATTCAAAGTTTTGTACTTGTTACTTTTAAACGCCAGTTGTGCGGTGCCTTTTTATAAAAAAATATTTTTGTAAACTTTTCCTTGAAAAATTTGGAAAATTCAGCCGGTTGAGCCTAGTATTAAGAAACTCTTCAGAAAAATGTATTTTCGGGCTGGACAGAATAAATCACGACAGATGCATCTGAAATTGAAACTTTTTTTCTTTTTTTTCTGCTAGTTGATAAAAGCATGAGTTTGTGCTTGAACGAAGTATAAAAAAAAGTGAAAATTTAATATTTCACAGAGTTGTATGTAAAAGCAGTACAACTTTTTGCCACATTTTACTTCACGTATAGCCTTATAAAATAAGCTGTAATCGAAAAAAATGAAAAGAAAATAAACTAAAACATAGGTTCAAGCACTAGTCAATTTTTTACTTTCTTCTATATGTAATATAGAGAAAGTATTGGATTCGTGAAAAATTTTGACCGTTTTTTGATGGATTTACACGTTTTGGGATGTCGTGAACACGAATTGATAGTTTTTAGAAAATGTGTGTATCACTTTTTTGTGGACGCTGTGTCTCACGAACCAATGAATGAAATTTAAAACCAAACTAGGTATTTAGTTGCACCCTGACATAAACTGGTGCTGATTAGATTTGGTGATCAATCGCTCAACAGGTGGCGCTGTGATCGCATTTTATGCATACTTTTAACATGACAGTATAGGACAAAATTTCGTATAAATGTGCATGAGAATTATTTTAAACTTGTGAATGTAAAATTAATATGAATTATTGATAATAGTAGTAGTTAACTAGGAAAAATATTTTGTGCATGTGGGGGGGGGGTAAAGTTTCAAGATGGGTTTCTTTCGAAAGGTCTCGTCAGTATCTTTAAAACGAATGGTTGAACTATAAATCTGTGATAATTTAAAATAAAGTTTTTTTTTTTTTTTTTTTTTTTTTTTTACTTTTAACGAAAAAAAACTAAAAAAAAAAAAAAAAAAATAGATGTTTTTTCTAATATCGTTATTGAGTGAATATGTATAGGAAAATATAGAAGAAACTTTTGTGGTGGCCACAACATACTAGTTTACTGAAGCGTGCAAAATTTCTAGCAAATCGGGCTTATTATATATATATCAGGCCATTTTAAAACTGTATATGCTAATTTTTTCAAAGTTAATATTGATGAAATTTAATTTTTTAATGAAATTTTAATCCTATGTTTCCAACTGGGAATATTCATTGGTGACATTTCTAATGATACATCAATAATTATAGAATTTATATTTAAATAGGCGACTATACGTTTTACGCCGTAGCGTAAAACTTATACTTGGCCCAGTTAAATAAAAATTCTGTTCTGTAAAAAAAAAAGTAAAAATATTTTAAAATAAAAATAATGTTTAAATTAATGTTTAAATAAAAATGATGTTTAGTATTTTTTAAATAAAAATAATGTTCCGATATATATATATATATATATATATATACGAGGGTTGTAAATCAAATAGTGGCAACTTAACCTTGAAACTCGCAGAAGGGCGGGCATGCGCAAATAGGATATGGGAGCGGTGAGGTGGCGCTGTTGTCGATCCGTAGAGTGCAAAAAACAGTCGATCTGCTAAGAACGGTAGTTGTTGTGTGGCGTTAAAGTGACGAGTTTCGTTTCCATCGCTCTAAAGCATGTTTTCAAAAGGTGATCAGCGGTCGTAGCTTAAAATCGAAGTTGCCCGTGGCAAAAATGCAACAGAATGCTATCGAGGATTAGTGGAAGCCTGTGGCACAAATGCTTTACCGTATAGGTCAGTAACACGATGGGGTAGCACGAATACTTCGATTTTAAGCCACGACCGCTGATCACCTTTTGAAAACATGCTTTAGATCGATGGAAACGAAACTCGTCACTTTGACGCCACACAACAACTACCCTTCTTAGCAGATCGACTGTTTTTTGCACTCTACACATCGACAACAGCGCCGCCTCACCGCTCCCATATCCTATTTGCGCATGCCCGCCCTTCTGCGAGTTTTAAGGTTAAGTTGCCACTATTTAATTTACAACCCTCGTATATGTATACAGGGTGTTCCAAAAGTCCCCCCCCCCCTCCTCCTAACTCGAAAATGAGTCGGAATTTTAAAAAAAGGCGAAACATATTTAATGAATTCGAAAAGGACCTCTTTTGGTGAAAAAAGTTTAGGCCTTGGGGGAGCTAGGGGGGCCGCGCTAGAGAGGGCAACTTTAAAATTTCAAATAGGAAGGTATGTTTTGGGATATATCCCTGTAAACGTCTCTTCAAGACAATGAATTTGGTATACATAGTTTTGCCCTACGATGGTTATTAAAGGAGATACACCAGTTTTTAGACTTTTGAAATGTGGATTTTATACTTATGTATCCCCTTTAATAATCACTGCAGGACAAAACTATATCAAATTCATTGTCTTAAAGAGATGTTTCCAGGGATGTATCACAAGACATACCTTCCCATTAGAAATTTTAAAGTTACACTCCCTAGCGGCACTCCTACCACCCCCTTGCCCGGGCCAAAACATTTTTAGGCACAAAAAAAAAATAACTTATTGTATTTTTGAATAGTTAATTTTTACTTTCTCCTATGTACATAAGAACAGTGCGTTGGATTCGTGAAAATTCTCAACCTCCAGTTTTCAGTGGATTAACATAACAGAGATACATCCTGAATACGATTTGACTAATTGCAGAAAGTGCATATCTGTTTGTGTGTATCATAAATTTTGTAGACGCTGTACCTCATGAACCTATGAGTGAAATATAACCAAACATCGTATTTAGTTGGACATTGACCTAAACTAGTTCTGATTACATTTGAGCGTCAATTACTCAACAGATGACGCCGTCATGGTACTTTTTCGTAAATTTTTAATGTGGCAGAATAGGACAAAGTTTCGTATAAATGTACATAATGAGAATTAATTTTAACTTTGCAATGTAAAATTAAAACTAGTAGGTTGTGGCCGCCACATGACTTTCTTCTATATTTTCCTGTACAAATTCACTCAGTAAAAATTATTTATTTGAATTATTATTTAAAAAAATTATCTTCCATGATAATGCAGACGATTTCCATATTAGTGAAGTAGTATAACACTAAAAAAAAAAAAAAAAAGTCAATTTTGTCCATATTACATTAAAGAAAAATCGATAACTATATTTTAAGTTATCGCAGATTGATGGTTGAACCATTCGTTTTAAAGGCATTGGCGAGCTCTTTTGAAAGATACCCATCATGAAAATTTACTGGCGGGGTGGCGAGGCTCCTACACATACATAAAAAAAAAAAAAAAAAAAAAAAAAATTCTTAGTTGACTATCTCTATTATAAATAATTCTTGTAAATTTCATAATGATTACTAAATAAAATCTTTTTGTAAAAAAATAGAACCGACTCCAAAAAGGAACTACTATTCAAACAACTAAAAATGAAAGAAAATTGGCAGAAAATGGAACTGTAAATTGCGCCGAAAAGTATAAAATAATTTCCTTCGCCAAACAACCTATAACACTACAATTAATCACAACTTTTGAAGTCGGCTCAAAATTAAATGAAATTTAATTAGTTTTTAAAGGTTTGTCTTTAGATTGGTAGCAACAAATGAGGTTGTCTCAAATGATCTATTTTCATGTTTCTATTATTATTTTATCACTGTATACAATTGGTCCATTAGTAGCATCTACATAGAAGGTGAACATTCTTCACAATACGGTATTTATGTTTCTACGAAGTTAGAGTTTCCTTTGCAAATTTGGTATAACTTTGATAACTATCATCCTTGATGGCTTTTGGATTTGGCGATCAAAACGTAAGGCAAAACTATACACGCAAGATGTATATTTTCATAATATATATTGTACGATGTGTTGTTTCATATTCTTCATTACTCTCTTGATATACCTTATCAAAATAATCATGATATCACAAAGAAATATGTTTGCCAGATAATTTTGCGATTTTTCTATCACCAAGGACGTCAGATACCAACATCTTCGATAGATACCAACAGATACCAACTTTTGCTGCTTACGAAATCTTATTTGTTTTCTTGAATAAAAGTAGGTTTCGGCTGCGTTTTGCAGGTAACAATGTAAGATGTGTATTTTGAATAGGATTTAATTTTTGTATTGAATAAAGGTATCAATTTTTATTTAATTTTGCGCCGACTTCAAAAGTTGTGATTAATTGTAGTGTTATAGGTTGTTTGGCGAAGGAAATTATTTTATACTTTTCGGCGCAATTTACAGTTCCATTTTCTGCCAATTTTCTTTCATGTTTAGTTGTTTGAATAGTAGTTCCTTTATGGAGTCGGTTCTATTTTTTTACAAAAAGATTTTATTTTTCTCTTTTCAGTGAAAACTTATTTATGTAGCAGAGCATCAGAAGACGTTCGACGGAAGTTTCACAAATCACAACTTCCAAGAAAAGTGACATTACTCAAAAAATGGTTTATGTCACTGAAAAATACATGAAATGCACCCAATGTGAACAAAAAGTTACATCTCCATCTAGAAAGTTATCCACTCGAGAGACAGTTGTGCCAGTTTTATTCTAGACAAGTTATTTTTAAGTTGATTTTTCTCAA
The DNA here is from genome assembly GCA_963930645.1 of Salticus scenicus. Lineage (NCBI taxonomy): Eukaryota > Metazoa > Arthropoda > Arachnida > Araneae > Salticidae > Salticus > Salticus scenicus. The sequence goes on from OZ005658.1 coordinate 267,322,279, forward strand.
ATGCTGCATTTTTAAGTTGTGTCGTTTTTCTTGCCTTTATCGGATATGAGCAAAAAACTATCTGTTCAACGAACATAAGTTAAATTAAAAGGTCTTTAGAAATATAAAGAACGGATACGCTATATTCGTAACCAAAAATTCTGTTAGGCATCTATATTGAACTTTACAGTGAATACGTGTCACCCGCTGCGCTGGAAATTGCGCAGCTTAAAGTTCAAACAAAGAGCAAAATACGCATTGCAGCTGACGAACCTAAGTTTCAACATCAATACTTACATACTGTTTTTACCAGTGTAGCTGCATGCGTTCAGCAGTTACAGTGAGAAAAGACTTTTGTGAGTATCCTGTAATTTGTTTATATTTTAATAAAATCATATTGAAACCTATTTCAGGCGAAGACCATTACGACAACAAAAAAATTATTAAAATTAAATACTCTCTTTCGAAGTTATAAGCTAACACATTTCAACAACAACGAGAAACATAGTTTGTATTGAGAACCTCTTACTTTATGAAGTCGGTTTAAAACGTCTATGCGTTAATCGATGTGACTGCTTACAATAACCATACTTTGAATTTTACATAGCATAAATGTCACCCGCTACGCTACAACATATGCAATGTCATTCAGGTGTGCACAAAATAGGAAATTGTGAACAAACAAATGCACGTTTTAAGCGTTCTATTTTTAGCATTAATGTCTAAACTATCTTTGCGTACTACATCAATGATGCTCTGCAATTTTATAATTCACTTTTTCCCCTGTCTTGAAACGTTTCCGAGATAAGATCGCTAACTCCACACTTTTCCACCAGGTGGCGCTTTAGGCGGTTGAATCGCGTAGCACATGTCCACTTTCAGTCCACATGTCAGTCGGGACTGACTTTTTTGGGCACCCTGTATTTTCTTTTGATCGTAAAGGTCTTACAATGGGACCCATTTCAGACCAAGACCTTTACAATAAAACAAAAAGTATCAAAATCGGATCATCCGTTCAGAAGTTATGAGCTAACAAACAAAAACAAAAAAACATACGCTTTGAATTGAGAACCTCCTCCTTTTTGAAGTCGGTTAATTAGAGCATCTCTTACGAAGTTATAAGCTTACAAACGCTAACAACAACACATACCTCGAATTAAGAACATCCTCCTTTCTGAAGTTGGTTGAAAACGACTTTGCGCTAAACGATGTGACCGCTTACAGTAACATTACTTTGAACCACAGAGTATACGTGTCATCCGCTACGCTGCAAAGTGTGCAACGTAGTTCAAGTGTGCACAGTGTAGGAAATTGCGAACAAACAACTGCAAGTTTTAAGCGTTCTATTTTTAGCAATAATGTCTAAAAACTGTCTTTTCGTAATAAATCGATGATGATTTGCAACTTCGTAATTAACTTTTCTCTCATCTTGAACCGTTTTTGAGGTAGGAGCGCTAATTCCACTGTTTTTCACCAGATGGCGCTTTATTTTCTTTAGATTGTAAAGATGTTACAATGGGACATACTTCAGACCAAGATCTCTACAACAAAACAAAAAGTATCAAGTAACCGTATTTTGAACTATATAGCGTATGTCTCACCAGCTACGCTACAACGTGAGCAATGTAGCTCAAGTGTGCATAGTGTAAGAAATTGCGAACAAAAAAATGCACGTTTTTAGCATCAATGTCAAAACTATCTTTTCGTACAAAATCGTTGATGCTCTGCAATTTTATAATTCATTTTTTCCCCCTGTCTTGAACCGTTTCCGAGATAGGAACGTTAGTATGAATGTCTAAACTATCTTTTTGTACTAAATCGGTGATACTCTTTAGCTTTGTAATTCACTTTTTCTTTAGAATCGTTTTCGAGATAGGAACACTAACTCCGCTATTTTCCACCAGGTGGCGCTGCAAGCGATTTAACCTTTTACTGCATGGCCACTTTGCTATACTTACATACCATTTTTACCACTATAGCTGCAGCCGTTTAACAGTTAAGAGTTGGGACTGATTTTTTTGGGCACCCTGTATTTTCTTTAGATCGTAAAGATATTACAATGGGACCTATTTCAGACCAAGACCTTTTCAACAAAACAAAAAGTATCAAAATCGGAGCATCTGTTCAGAAGTTATGAGCTAACAAACATAAAAAGAACATACGGTTTGAATTGAGAACCTTCCTTCTTTTTTTGAAGTCTGTTAAAAATAATTCTCTTTATGCACATTTATACAAAATGTTGTCCTATATCACCATGTTAAAAATTTAGAAAAAGCGGGATGGCAACGCAACCTGCTAGACAATTTTTACAAAAAGTTGATAGGCACTAATTTATGTCAAGGTGCAACTACATACTAATTTGTATGAAATTCTGTGCAGTAGTTCCTGAGATACAGTTGCCACAAAATTTTGTCACACACACACAGACAGACAGACATTTTCTAAAAATTGTCAAATCGTGTTCTACAGCTCTCAAAACGTGTAAATCCATCAAAAACCCGAGGTCGAAAATTTTTAGGAATCCAATACTTTCTTCTATTGAATATAGAAGAAAGTAAAAATTATTATAATAGTCAATCAGAAAAAAAAAAAAAAATATATATATATATAGGGGGCATCATTTATTCCTTAGGAGGGAGAGTTTGAAAATGAGCATCTTTCTATAGAACTTGTCAATATCTTTAAAACGAATGGTTGCTTCAAGTTATCACAGATCTATGGTTCAAAGTTACTGATTTATTTTCGCTTAAAAAAAAAAAAAAAAAAAAAAAAAAGATTTTCTGTATATATATATATATATATTTTTTTTTTTTTTTTTTTTGGGGGGGGGGGGGGGAGTGTTATACTCCTGAGAGGCAAATCGCCTGCATTTAACATGGAAAATAATTTTGATAAATAATACTTTTAATAAATAATATGTACTGCGTGAATTTTATAGGCAAATATAAAAGAAAGTTTCGTCATAATCAGAACATATTAGTATAACAAGTAAAGATTCAACTAAATATAAAATTTCGTGAACGAAAATAGCGAATGTGAATCATTCGAAAAATTTCAGTTATACCCATTTTTTAAAAGTAATCAAATTTATTTTAAGGCATCTAAATGTGTAAATGCATAAACAGCTACTAATTGAGGGTGGATCCGATATTTTATGAAAGTTATGGAACAAGATAAAAGCAGATCTTAAAACTATAATACATTTTATTTCAATTAACTATATAATAAATTATATATTTACTTTAAAGTTCTTTCAGTTGCTCTAAATTTTTGCTCATTTTGTTCATTGCTAAATTTGTTAAAAAAATCCAAATTTAGCAATTTTGATTAAAATATATGTATATAAATAATTATAAAATTAGAAAAACTTTTTATAGATCATGTTTTAAGTTTTCTGATAAATCATGCAGCTCTTATCAACGTGCATAAAATTTTTAAAGTGTTAATGATGTCAATTTTTGTGAGATACGTAATTTAACTTTTTATAATTTTTTTAACGTTCACGTTTAAAATCTTAAAATGTCTCGAAAACTCAGAGTACTTTCATTGAAAAATAAAACTGAAATTTTAAAAGATTGACAAATCTGTAGGCTTAACGAAAACAGAACTATTAAAAAAGAAGAAAAAAAGATACCTAATATGTATATAATATTCAAGATTTGTTCGTGTAGTATTCAAGATATGTAATATATAATTAGTACTCAAGTCATACAACTATGATTTTTCTCAAAATTTGATTAATCAGTATTTTCATGTAAATTTTGCTGCAGTGTCATAAAATTTGTAATAACCAAAGCTTCTTTTTTTTAATTTCAATTATACGTCCTTTTACGTCAGTCCCTCCAAGGACGTATAAACGACGCTTTACTGTATTTTCTTTTATTTATTTATTTATTTATTTTTTAAATAAAGAATATTAGCTATTCACTGGTGCTATTATAAGGGATTTAAATAAAAACTGCACTGAAGTGTTTATAAACACTGAAAACGAAATATTTTACTAAAGGTTAATCTTGAGCGATTGAAATGAAAACTGCATTAAAGTAGCCGTAAGCGAAAAATTTTAAGGAAAAGTTAATTTACTATTTTACCAAATATTAAATGAAATAATCTGGTGTGTCACTCACACGACTTTCTCTTACCCTGAAATTTAATACTTAGATAATAGACTTACCTATTAATCTGCAAATACAGGTTGCAGATTAATAGGTAAGATAACGAGTACTGTTATGTAAACCTGTGTTAAACAATTCAAATTAGGTTTCGGAAGAGTTTTATATGATAATTAGTTCTGTGTGAGGGGGGCTACTGCCCCCCTCAACCCCCCGTTTCATTAATGTACTTATATTTATGCAGAATTTAATTCGGCTATTAAAAAATAATTCTGTTTTTAAAAAATAATTTATTAAAATTATTATTATTTAAAAAAATTATCTTTTATGATAATACAGACGATTTCCATATTAGAGAAGTAGTATAACACTAAATATCCAAAAAAAGTCCATTTTATTCTCAATATTTAAATATATATATATACACACGATTTTTTTTACCAAGATTTTTTTTGTTAAAAGTAAAAAAAAAAAAAAAATCGATAACTTTGTTTTAAATTATCGCAGATCGATGGTTCAACCATTCGTTTTAAAGGTATTGGCGAGCTCTTTTGAAAGATAGCCACCATGAAAATATACTTCTCTCGTGGGGGGGGGGGGGCGAGGCTCCTACATACAGAATTTTTTTCGCTGTTGACTATCTCTATTATAAAAAATATATATTCGTTTCATTTGGTTTAGTGCAGTCTATAGATGTTAAACTCTACTTACCTGCAATTTTCCCCATAGACGTAATGTATTTGAATACTTTTGAGTGTCCCTGTACACGAACCATTCGCTTCATCTTAACGAAAAGTTTAGTGTAGCATCCTTATATGATACACATTTAGAATACCAAGTTTGAACTTTCTGCCATAATTTGTTTTTGAGATATGTTGATAACAGATAGACACACACACAGACATACACACAGACCATTTGCTAAAAACATGATTTTCGTATTCAGGGGACCTCAGAACATGTAAATATAACAAAAACTTGCGTTCGAAAATTTGACCCAAAACAATACTTTCTCTACCTTATGGGTAAGAGAAAGTAAAAAATATATGTAATGATAAGTTGCAGTTACGTCTACATTTAAAATTTAATATTTTTTTGATCTAGTGCATCCCACGCATTTATTTTTTCATTTAAGTTATTTCAGACCATTTCCAGTGGTGGTGTATCATTGTGTTGTAAACAGCATTTTTAAAAACTTTTTCAAGTATATTGTTTCCATGATCAATACTCGAAACATAATATATAAATTGTGTTTTATGCAAAACTCATACTTTTATTTTGAGGCATAGCCGAAAGTAAAACGGAAAGTCTGTATTAACAGTTCATATAAGCAGGGCCTGATTATCCAAAAGGCTCAGGAAGCACAAGCTTCCCCTCTAAAATTTAAGAGGGGGCCCCATAAGGATTAAAAACAGGGTCTTGAATTTTTTGTTTCCTATTTTCACACTGAGAGTGAATTTTTTCTGAGAAAGGTTACCTAAAACAAGACAAAACACTCTCTATTTCGGGAAAAATCTATTATTTAACCTCAAAAATCTGAATGTTCTTAGTTAAAAAGTTGTATGATTTTAATGTTCTGTGTAGAAACCACCCAGATGTAGGGAAAAAATAAATAAATAAATAAAATAATAAACACACACTATTTTTTGGTCTATAGCATTTTTTTTCAATATGTAACAGGAAAACAAGATTTTCCGAAATGAAAGGGGGCCCCGAAATCATGCTGAGCTTCCCCTAGCTTCAAAGCTTAATCGGGCCCTGCATGTAAGAGTATATGTACATACATTATAATAGTAATGCATACAAGAACTAAATGCAATAGCAGTAAATATTAACTTACCTTTTACTTCACCATGAAATGAATCAAAAAAAGCGTATCCAACGGTATATAGTTATGTTTACACTTACAGCTTGATCTAATGCGTCTATAGTATTTATCACTCAATTCTCATGACTAATTTCCAATTTCTAAACACCGTTCCTCCACCTTACATTATTAAAAAAAGAAATGTTTTTGTTCTTAGAACAAATTTCTTCGCTTCCTTTCAAGGCTATAGTCGATCCTGAATTGCTTTCGCTTCGCGCTGACATGCTAACGTCACAGATCTTCTAAGATATTCTGACTTGTTTTGGGGAAAAATTAATTTCCGACCTTTTGACACTCAGATCATATTTTGATTCGGCTTGCATAGCGCATACTGTGATTTTCCATCAGATATGCCGGATGCTATTTGCATTGGAGGAAACAAGTAATTAGTTTTGTTTTATAGGATGTTCAGTTTGAGTAGGCATTGCAATATTAAAACACAGGTAATGCAGTTAAAGAAGTCATTACCAGGTAACGTTCGTGTGTATAGGTATTGATGCTTACGTAATAATATTTTAGTTCCCCATCATACTATAGGTATGGGGAACTTAGGTATCCGTGAAAGTTTTCGAAATCGATTTTTTGACTTTTTTTTTTTTTACACGTTTTGAGGTGTGATGGATCCGAAAATTGCAAAATTGGCATGGTGTCTGTAAAAAAAAAAAAAAAAAAAAAAAAAAATCGAGCCCGTATATCATTTCTGCTAATTCTTATGTAAAATGACTTCCTGAATCCAAATATGACCCCCCATTTTGGCCAATCACCCATCGTTTTCTCGGGACACCCAGGGCCCGATTGAGCTTTGAAGCTAGGGGAAGCTCAGCATCATTTCGGGCCCCCTTTCATTTAGGAAAATCTTGTTTTCCTGTTACATTGTAATATAAAAATGCTATAGACCAAAAAATAGTGTGCATTTATTATTATTATTTTTTTTCATATATCTGGGTGGTTTCTACACAGAACATTAAAATCATACAACTTTTTAATTCAGAACATTCAGATTTTTGAGGTTAAATAACAGATTTTCCCTGAAATAGTGAGTGTTTTGTCTTGTTTTAGGTAACCTTTCTCAGAAAAAATTCAATCTCAGTGTGAAAATATGAAACAAAAAATTCAAGACCATGTTTTTAATCCTTATGGGGCCCCCTCTTAAATTTTAGAGGGGAAGCTAGTCCTTCCTGAGCCTTTTGGATAATCAGGCCCTGGGGACACCATCCTCCTCCCCAATTTTTATCACTGTTCGGTAATTTTATGGCCATGAATTTGATTTCGAGAATGGAAAAGAATTATTTTAACAATTAAAAACAGAAAAAATATAATGCATAATAAATAATAATAATAATTGATTAATAAAATATAATAAATTTAATTTATAATTTTAATGACAAATCCCCCTCCTCCCCTCTAAATTTTCCCCTTGTTGCAAATGTTCACGTTTTAGAATTTTTCAATTCTGTAGCCCCTCAGAAAATATTTAACAGTTAAAATAATCCTTTCCTCTCCTACAAATCAAATTTATAGTCAGAAATAAATGCTTTATATTGTTTAAAAGCATGATTAAAATTTTATTATATTTTCAGTGAGCTTTTTTATTATCGTTTGCACGTGACATAAGCATCAGATTATAAATTTTTGCAATGAAAGAAAATGTCAGCTTCAACACAATTCACGAAAAATCACTTTTTAGCTTGTAAATCCTAAGCAATTGAAGCTATCGAAAAAGTTTAAATACAAAAATTGTTCTTTAGGGTAAGGCGGTAATTCGCCTAATTTGAAGTATTTTCCTATTTTCAATATTGAAGAAATTATGGGCAAATGAAAATTTCCTCCCCCCACCATTTCCACCCCCTTTGAGCTGGATACCCCATCTACGAACTCGACCGAGATTTTTACTGTCCTTACAACATATCCTGAGCTGGTTAAATTTAAATAAAAATAACTCCAGTTATCGTGTTCACAGCTTAACATGGGAAAAAGCGTTATAAACATATATATATATATGAACTTTTGAACGGAGGGTGGTTTTGGGTTCTAGGGGTCATGATCGGTGAAGATATGAAGAAAATTTTCCAGAAGTCGTGTCATGAGAACCATTGCAATAGGTAGATCTCTTATAAGTAATCTACCTAATAAGGGACGTCCCCAAAAAACGGTGGGTGACAGAGCAAAATGGGCGTCCTATTCGGATTCAGGAGGCCATTTTACATAAGATTCTGCAAAAATAGTGTTGGAACCGCTTTTCATGCAGAAGAGAGTGTAATCGCAGAGAAGTAAGACAAATTTTAAAATGTTACTTACGACACTAGCAAGAATCCTATCGATTTGCAATATTCTAATTTAAAAACTTCTTGAGTTATTCGACATTTACAATTTTCTTTTTATGGCAGAATAAGGCAGAATTTCGCATAAACGTCCATTTTAAAAGATATTTTCGTCGTAAAGGTATTTAAAATACAGTAAAACTTGGGAAATTCGAAGTTGAAGGAACCAGAGAAAAATTCGAAATATCCAAAAATTCGAATTACATATACTATTTTGTCAAAAAAAGAGATAAATTAAAAAATTACAGCTCTACGATCAAAGATTTAATACATAAACTTTATATCTAAGTATACTGCTACACCCCCCACCCCCCACCCCCATTAAATCAATATTTTTTACGAACTTAATTATTCAACACTTCTTAAAAAATAGTCAGATATTTTTTATTTCTTCTTTAAGTACAATCTTTGTGTCATAGCATATGACTTGCTACAAAAATAGAATATTCTACATTAGACATGAATTTCAATCAAAAAAACCTCGAAGTTCATGTACATTCGTCCTATCTTCTGATGCAGTAGGTAGGAGCTTGTCTTGTATTTCCTTATCCTTTTGAAAGACAGTTAAAATATATAATGCACTTTGGCTGAGAAAAACCTTGGGAATAAATTTTACTGTAATATTTTAAAGGTAATCGTATGAAAAATTCGAATTATTCAAAATAGAATTTGAATTATCCACGATTTTTTAACATTATTTTAATATAAAATTCAAGGGACCAAGTAAAAAATTCGAATTATCCAGAATTTCGAATTAAACAAGTTCGAATTATTCAAGTTTCACTGTATAATTTATGATAATAGCTTGAACATCACTGACTACAGATATTTTAATTTGAAAATTTCGAAAAATTTAATTTTTTTTTTCTTTCAAAATAGCTGAATATAAGTTTACATAACAGTACTCGTTATCTTACTCCTTAATCTCCGTTCTCTATTTATAGTATTAAATTTCAGGGTAAGAGAAAGTTGTGTAAATGGCACACCAGATTATTTAATTTATAAATTATTTCGATTCTTTATGCTTGAATTTTTTGGATAAATTATTTTAAAAGGAGTAATTTCTTTAAAGGCGGAAAAATTGCTTGAGTTAACAAGTTTTTATTTTAAACTTGCGATTTTAAATGGATATGATTTAAGGAATAAAATTTACTGGGTTTGACCTGGAGATTTTATATCGAGTAAGAAAGAAGAAATCAGGTAGATGTGTTAAATTAATTTTGAATTTCATATGGAAACATGGAACGGGGGACGGGAAAAAAAAAAAAAAAAAAAAAAAAAAGCCGCACTGCAGAAAAATTGACTTATATCTTTTTTATTTGTAATAATTTCAAAACTAATAATGATTCATACAAAATGCTTGTATAATACCAAAGAGATAAAATGACATTTATGTATATTTTTGGATTAGTAATTCGCTTCATTACACTCTACGAAGAAGTGGGAATGAATGGGACATTTTTTGTTTTTACTGATAACGTTCACCATATGTAATTCAGAATTTTGTAACATTGCTCATAAGTACACTTCAGTAATCAGTTACATATAAACGTACTAACTTTAATGAAAAGTTATCACTTTTAATAAATAATAATTGTTTTTTACATGCATGTGCATTGTCCCATTCATCCCCACCAATGGGGATGAATGGGACAGGACTGGAGTTAAGAAAGAGAAAAAAAAAAAACAAAATAGAAAGTAAATAAATTTTTAAAGTTAAATTGGTTTATGTGATTTTATTCCACACTATGAATTTACTGAAATTAACATAAACTGATATATTGACTCAAATTAGCATCAAAAGGCAAAAGTCCTTTGTTTCGCGCAGTTCCTAGTGCTCTAGGCTTTAGTAATTTAATCTAATAAGATCTAATAAATAAATAAGACACTAGAAAGAGATAAATCATTATAATAGAGTACAAATTATCCAGATAAATTTTTGTGTCCGACTGATCGGGATAAATCAGCATTCTATTCTGTATTACATTAATAATCACCAGGATTTATTTAATTAGCTTGATTGAAATTGTGATTTTACTAAATAATTAAAAACCACGTGCGAAATAACTATTTAAAAGAGTAAAATCCGCTGTAAAAGGCACGTTAAAAATATTTAAAAGAATTTTAAAAGGTTAAAAAACAGTTAGACAACATGTTTCGTGCTTATTTACTAGCACATCATCAGGTCTCGTCAGTTAATGAAAGCCACCGAGCTTTATCTTGTTGTTCTAAGAAAGGCTGCCATAGGGTTGCTAAGTCTTTACTCTGATTCTCGTTGATGCATTTATCGCCAAATTTCCAAATCATGATCTTTTCGTATATGTCTAATGTGTATTCGGTGTGGGGGGGTTGCTAGAATTTTACTTTCCTCCCACTTTGGCTGGGCTTCTTTATTGTCGAGTAAAAGTTGCTTTAATGCCGTGTTTCCGTACAATGATTTAATGGAATGTTTATGTTCTTTAATCCTTTTACTCAAATTGCGCTTTGTTTTGCCAATATAATAAGATGTTATATTATTGATTGTGATGGGGATTGCATATACACCGCCAACTTTTGTTTTTTTGTCACGATCGGATATTATCAGATTTTTCAATGTTGAGGTTTTAAATGCAATATTATATCCAATATTTTTAAATTGTCGTATTACGGGATAGAAACCTTTATTAAATGAGATTGCGCCAATAAATCTACTAGTTTCGTTTCCAGTTTTTAGATTCGTATTGTTAAGCCGGTTTATTATTCTGCGTTTCAACCTATTAAATATTGTGATATTGTAACCTTGATTAAGCATAGTCTTTTTAATTAAGTTTAATTCTTTATCTGAGGAGGATTTATAGGTGCAATGTGTGAAGGCTCTATTAATTAATGGTGTAATGGCGTTGAAAAGTAGTTGTTTAGATGTGTAAGAGTTAACAGGTGCTATGTTGAGGGGGGATGTTGGTTTGTGATAAACTTCAGTCCAGATAGTACTATTATCATGATTTCTATGTATCAATACATCGAGGAACGGTATGGCTCTATCTTTTTCTTTCTCGATTGTGAGATTTACAGAATCAAAAATGTTGTTCATATTGTTTACTAGGGTTAAAAGGCTATTATGTGTATATTCCCAAATTATGTAGATGTCGTCTACATATCTCTTATAGAAGGAGGGTTTAAGTATGCTATTTGTTAAAACTGTATTCTCAATATGTTGCATGGTTATTTCACCAAGAGTAGGTGCTAAACATGATCCCATTGGTGTACCTGTGGTTTGTTGATAAATAGTGTTATTAACTCTAAAGTGATTGGTTTTAAATATCAGCTTTAAACTGGCTTTTATGAATTTAACATGCTTACTTAAGTTATTGTGATTATTGCACTTGTCAATAATTATATCTTTAACTGCATTAAGTGGAACTGATGGGTAAACAGACTTTACATCTAAGCTGTAGAATTTAGCAGTAGGTTGTAGTTTAATTTTATGGATATCTTCTAAAAAATTCAAACTTGAAACGGTTACGTATGGCGAGTCGTTTATAAGCGGTTTAAGTAAACTATTAATAAATTTTTCGAGAAAGTAGACTGGTGATATTCTTCTGTTTACGATTGGTCGGAGAGGCATTGAAATTTTATGTGTTTTGATTTTAACGAACATAGGCGGTACGGATGTATAAAGGGGGAATTGGTAGAAATCTTTCTTGTATTCGGGAAAGTCTTTTGCCAGTTTAGTCATAGAGTTTTTTATTGTATCAGTTGGATCTTTGTTCACTGTTATTGTGTTGAGTTCAACTAGGACATCATTAAGTTTAGCTTGAAAATCTTCATTAGTAATGAGTACAAAATTAGATGCTTTATCTGCTAAAAGTATTCTAAGTTCTTTATTATTATGCAAATTTTTGAGTATCTTCTTTTGCTGTATCAGAGAATGTTTATTGATTTCTTCCTTCCGTTGTATTTGTATGCATTTCCAAATTATAAAGCCACGTAGAGATGGTTGAAGTGAGGGGGGATTTTATTAAGGCAGTTTTCAAACTCAGCAATGGTGTTCTCAAAGTTCAATCCAATATCGGGGCAAAACTTAGGTCCTTGATTTAGTAAGACTACTTCTTTAGGTGTAGGCTGGTAATTGGTTAAGTTGATGAATTTGTTGGTTTCATTTTTATCATTTGGTAATTTACCGGCCTCAGCCAGAAGGTTATCGAGCTTCTTCTTATGTCTTAGTCTAGTCTTGCATCTATCTTCTATTTGTTTCAGTTCAATTGTACGCAAAATAGAATCGAATTGTAAAGGCATAAGGATATTGCTAAGTTCCAAATGTAAGTAATAAAGATTAAGTTCTGTATTAGCTAGTTCATATCTAGTTCGCCGAATATATTGTCGTAGGATTTTTTTCTCAGCAGCGTTGATAATATGCTTAAAAGCAGGAAAATTACGTTTAGCAGACTTGATTTGGATGAAGTGTGGAGTGAGATTAAGGTTACGGCAGTCTTTCAAAAAGGCCAAATGTAGAAGTTTGTAGAAGCAAACTTCTACATTTGGCCTTTTTGACGTGAGTGAATTACGTGTGTGAATTATGTTCTAAAGGATTTTCTAGAAAGGATAGTCTAAATAAACATCTACGCACCCATACAAAAGAAAAGCCATACGTGTGTGAACTATGTTCTAAATGATTTTCTGAAAAGAGAAGTCTGAACGATCACCTACGCACCCATACGAAAGAAAAACCATACGTGTGTGAAATATGTTCTAAAGGATTTTCTCGAAAGGAACATTTGAAGTGTCATCTACGCACTCATACAAAAGAAAAGCCATACGTGTGTGAAGTATGCTCTAAAGGATTTTCTCTGAAGGGTAGTCTGAACAAACATCTACGCACGCATACGAAAGAAAAGCCATACGTGTGAGAATCATGTTTTAAAAGATTTTCCCGAAAGGAACATATGAGGAGACATCTACGCACTCATACAAAGGAAAAGCCCTACGTGTATGATTTATGCTCTAAAGGTTTTTCCCCAAAAGGGACATCTGAATATTCATCAACGTATACATACAGAAGAGAAGCCATACGTGTGTGAAATATGCTCTAAAGGATTTTCCCTAAAGGGACATCTAAATATTCATCAACGCATACATACAGAAGAGAAGCCATACGTGTTTGAATTATTTTCTCCAAAGGGATGATTTTTCAGCTTTTTCACCGTTTCTGTTGTGCATTTGTAAATAATAATATCCCAGTATGCATCTAATAAAATTTGATTAAATGATAAAGCATGATCGTTTCTTCTTATTTTATAGAAAAAAAAACACATTTAATATTATAATATAATACATTTTGTCATAAAAATTATATTATTTCAATTCAATGTTATGCCTTTGCGTACAGTTTTAGCATTTTTTTTCTTCTTTCTAATCTCATCCGTGTCTCAAAAATTTTCTGAAAAGATCTAGCTGGGTATCTACGCTTTCATATATTAGAAAACCATAGGTCTTTTGTAAAAATGTTATTAATGCATACACACAGGAGAAGAGGCATATGTGTGAAATGTGCAGTAAAAGACTTTCTCAAAAGGGAAGTCTGATGAAACGTATTCGAATCAGATTCAAAAGAAAATCCATATGCATGTTTATGGGCTAAAGAATGTTCTGAAAAGGGAAATCTAAATATACATGTGCTAACCTATACAAGTGAAAAATCATACGTTTGTGAAGTGTGAAGTTTATTTTATAAGGCGATAGTAAACCTGCGATCAAAGCTGCTTTTAGATAATCTAAAAGCAGCTTTGCCTGCTATCGAGTTGTGAGAGCTTCGAGGCAGTCACAAATTTCCCCCTCATCGCTCACAACTTTGCGACCAGTTTTGTAAACAAATGTTGCGTTTGGATTGAAACACAGCCAGATTTGTGATTGTTTACCTATTTGTGATCACAATGTTTCAGTCTGGATCATGAAGCTATAGAAAGGAGAACTTCCTCTACGGTATTCCTCCTTCAAAAGTGGACCTCGCGCTGACTGTAGTTGATATACCACGTTAACACTGAGTACAGTGAGCACGCATCATTATTTTTCTAATTATTGTTTTATTTTATGATGAATATGTCTAAATCTCGATGCTGTTTTGTATTTGGATGTGACTCGCACAGATTATAGATATATACAGATAAATCAGTTGGCAATTTACTTCCAGCGCCAAACCAGCCCCTGGGAGAATCCATCGTACTAAATCGCGGAATTTCATGCCTGTAACCATAGCAACGACGAGTTTGACTTGAGAAAGCCTTCATGAAAACTTGCGCATGCGTAGTTAAAAATTATTTAGTAAAAATACTCATTTTTCATTAGATAGTTAATAATTTTATATATCCTGACTGTGTCTAGTGTAGTATGTCAAATTTCTTGAAAATGGCTTGGCACTGTGCTTAATACCGCGCATGTTATGGTCAATGAAGAATTATTTTGCAATTTTTTAAAGAAACCGTTATATCTCCATGAATATATATAGATTAGCCTCATAGATATTTACATAAATAGTGAGATTTAATACCCATAATCCTATACTACTGCCACATCGCATCTCAAGCAATATTTTTTACAGGGTGATCCCAAACATTTTCATTTTTATTTAATTTTTTTACATGTCCTCCTTTTGTATTCGGAGCAAAAATTTCACTGAAATAGATGAGACATCTGAAGTTTCAAGATGGTTCGTCCAGTTCTTTTTGAGATATCTGACGAAACGTCGGAAATCGAAAGTGTCGGTCAATAATAATAAGTTAGTGTAGCTTTACGAAAAATTTCATTCAGATTGAATGAACAGTGTCTGAGAAAGGTTTATCTGAGTGTCCTGTCCACATATTTATCTTAAAATTATTTCTGGTCTTGATCTTATTAACAAATACCATGAGTCAAAAACATGTAACATAGTGTCAGTATTACTAATAACTATTATTATAGCTATCAAGTAAAGCAAGGAGAGATTGCGCATATAGCGGATCGGCGGGAAGGAGTAGAGTGGGCGAACTGAAACTCCAGGTACCTGTACAACGTCAGTAATGGAGAGTCCACTTAAATGTGTTTAACATTTTATTCTGTTGGGTTCCAGGTCATGTTGGTATAAAAGGCAACGAATTAGCAGATAAAGCAGCTAGGCTGGCTTTAGTTACTATAAATTGTCCAATTCCTTACGAGGATATTAAGCACTCAATAAAGAAATTTTTGAAAGACATATGGCAAAGAGAGTGGGGTTATCAATCTAATAATGAGCTACATCTGATCAAACCAAACATTGCAGTCTGGCCCACGATTACTCCTAGAAATTATGAAGTAATTATTACTCGCCTTAGGATTGGACATACTAGGCTCACACATAAGCATTTACTTCTTGGGGAACAGGAGCCTTCTTGCCCCAATTGTCACTTCGATTTACTTACTGTTCGTCATTTACTCACCAACTGCCCCTGCCTTCGTCACTTGTATCGGTATTATTTTAATTCATCATCACCAAATCTGACAAACCTTTTGGGTATTAATCCACACACTCATTTGACCAACTTTTTAAAAGAGATAGGCTTTTACTTTGACACCTGATTTTATTATATATACACTGGTTTTAACATTTTACATTTCATTTTATGATATACACTGTTTATTTTATTTTATTTTATTTTTTGTTTTGTTTTTACTTTTTATATTGTTCTAACTTTTTTATCTTTTCTTGTTTTGTATTTTTAATGTGGATCTTTTTAAACGACAGTCTACCCATCCAGAAGCTATAGTTTTTTTTTTTTTTTTTTTTTTTTTCTATATAACTGTTTGGCGCAGTATGTCCCATAGTGAACCTTGCGCCACTAAAAGCCAACCAACCACTTAAATGTGCATGTTGATTGCTTCAAGCGTCTAAAATAAAACGTGGCTATTTTGTCTCGTTTTCAAAATTGATTGTTTGAATTTTCATAGCTCTTCTTATGGATTTCTATAGAATGATAGTATTACAAAATATTTTTTAATTAAACGATTGATCATGGACGAGTTTATATATGTTACGTGCGGCATGTGGTTTCACGAAAGCTGCACCATTTACAACAGTAAATGCAACGGTTGTGGACAACGACAAATATGGTCAGCAAACAAGAAACCATTCAAACTGAAAAGAAACTGCATTAATTTTAAGTTAAGAGTGTTATCTAGTTACTAAACATTATTTTTTATTATTTAATCTTTTTTTTTTTTTTTAAGTATTTTTAAAATTCTTTTATTTTTCTGTTTTTCATTTATTTATTTTAATTATTAAATTGAAATAGTCACTCTTAATATAAAGATATTCGTTTCCTTGCAACAATGTCATTTAAGTGCAAGTATTATTGTTAACAAATTAAAGCAGTCTCATAATTACGCGCAGTCTCTCCTACCCATGTGCATAATCAAACCATAGCCTTCTTAACTAGATGCCTGTCGCGTAGCTCGGAAACTAGGCAACAGTTGAAGTGGTAGACAGCGCCACCTGGTACAGATTGCACGACTTTTTTATTCAACAGCCACCAAAAATTTTTAAAAGTGGGATATACTACACATAAAAGGAGAATAGAAACGAAGAAACGTCGATTATATATATCATGCATCACTTTTTTAAATTATTGGTGACAGTTGAATAAAGAAGTCCCATAATCTATACTAGGTGGCGCTGTCTACCGCTTCAACTGTTGCCTGGTTTCCGAGCTACGCGACAGGCATCTAGTTAAGGAGGCTATGATCAAACCTACAGTCGGTAACAAAAGTATCCGAACACTAGCAAAAATTCCTATATAATAAAAGTAGAGTTAATACTGTTTTGTTAAATAAATCCTTGTCAAATCCTGTTCTAAGACTGTCTAAGAACATGATTCGACAAGGATTTATTTACAAAACAGTATTAACTCTACTTTTTTTTACGTAGGAATTTTTGCTAGTGTTCGGATACTTTTGTTACCGACTGTACCCTATAAGGAAAGATTGGGTAAAATAGCTCTCTTGGTTTTATTACAGCTGTTGCTTTAATTTATAGAATAGCAACAAAATAGTAATGGAAATGCACAGCAATAGTTTAGCAAAAAATTAATATTTGATTATTTTTATATCATTCTTTTGAATTGCGCGCAAACTCTCCTAGTTTTACCTTAGTTAAATTTTTAAATTTCTCTTTCTTAAGGGAAATTTCTTTTTTCGCCTCTTCACTAAAAACAGTAAGTGTTGTACAGTGGGTGATCAAATTATTAGAATTTTTTTTTTTTTTTTTTCGATTATCTAAAAAAAATACTAGAGGAAATAGCATGAACTTCCTACATGGAAAGAACATTTAAAAATTCATATTTTCCACGATCTATTTAGTACAGAGTGCAATTAGGGGACCAATCACAAATTAAAAAAGAGTGAAAATACTTTTGATCACCCTGTATCACAAAAAGCTACAAATGACTTGTAACTTTAATACATTGTTACACATACTATGTACAATATTTGTATGTTTTGGTGCGAGGATTGCGCAATTATTTAGGCAAATGTATATATATATATTTGAAATGTATATACAGGGTGTTTCAGTGAACCGTTTCAGAACTTCTAAGAGGGGTAGGGTACATCCTGACAACTCGAAATCATATAGCAATGTGGGATCGGAAATGCTTTCCTGCAGTGGTGTTGTAAACAGAAGCAGCATAAAAAAAGAGACCGTAAGTGAGAAATCGCTTTAATAATACATGAAAAGAAGCAAAAGGTACATGGATTAAAGTAAGTGTTCGAAGTTTCTTCCACGGGCTACAATGCACGCCTCACATCTCTGACGCATGGACATCCGAACATTCTGGAATACTCCAGGCATATCTCAAATTTCTCCGGCAGCTACCGCGTCAGGAAAGCATTTCTAACTGCCCATTGGTATATGATTTTGGTTCATCAGGATGTACCCTACCCCTCTTAGAAGTTCTGAAACGGTTCACTGAAACACCCTGTATATATATATTTCAAAAATTACTAATTTTTTTGACAAGTTGTTCGCTTATAGCTAGAACGAATTTTCATAAAATTTTTCAAAACTTGCTGAAAAATTGTCAAAACATTGGAGAAACACTATTCTGAAACATAAAATTCACACATGTAATATTCGTTGAGATACGAGCATTTTTAGTAAATATTATTTTGCTGCACACGCGCGAAAGATAGAACATTTTTTATTGCATAGGTTGAAGTTGAAAGTTAAATATATTGAGCAACTTTTGTCAAAAGTTCATTTGAATAGAGTAAAAATTAAGCAAAGTGTCGGCAAAAGTACGACCTAGATTTTAGGTATTTTCCAGAGTTAAAATTTCATAAGGGATTTTACACATGCAGCGTATTTAATTTGGAGATCCAATTATTTCAATCACGATGCAAAAGTTCTTTTTAGAGAAAAACCCGTTATGAACTCATAAATCTTATTGTCAGTAAATAAATAAAAATATGGTAAAGTTACAAGCCTATAAGGAAATTTTGTTATACAGGATAATCCAAAGTATTTTCGCTCTTCTACAATTTGTGGTTGGTCCCCTAATTGCACTCTGGACTAAATCGATAGTGCAAAATATGAGTTTTTAAATATTCTTTGCATGTATGAAGTTTCAGACCATTTCGTCTATTATTTTTTAGATAAAAAAAATTAAAAAAAAATCTAATAATCTGATCACCCACTGTATGTAGATTACTAAATTTGTGTATATATTTGTATGTAAGTGAGTAAGTGTGTGTAGATAAGAAAATATGTGTGTGTATGTAAGTAAAAAAATAATTATTGTATATAGGTGACTAAATGTGTTTATACGTATGCATGTATGTAAGTGTTTGCGTGAGTACGTAAATAAGTAAATGTGTGTGTCTATGTAAGTGTACGTATAAGTAAATAAATATGTATATATGTGCGTCAGTATATATGTAAGTAACTGTTTGAGTGCGTAAATAGGTAAAATTGTGAGAGAGTGTTTATATAAGTAATGTATGTAAGTGTGTAAATGCATAAATAAGCAAATGTGTACGCAAATAATTAAGTGACTGTGTAAGCTTATAAATTTGTGCACATGTGTGTAAGAACATATACCAATAAGTGTTTGTGTATGTATAGATAAAAAAAGCAAGTTGTGAATATCTGTATGTGTGTAAGTATATATGTAGACATAGCTGCCAATATTTTAATTTATTCCGGAGTAATTTTAGCCCCGCCTCTATTTCGTACCACTTATTTTTTAAAAGTAATTCTTTCTTATTTTATCGAAGTTATATATTGAAGAAAAATTTTCTATAAATAAAGTGGTGCCATGCCAAATAAATGTGGGGCTAAAAGTATTTCGGAATAAAAAAAATAAAATATTGGCAGCTATGTGTAGATTATGTACCTGAGTTTGCAAATGAATAAATGTAAATGCTAAAGAAGCAAACGCGTGTGTGTACGTGAGTAAATGTATGTGTAAATGCGGCTAAATAAATAAATGCCTGAATGTATATGTAAGTATGCATGCTTTATTAATTAGATAAATCAAAAGCAGCCGTTGTTGGCGAAACAGCTGATTAATAGGAGTCGTATGTGGGCGGAGCTTGCGAGGTAATTGACCATTAATGTAAGTTATTTATTTTATTAGGGGGACCGGAAAATAATGTCGTTTTGAATTAATAAAATTAAACCGGAAATTTTTGTTTAACAGTGTTTACATGGTACTTTACAAATAACCATCTTATAAGTTACCTAAGAATATCTTACATTTTATCCTGGATAAATTTCCGATGTCAGTATTTTAATTCATTATGACATTATTTTCTGGTCCCCCTAATATATAAAATGGATTTTGGATAGTATCTCAACTCAAAACTTATCCATATTAAAAGGATTGGAAAACATTCAAACAATCTATTCTTAACTAGCTGTACATATGCATATTCTTTTTTCAGATATAAATATCTCGTTACTGATGTATGAAGAAATAACACACACGGAACAGAAGTTTTGTTTTAAAAAATATACAAAATTTATTATTATTATTATGAAATACACTAAAATGATAATTAATAATATCGTACAAACAATGATCATAATACAATATCTAAATGACGTCACACTATATACAAATAAGCATAATGGACACTTATGCATAAAAACGAAACAAATATTGCCGATTCTCTTTAAATATAATCTCAATATTTGCAGCAAACTTCTAAACATTCTTTTGTCGAAAAATTTTCATCAGTGACAGTAATTTTCGGTAAGATATAACTTTCTACTTATATATATATATATATACTAGATTATTTTCGAAGATAAAAACAAAACTAATTTCAGTTGTTTAAGATTTTTCTTTTTTTTCTTTTTCTTTTTTAACCTTCCTACCCTGGTGAAAAAATTTTACGTTTTACCCGTATGGGTCGAATCGACCCACTTTGTATAGATTGCATTTAGGTCTTAAGAAAGAATTTCTATGGAGCTCATTTTACATTTACGTTTCCGACAACTATTGCCATCTATTGACTATTCCTGAAAATGAAGTCTACTCCAAAGAAAAAATTGGTGTTTTAAGCATTTCTATGCATGTTAATACACGTTTCTATGCACGTTTTACCTGTATAGGTCGAATCGACCCACTTTGTATAAATTGAATTTAGGTCTTAAGAAAGAATTTCTATGGAGGTCATTTTACATCTACGTTTCCGACAACTATCGCCATCTATTGACTATTCTTGAAAATGAAGTCTACTCAAAAGAAAAAATTGGTGTTTTAATATTTCTATGCATGTTAATAATGTGGGTCAAATCGACCCAGACAGGTAATATGTCACATATTCTTTTGGGGAGGTATAAAACTAACCAAATGACTCTGAAAACATCATAAATTAAACGAATGCATATTTTTGAGGCATACATAATGTTTGAACAATCAAAATTAAAATCTGTAGAAGATATCGAAAGATCAATTTTAAAAATGGGTCGAATCGACCCATACAGGGTAGAAAGGTTAATTAGAAAAAATTACAGCCATAGTGAGGCAAAGTTTAAATATAACAAATACATACAAAAATTCAATGAATGCTAAATGTAGATTGTAAATTTGAGTTACTGTGATATATTATATTAAATTTTTATCTTATATTTTAGTCAAATGTTTTAAAGACATTTAAAGTTCTATCATTTATGAGACGTGTATAGAATTTTGTTAAGATATAATTTTTTGTAACTCTAAAAAGGAAAAAAATAAGAAGAAAATTTCATTAACAACGAAGTTTCCATTAACAGTATTTTAAATCGAGATATGCCGTTGAAATTTCGTAGTATTTGGTTTTAATGCCTGATAATTCGATTGTGAATCTTTTTGAAAGAGCAGAATTATTAGGAAAGCTTGAAGCAGGGGAAGAAGGGGCAAACATGGAAAAAGAAAAAAAAAATAATAATAACTTTTTATTTTACAATAATGATTAAATTTTTTTTAATACACCATTCGAAAGATATTTTAAAGTACTTTTATATTATCGAAAGTGGAATTCGAGATTTCACCTGATTTACACGTTTTCAGATGTTCTGATTAGGCTTTCTTTTGTATCTCGGCTACTAATTAAAATAATTTCATAAGTAATACATCATTTGAAAGCTTTGTTGATTTGGAATTTAACAGTAGATTACAGAAATTTCTACCGCCAGATGGCGCTGTAATATTTTAAAATTTCAATGTTTAAAATTCTAATTATGATTAAATTCTTTTTAATACATCATTCAAAAAATATTTTAAAGTAATTTATATTATCGAAAGTGGAATTCGAGATTTCACCTGATTTACATGTTTTAAAGTGTCCTGATTAGGTTTTCTTTTGTATCTCAGCTACTAATTTAAACAATTTCATAAGTAATACATCGTTAGAAAGCTTTGTTGATTTGGAATTGAACAATATATTACAGAAGTTTCTACCGCCAGATGGCGCTGTAATATTTTAAAATTTCAATATTTCAAATTCTAATGAGCGAAGAAGGTGTCGTAAGTTCTAAAACGGGGATAAGGCGCCGCAAGCGCCACCGAGCGGGACTTAGATAAAGTCAGAAATTTTAAAGATTATAACATGATGAGCAAACAGGCTGTTTCAGATATTGAAAAGGGAAGAGGGCGCCGAAGGCGCTACAGCACGCGATTTTACTGCGATTAAATTTTTCCATAAGCTATTTTCACTATTTATCAATAAGCTGTTATTAGACCTGAAACGGGAAAAAGGCGCCTGAGCGGGAGTTTCGTAAAGTCGAATTTTTCAGGGATCGCGAACTAGCTGGTCGCCGAAGGCGGCTAGTAATAAATAAATAAATAAAATCCAGTGACTTTGTTTATGAGATGTTTTGGAATATTACATTCAGTGTGTAGATACCATCACGGAGATGTTCTGCGCGGGAAAGGTTAGTATATATAATTATGTATATTCACATGAATATTATCTACGATGTGTGTTAAAAGAAAAAAAATAGTGAGAGATTATAGAATTATAGAATATTTTCTTTAACCTTACTGTTCTGTTTGTATCTATTTGATCCGAAGCATGTTTTAATTTTCTACAAAAACGACAGTATAGAAATATTTTCTTGACATTTTGTTAGCCAGGAATATATGTTACTTTCCTGGAAAGGTCTAAATTTTATTTATATATTTTCTATATATAATTTAAAACAGTATTGATGTAATTGTACAGAAAATGAGAACAGAACAGCCAGATTAAAGGGGAAAATAATGCTTTTTTATAAAAATGTTCATGCATTTTTTTTTTTTTTTTAAGGCAAGTAGTTGTCTATAACTACAGCGTCTAGAATAAACAGTGTGGCAATCGCCTATAACCGTGATGTTAAAATGATTCTACAAAAATTAAGCTTCCCAGATGTCGCTGTGATCGAAGCTATTGCTCAAATCGAAGACCTGATTGGCTTTTCCCAGTTTCGTCAGTTTAATCACGTGATCTAAGCATATAATTAACCAGTAGGAAGTCTCGGTTTTGTTGTCGTGACACCAGGGTTTAAACTGCCATTAGTTTTTTTTAGCATTTTGCTAAAAGATATTGTATTTTGCTAAACTATGTCAGTAAGAATTTCGCTAAAAAGCTAAAACTAGATTACTTCATAAAATATCTTTATATAACTACCTCTAGTTTTTATACAAATATTCGTGGACGGAAATTACAAAATCACTGAAAATATCGGAAATCATTATCTATTTAGTATATTCGGATTTAATTTCGACTTTTAATGGTTGAATTTAAATACAAAAATATTTAAAAACATAATTAAGAATTTGCTTCATAGATGTATTCTCAGTGCTAGTATTGCGTTTGTTGAAATCGAAACAAAATTTTGCTGATTCATTTTTCTTAAATCGCAATATATGCTTGGTTAAAATCGTCAGTGAACAAAACAAAGAGAAAACAAAATTGGGGATAACCAAGTTAAGAAAAAGAAATCAATACTATTCAAAGAATTAATTTTCGAAAAAGCTAAAATACTGCTTATATGTTTTAGCTAAAATGCTAAAGAAACTTTTTTGCCAGGTTAAACCCTGCGTGACACTAGCTTCGATTACAATGACATCTGCTGACAGGCTTATTTTTTTTAGTACAATTTTATTCGCCGCTTTCCACATTGTTTATTCTACACGCTGTACTATAACTATACTAATATTAAAGAGCGGAGTTTATGCGCTGATTGCTCTCAATCCCATAAAATGCACAAACTTTATAAACGTATTATAAATGCATCCAGACAAAGAACGGTGTCAGAAGAATCAATACTTCTTTCTCTGGAAAATGTTTGTACGCACAAAACTAAGAGATTGCCTGGTCAGAATACAGGTTGAAAGAGACACAATAAGGTCGGTATTTAACAAAAGATTAGGACACAGAAAAATGCTCGTTAAATCCGATGACAAAATATTTTTTTCATAAAAGCGCTTACGTATTTTTTTTTTTTTTTGATAATATTTATTCAAATGTGAGAAAAATGTATTTAACTAAAGTTGATTGTTTGGCTTTAAAACATTTTGCTTGATTTAATTTTAGTCGTAAAATAGTACAGTAAATTTTTCATCATCTGCATTTTCCATTGCTTTAACGCTCCCATTACTGCTCAAGATTTTTAAAACTCGGCAGCACAAATACATACACTGTAAGAAATAACGTTAGTTTTTATAGCAGAATGTGCTAGTAAAAAGGGGTGTCAGTACATTCTGCACTTGAAAAGAAATAATTTATAACAGAAACATCTATAATAAGTGTTTCTTATTATAAATGTTTCCGCTGTTAAAACTACTGGTATTTCTTACAGTGTACCGTTGTTTTAAGCATAACTTTCCAATTTCAAATCACTGTAACGATTTACTTTTTCCTGTTCCTGGCGTTTTACCACTGACGATATCCTCAGTGGAGGGTATACTCGACGGTATGACATCGTCATCAACATTATTGTATTCACCAATTGTACCGAATATTCTACTATACTTTATTTTTACTTTTTAGCAAGAATTAATAGAGGAAATTTTTAGGGAAACTGTGCATTTTTCCTT
The DNA here is from genome assembly GCA_963930645.1 of Salticus scenicus. Classification (NCBI taxonomy): domain Eukaryota; kingdom Metazoa; phylum Arthropoda; class Arachnida; order Araneae; family Salticidae; genus Salticus; species Salticus scenicus. The sequence goes on from OZ005658.1 coordinate 267,347,105, forward strand.
TTTAAAAATAATATTATTTCTGTGATTATTTAATGTTTCCTTTTTACTCCGAGAAAAGTAAGAATAAAATAAAATGATATAGTCTAATGCATTTATAAGATTATACCAAACTAGGGCGACCAGATTTTTCTTTTAATTGAATTTGAGAACAAATGTGGCGGTGTCCCCAAATTTTAAGGGTAAAATAAATAAACCATTTTAAATTGTAAAATTTTAATAATTTTTATGTACGAAGTACTTGAAACCACTTATTTCACCTTTCTTATTAATATACATAAAATAAATTATAATAGAAAAACGTTAATGACTTTATAACCGGCGTCCTCACATATGTTCAAATGTTTTTAGGGACGAAGGGAAGTTTTCGAGGACTGTCCTTGGGATTCGAGAATGTCTGGTCCTCCTATATCAAACAAAATACTTTGATTTCCTCATAAAAATGGAATCTCGTTAAATGCGGGGTCGAAATATCCTATTACATTTCTTAAAATTTACAGCGGAACATGTTTATAGCGGACCCTGGGTTACACGAGTTTGGGTTGGTTTGTCATTCTACAGACATTTTTTTGCCCACTAGGACAAATTACGGATAATAACAATTATTATTTATTTTTAATGGTAGGTTTAATGTAAAAAAAAAAAGCCAATAATAAAATTATTTTATTACGACAATCACAGGAGTTTTTCACTGAAATCTTTTTAAAATGTTTTAATTTTTCTCCTTTTACCAGAAACGAATTTCTCAAAAACATTCTCCCTCCAGAGGGTTTAAAATCCCTTACTAATTTACCTTTTCTAATTTATTCCAAAATTCTGTTAGTTCCCTACTTCCTATCCTCCCACTATATTTGTACAGTAAATTTTTCGAACAAGAAATTGTGATAAAAGGAGAAGGAAACTGCCCTCCAAAGAAAGTGGTGTGGGAAAAGCGTCTACTAACAATGCTCTGATATGAACTAGAAATGTGAGAATATCCGCGCTTTGTTCTAAAAGAGGATAAATAAATATTAAAAGACGATAAAACGAAATTCATTCCCTAAGGGCAGTTTTATATATAAGTTACGAAATTGCGGTATGTGGGCAAATGGAAGTTTCTAAATCCCATTACACGGATTGGATATCTGCATCAAAAATCCAATTGAAACTTAAGTGCGATTTTTCTTTTATCTAAATAAAGTAATACAAAAAATAAATAAATAAATAAATAAATAAAAGAGGTTATTTTAAAATTATTTTTTATTTATTTTATGCTTTAAATTTTATTTTCGATAGACTTGTTTTTAGCGAGCGCTTTGATTTAACTAGCAAATTCTGCTGGCCTCCTTTCTACATAATAAAAAAGTTCAAAGGAATGATTTAAGAGAAGTTGGTATACGGCGTATCAGGCATGCAGATTAAATGAAGATCAGGTTTCTACTTAAGATGGCTGCCGCAATAGCAAAGCTACCACAGAAGCCATATTGAAGCTATCAAAATATTAACTAGTGCTGTGCACATATTATCATACAGATAGGACAATCAAGCTAAAACGCAAACGAGGGCGATAGTAGCACCACTAGGATCAACGGAGAGAAATTAAGAAGCTCCACTTGTGTAAGGTGTACATGAATAGCATCTTTGAACATAAGTTGTTTTTCTATTTCGCGATGCTGCTATTCTGAAATAGCAGTATGAAATTCTTAAATATTTAACAATGCTTGGTTTAAATAATATAAAATGCTTTAAAACAAAAAAATTTGCTTTAGATTCATATATGTTTTCCAAAATTATTTGTTTAATATTTAGTGCTTGCTTTTTAAAATAAATTGCTTTTCACGGTCAAGTTTGTAAACAAAGACAAAGTTTCCAAAAGAAAACATAGACACAATAAAAATAAGACAATTGATTGCATAAGCTGAAAAGCTTGAGAAACTTACGGCCTTTGCCGACAGGGTGACTGTAGTCACTTTTTGGTTACTACTGAATATACCAATGACTACATATTAGAGTATACCCCGGACTAGCAACCTTATTGTTCCCAAACTCGAACATCACATCATCCCGAACATCCAGCAATTCATTCGCCAAACCGACATTCCACTTCTACTAAAGCAGGTTTCCTCTAGAGGGCCTACAAGGAGAGAGGCGACAATAGCGAGTAAGCTTCTCATTGGTTTAGAAATGTTTTTGACAAAAATCCTCCTTTAAAAGTGTTTTTAATGGCTTTAAAGCACTGTGCTTACTATAGCTAAAATAAAGGATTATTACCAAAAAACAATGATATCTGTAAATCTTTTGCTGTTGATATTCGACTGAAAAGTGTTCGAATTTTTCTACCAAAACCCAGTTTGGTAGAAAAAATGTCTGCTACGAGCATGCGCCGTAGCGTAATTTCATCAGTTGTCGTCTCTCTCCTTGGAGGCTTTCTAGTTTCCTCCACCTTTCCCTGTCACAGGATGCTGTGTTGTGGCCCAAGAACCAGCGATTATCGCCAAAAGAAGGTGCCCATTCACCCAAAAATCGCAGTGATGTCGCGGAATTTCCCCCCATAGCCAATATAGGGAATCCATACTCTACTTGTATCAGTACTCAATGGAGTATACGGGAGTGTCCTATCTGTATAGTAATCTGGTACTACGTTACTTAGGGCGCATTCGAAAGTATTTCCCGGTCACTTCCCGAGTTGGGAAATGACGTCACGCGGGAAGTTCGGGAAATTAGAACTACCATATAAGAGCCTTACGAAAAATGACCGAGATATAACTACTTCCGTGCACATCTCATCTTCCCGGGAAACAAATATATAAACAAACATGGCTCCTATATGGTAGTTCTAATTTCCCGAATTTCCCGCGTGACGTCATTTCCCAAATCGGGAAGTGACCGGGAAATACTTTCGAATGCGCCCTATAAGGCTTCTGCTGTAACGATTTTGGCTTCATGCTCTTCTGGACATGCCATCTTCTCTTATATAATTCCTCCAAGAAACTGACTGTATTACTATCACTTTTTAAAGGCACTTACAATATGTTTTTAAAGTTATGTACGTTGCTTAGTAAGTTTAGCATAATTATCGTTGTTACAGTTTATTTCGCAGTTTGTACTCATAATCTGCAAAAAGCTCCATTATCTATGCCTTTGTACCTCCCATTCTCGGTTGACGGTCTGTAAAGTCCATCTCCTCCATTCCTAAACAGTCCGTTGTGGCCACTGCGCCCGTCTGTGAGTTTTTCTTTTGAATTTGTTGTGAAAGTTCTAGAGCGCATTTCAGAATCGTACGAAGGCAGGTCTGAAACTTTTTTCAGAGGCGGAGTTGATTCATTGCTACTGCTTCTTCGGCTGTTTTCTTCATTTCTTCTTCCCCCACCACCTCCAAAAATGATTTTTTCCATAGCCAAGAAAGGAGCTTCGAAACTTAAACTAACAGCAACAGCTACGACCACTGAGATGACGTAGTGTCCAAGGATGTTGTAGAGCTGAAAATGATTTAAAGAATACATTAGAATGTCAATAAGTAAAACAAGCTAACTCCATTTAAATGTGATTAACATTTTATAGATAGAAAATTTGTTAGATGAATTCTCTAAATGAACCTTATCCGTGTTACGCCATAAAACCCTTGACACGTGATCACTGCAGGGAAAAATGCAACATTATATTATTCATATTTGTATTGTATGGGGAAATGCTCGTAAACTATAGGGAAATGCTTGTATCCTATAGGGAAATTCATGTGGAAATAGAGAATCAGATATAACACGTTAGGTATAATTTAGTCTAAAAAAAAAAGCGGATATTGTTTATTTGTTCTTAATATGCTGCTAGAACATTATTTAACACGTTGAGTGCCACGCGAATTCTTAAAATCCATTAAAATTCCATAATGATTCCTCCTGTAATAAATAAAAATTAAGCAAATTTTCAATAATTACTTAAAACAATGTAATATTTTTAGTTTTATATATTATTTTACACTGTCAACCACCGATGGTTGACGCGGCTTTATATCATATTTGACACTGTCAGCCACCGATCACTGACATGGCGCTCAACGTGTTAATTTTTATTGGTACTGCTTTTACTTTCGGGGTAAAACTTTCACTGAAATGTTTGAAGTATAACATGTTCTGCACACTCTAAAATTTCAAGATGATTCCTTCAGTACTTTTAGAGATATATGACAAAATGTCTAGAATCTAGAATGGCGCTCAACGTGTTAATAATTACTAAAATTGACGATTTTTACTTTCCGAACACTATAGTGAGGAAAGCATTGTAATCATGTCAAAAATCCGAATTTGAGATTTTGAATTTTCTATACGTTTCGAGGTCCCCTGAGTCGGTTTCCACTATTTTTACGATGATGTACGTCTGTATGTGTATGTCTGTGAGTGAACACGCTAGCGTCTAAACGCTAGTTGGTACGTATATTGTATGTCACCATAGTACGAACCATATAGATTTTGGTGAATCTAGCACTTATAGTTTTTTTACAGGGACACCAGTAAAAATTCTTTATCATTATGGCCTATGGGGCCAAATTTTTTAAAAGTGCGATAGCGTCAAAACGCTTTATTAATCTGAGCAAAAAATTTGTACACATGTTATAGGCCACAGTTGCACGAACTGTATAGATTTTGGTGAATTTAGCACTGACAGTTTTTTTACAGGGGCACAAAGAAAAATTCTTTATCATTATGGCCTATGGGGCCAAATTTTTAAAAGTGCGATAGCATCTAAACGCTTTATTCAATTGAGCTGAAAATTTGTACACATGTTATAGGTCACAGTTGCACAAACTATAAGCATTTTGTTGAATCTAGCATTTATAGGTTTTTACAGGGACACAACGAAAAATTCTTTATCATTATGATCTATGGGCTCAAAGTTCAGTAGCGTTAAATAAAACATCGTGTAATATATGGAGAAAAGTACTCAAACACTTTATTATGGTTTTCTCTCTTTTGTTTGTTTAACTCTTCTTTCTTTACTTTATCTACAAAACTGTTAATTACTCAATGTTCGGAAAGTCGAGGGGAGTCACTCCAGATTTTTTTTTCCGGTATTTTACGGATAAATATGCATTACGTAAAATTGCGTTTTAAGAATGTTCCAGCGTTTCCTCGTAGTGTCGTTCAAGATTTCCCACAATAACTTCTTTTCCAATGGGCTCTTCCCACCTGACGTCAGAGGTCACATGGTTGTTTTAAACCAAGAGCAGACGAAATCTTCTATATTTATTTATAGTGTTTGCTGAAATAACACATTTTCCATTCTTATTTTTAATCAATCCGATTTACTCTGTGTTATTTTTTATACATCATCATTTTTATTCCATTTTATGATATTATTCATCATCTTATTATTTGCTGTATACATTTATAATCATTATTATTTGTTATTAATGTTGAAGGAGAACATTTTAAGTATTCTAATTTTTGAAACTTAAATCATTAACAGTGCAACATCATTTCGTGTAAAACCATTTCGGACAGTAGCTAAGTTAATTAACTTGTTGTGACACCTTTACGCGATCAAATTTAAGTGAAAACATTTTAAATTAATTTCAAATTATAATCCATAAACATTCCACAAGACCAAGTTAGTTATTACTAGATTAGTTAACGTAACAGTTACACTACAACATACAAAAATCGATTCTTATATATGAAAATAAATAAACATATTAAAGTGTTTTTTTTTTTTTTAATTATTAAACTTACATCTACAACTGTTCTACTGTTTACAAATTCCCAATATCACTTTTATTTTATTTTACATTAAATTATTACTTTTGTTCTTAAGAACAATATTTAACAGAATTCGATTCATGATTACATGATTACAATACTTACCTTACATAGTCTGTATGGAAAGTAAAAACTGACACAATTTTGCTCATTTTGAGGAACCATTTTTTTTAAGTGTAGTACTAGTAATGCACATTTTTTAAATATATAACAACTTTTTTTGGAATTTGCTATAGGAAGACTGTGACTTCTTAATTTTTAACAGCAACAACAACAACAACAATAAATGTCTTCTTCAAATGAGAGCAAACAACAATAAGTATTTCTTACCCAAAAGTAATGGCTGGTGTACATACGGGAATGACCGTAAGCTTCATGGGTGAAGATAACCAGAGGATGAATAAGGTAGAAAACATACGATATTCGGGCCATCGGAATCCATGCTTTCCATGCCAAGATATCATTCACAACACCTTGTAAAATATGAAAGAAATTACATGAAATTAGTAAAATCATTATAATCATATTTTATAGTTTATGCATTTTCAGTTCCCCATCATACTATAGGTATGGGGAACGTAGGTAAACGTGAAAATTTTCGATCTCGGTTTTTTTACTTTTTTACAAGTTTTCAGGTTTAAAGGAATCCGCAAATATCAAAATGGGTATGGTGACCGTCTGTGGGATGTCTGTTAGTGTGTTGTTAATCTCTATACACGACATCTCACGAACAAATGATCGCAGAGAGGTCGGGCCAGTTTTAAAATATTATTTATGACACTGGTAAGAACCCTATTCACTTGCAACATTCTAATTAAAAAACATCAGAAGTTATTTGAAATTTACAATTTTCTTAACGTAGGAGAATAGGGCAAAATTTGACTTAAACGTGAATGGAAAGAAATATTTTTATCGTAAAGATGTAAGAACAGCTTTTATATATTAGTTTTGATGCCGGGATGAACATCATTAATTATAAACGTGCTAATTTGAAAATTTCGCAAGTTACTAGGAATATACGAATTTCTTAACATGGCAGAATACTATTCTGCCATGTTAAACGACGTTTATGTGAATCGACGTTTGCGAACCGACTCATCAACCGATTCATGCGAACCGACGTTTCTGCCATGTTAACCGACGTTTATGCGAAATTTTGCCCCATTCTGAGAATAGGGTGAAATTTCGCATAAACGTTGGTTTTGAGGGATACTTTCATCGTAAAGATGTCAGACTACTTTTAAAATATCATATAGCATACTGGCATAAATATCCTTGACTATGAATTTTCTAATTTAAAATATCGCAAGATATTCGAAATTTACGATTTACTTAATATGGCAGAATAGGGCAAAATTTCGCATAAACGTCTATTTTGAGGGATATTTTCATCGTAAAAGTGCCAGGCCACTTTTAAAATATCACTAAGGATACTGGCATGAACATACTCGACTATGAATTTTTTTAATTTAAAAATTTCGTAAGTTATTCGAAATTTACGATTTACTTAACATGGCAGAATAGCGCAAAATTTCGCATAAACATCCATTTGGAAGGATATTTGCAGACCTAATGCAAAGACCTAATGCAGACCTAATGGTCTTTAAAAATATCAGACCATTTTTAAAATGGCATTTATGACACTTATTTGAACATCATTGGCTTCAAATATTCTAAATGGAAAATTTCATGAGTTATTTTAAATTCAAGATTTTATGAACATAGCAAAATTGGGCGATATTCCATATAAGTTTGCATTTTGGGGATTGTTGCATTGGAAATAGTATGGAATTGCATGAGAACTAAACCACGAAACTGATCCCACTAAAATGAATTAAAGTATCTGTCTACTTTCAGGACACTTTTTTGTAAAAACACAGAATATGGTTTAAATATAAACATTTTTTGTTAAAATGCGGCTTAAAATTTTGAAAACATATATAATTTTCACAAATAATCCATAAAACTTTAAAAAATGGGTTAATTTGTACAGAAATTAAACAAAATTTTACATTTACGCCAGATGCTCTAAATTCAATTTAAATCAAAATATTTTTAATTCCTTTTTACTGCATATTACTATGACCCTTACCTGTGGAATGAACTAAAATGCTTGTGATATTCCTTAAATTCACTGAAATATAACAAATCACACCGAAAAATATAGAATTTTTCTTTAAAAAATTTCATTATTTTACATATAAGCCTGTATAATCATCAAATTTATACATAGGGTTTAACTTTTACTTCAAAGCATAAAAACAAATGCATGAAATACTGTAGCAAAATTTTATCAAATTATCTTCAAAACTTTTGAAGTAATCAGATTTATCGTATACACTAATCATTAAAAATAGTTTTTCAGAAAATGCATTTTTGGATTTTGCTTTAAACAAACACTATATTTTATTCATTTTCTACATTTAAAATTCTCTACATATGTCACTCCTTCAAAAATTTTATATTTAAGTAATTTTGATTAATAATTAAGTAATTAATTAAATAATTTTGTAAGGCATAATTAAGTAATTTTGATTTAAATAACTTAATTGGCTATATCTGCGGTTCTAATTATCGTACAAACGAAAGTAAAGGTGTTTTGGAAACCTAAAAGATTCCTCTTAAAACAGAACAATAAACAGAAATTCGAATTTTTCTTCAAAAAATGACAATTTTAACGTAGACAGATACCTTAATAGATTAGAATAAGGTAAATATATCGAATAGAACGGTGGGTAGCCTGTTAGGTGGAAATTTCATTCCGTCATTGTGTCGAGCGAATGGTCAAATTCATTGCATGAATATAATATGTTCCGTACTAGAAATTTATTAAACCATACATATGATGGGAAACTGAGCAGACTTCACCTATATATCAACTAGTTTTATCTTGAAATTTGTAATTATCGAAAATCTACAATGAGCTAAATTTAAAGGAACTTGGCACCTTTGTCTTGGCATCACTGAAGGTTTCATATAAAAGCAAAAACAGTTCCCGCCGCTTATTAAAATCCCATTTGTTCTGAGCCAAAGTGATTTTATTAAGCGGCCGATTTTTATATCCGACGAACGTTCTTGCACTTAAGGAAAAGACATTACTTCCCTGAATTTGGAAAGAAACTTAGAAATGTGACGAATAATGGAATTAGTAAACGATATTATTTAGTTTTTGATAGATAATTAGTTAATTGTTTCTTCGATATAAATAAATTAAACGCATTCCAAATTTCTATGCGCTTTCGTTTGAGAAAAATCATCATTACTTTACCAAAAGTTCACGTTGTTCTTATAAATTTAAAATCTTTTCGTTTAAACCTCATGAATTATAGTAATTTTAAAATAAGAACTAGAAATTTCTTTTTAATAATTAGAACTTAAAAAAATATATATATATCATTTGAAATCAAATTTGTAACTTATTACTGCGTTTTAAAGAATACGTTCCTTGAAACTGTTACAGAGATAAGTGATGGGCCGTGTTTAATTTGTAACTGTGCAGCAAGTGTAAAATCTTTGACAATGAGCGATAACAGAAAAATCATCATTACTTTACCAAAAGTTCACGTTGTTCTTATAAATTTAAAATCTTTTCGTTTAAACCTCATGAATTATAGTAATTTTAAAATAAGAACTAGAAATTTCTTTTTAATAATTAGAACTTAAAAAATATATATGTATCATTTGAAATCAAATTTGTAACTTATTACTGCGTTTTAAAGAATACGTTCCTTGAAACTGTTACAGAGATAAGTGATGGGCCGTGTTTAATTTGTAACTGTGCAGCAAGTGTAAAATCTTTGACAATGAGCGATAACAGAAAAATCATCATTACTTTACCAAAAGTTCACGTTGTTCTTATAAATTTAAAATATTTTCGTTTAAACCTCATGAATTATAGTAATTTTAAAATAAGAACTAGAAATTTCTTTTTAATAATTAGAACTTAAAAAAAATATATATATCATTTGAAATCAAATTTGTAACTTATTACTGCGTTTTAAAGAATACGTTCCTTGAAACTGTTACAGAGATAAGTGATGGGCCGTGTTTAATTTGTAACTGTGCAGCAAGTGTAAAATCTTTGACAATGAGCGATAACAGAGGGACTGTCGTGCTTTAATTTCTTTTCTTATTTAAAAAAAAAAAAAAAAAAAAAAAACAGTGTAAATAAACTTTTTTTTTAATTTGCATAAATGATATTTTTGGCTGCTTAGGAGATATTTTTGAGTTTAATAACCGGCGATGCTGATTTTATTAAGCGGCGGCTTTAAAAATAATTTGTATTGATCTGATTCCGGTCCTGTCAATTCGATCATATTAAGCGGCTGATTTTATTAACCAGTGAATATATTAAGCGGCGGTTACTATATTTCCATTTCATGTCTATAAGTTGAACTATACTAGGTTTGTTCAGTAAAATATATATTCATGCAACAATTATTAGGCTTTTTAATATATTTTTTACAGATTTGGAATCTTTAAATTGAGTTTTCTCATTTTGCATTTTTTCATGATCTTCAAAATGCTAAAACTTCTACAAAAGACATGCACTTTTAATTTTTTTCCCCTTAAAACTAATCAATAGATTTTAAAATTCATCTTCATTTCTTTTAAGTAGTAAATTAAAGAATGGGTTCTTCCCACCTGACGTCAGAGGTCACATGATAGAGGAAAAACAAATAGCAGACGAAGTCTTGTTTATCTATAGCGATTGCCGAAGTATCATATTTTCTATAGAGTTCTAACAGATGACGTCACGAGCATGTTTGCTGAGGGACAGTTGACTCCACTGACCCATTTTATCATTGCGAAATAGTGTTGCAAATTTATTGTAACACAGTGTTGTAGATGTATTTGTAAAAGCACAAAAAAATTCGACTACTACGCTTCCAAAGGCATGGAAAAATTAGCATTGTCCTTCAGCAAAGTACGGTTTTTAAGAAGAAAGTCACGTGGTTGTTAGAACTCTATTCTTATTTTTGATCAATCGCATTTAATCTGTATTATTTTTTTATACATCATCATTTTTCTTGGGAGCCATATTTGTTTAAACTAACTTTTAGTTTTTTATTTATATAAAGTAATGTTAATGGAATACTTTTATATGTTTAATATAATAAGAGTTAACATACTCAATAGTATCTAAAAATATGGCACAGGCCTTGTTTTCACTGCTCCAAAGCAACTGCAAGTGAATTTCAAAATGTAAACAATATAATGTAAAGTGACTAAATCACAGTGATCACTGCTACAGGGCTGATCTGTTTTGTGAGAGTGGAGACAACTGGAATGAATTTATGTAAATGTTTTTTTTCGTATTGGCATCAGTCAAAATGTAAATTGTTTACAGGTAAAGACTATAAATGTAGAGTGTTTTGGGCAAGTCTCTCTTTTGCCTGTCAACTGGTTGGCACTTTGTTTTTTTTTGTTGTTTAGTTATGTTTCTTTTTACAGCAGAGTTTGCTGGATATGAAGATAGTTTTATTTTAATGTAACTTTAATTATGATTAATTAAAATAAGTTCGTTTTTTAGATCTGTGTTATTTTTGAAGTCTTCCACACACTCAGACCACTGCAATGTTCAAAATGAACTTTATTTTCCAATAGTGGTTATGGGCCCAGGCCCCTCTAACCTAATTAGGCTTATGTGTTGGAAGTGAAGATGTATTTCTGTTGGCTATGTACCTGTGCTTTTTCAAGGACTATTTTTAGAGTGGACTTTTGTTTTTGGAAAGTTCTCTACTTCTATTTGAATAGTGCAAACCGGAATTAAAAGAAGATGAATTCTGAAACTCCATTCCTGTTGACTGCTGGCAATTGGGAAATATGGAAAGTAGAAATGAAAGTTCTTTTAATGCATCATGGAGCCTGGTGTTTTATAGAGAAACCTGAACTTGCGGAACTTATTCAGAGCAAAGGTACCACATCTGATAAAGGAGTTGTATTTACACATGAAGAGGATCCCACTTCAGATAAAGGTGCTACAGCTGCAAAAGCCGTGCTTCCAGTTTCTGAACAGTTGACATGGAAGGAAAGAAGTGACTTACAGTTAAGAAAAGACAGAGCCTTTACTTTGATATACCAGTCATTGAGTACTGAATTTAAACCATTAATTTCATGTACAACTGATGGAGCTAAAGCTTGGAATATTCTTAACAAGCATTTTGAGCCTTCCACATGTGCAAGAATAATTCAACTATTGGATGATTTCTTTAGTACAAGATGTCAACAAGGTGAAAATTTGGGACTTTTTTTATGTAGAGTAAAACAAGCTGCAGAAAAATTGCGTGAAGCTGGTCATGAGTTGCAGACACTATACATAGGATATCAGATGATAAGAAGTTTGCCTGAACAGTTTCAAGCTATAGTACAGTCAATTTATAGATGGTCAGATGAAGAATTTGTGCCAGACAAGATAGAAAATGAGCTACTGTTAGAAGAGAATCGTTTGAAGATTTCTGCTGGTGGATTAAATGTTGGAGAAGTCTTTAGTTGTGAAACTGTAAAATCAGGTAATTCATGTTATGTTAAAAAATCAAATTTCAATAATCATGGTCGTACTAATGTTAAAAATAGTAATTGTTCTAGTGGTTCCAAAAAATCTAGTAAATTTAAAGATTCTTATACTGGTGATTGTAAAAATGTAACTAATGCAAAAAATTATAAAAATGAATCTAATGTTTCTAAATTTGGAGGTGCTTTTTTGAAAAAGAAAGTTATTGGTCCTTGTTTTAAATGTGGTCAGTATGGCCATTTGAAATCTAATTGTGTAAATAGAACTGCTCATTCCAATAAATTTTCTGAAGTTAATAATGTTGAAATAGATAAATATAACTTTTCTTTCTCTGAATGTAGTTTGACTGAGCTTTCTCCTGAGGCAAATTCCTCAGTTGTAAACGGTGATAGTATAACTTGGGTGTTCGACACTGCTGCGACTGCACACTTCTGTAACAATAAAAGGTTATATTTAGATTTTGAACCAGTAGAAAATGTGCAGATGTCGTTAGCTGTTGAAGAGAAAGGAAGTTCAATTCAGGGAAAGGGAACTATTGAATTTTTAGTCAAATGTAAAAATAATTTAAATAAAGTAACTTTAAAAAATGTTTTGTATAACCCACAGTTAAGAAGAAATCTTTTGTCTGGAGTTAAATTAGAAAAACAAGGAATTAACTTTGTTGGAAGTAAAGGTATAATTAATGTTTATGATAAAAATTGCAATGAGCTGTTCTATGCAGTTAGAAAAAATGATTTATATTTTTTTAAGCCATTTAAATATGTATTGAAAGAGAATGAAATGCACAGTCCAAGTGATCTTGGTGCAAATCAGGTTGAAATGTCACAAAATATTAGCTTGTGGCATGATAGATTTTGCCATATTAATGATAATTATATTATAGATACAAGTAAAAACAATAGTGTTAAAGGACTTCCTAGTTTAAATAGAACATCAGAAGATTGTATACCATGTAAGTTAGCTAAATCTAAACGTGTATCTTTTAAATCAATTGGTGAAATACGTTCTAAAGTTCCTTTAGAATTGTTGCATCTTGATGTTTGTGGCCCTTTGCCAGTGTTGTCTCAGGGTGGAAATAGGTTCTTTTTGACAATAACAGATGATTTCTCTCGTAAAGTAACCGTTTATATTATGAGAAATAAGTCTGATGTATTTGAGACTTTTCTTAAATTTTCCAGGCGGGCAGAAAGGTTGCTTAATCGAAAGATTGTGTCAATTAGAACTGATAATGGGATGGAATTCTGTAATAAAGAATTTGAAAATTTCCTTGAGAAACAGGGGATTACACATGAAAAAACTAATCCATATAGTCCTGAGATGAACGGGGTCAGTGAACGGTTTAATTTGACTGCTCTTGATGGAGTTAAAGCTTTATTAAATGCTAGTGGAGTTTCACAGAAATTTTGGGGAGAAGCCCTTAAATGCCTTACTTATGTCTGGAATAGATTATGCCATAAAAACAATAAGACTCCTTTTGAACTTTATATGGGTAGAAAACCTTCAGTTTCACACTTGAAACCTTTTGGATGTTTAGCTTATGTGGGTGTGCCTAAACAAACCAGGAAAAAGCTTGATATGCGAGCCAAACTGGGGATTATGTTAGGTTATGCTCAAAGAACAAAAGGGTATAGAATATGGTTAATAGACGAACAGAAACTAATAGAGACTATTAATGTAAGATTTAATGAAACTAAAAGAGCAATAGATGTAATAAATAATCAAAAGGTAATTAAATGTCCTAATTTTTCTTTTTCTGTACCAGACTATTTTGACAATGAAGACATTAGTCCTGTATTGGATGACTTGACTAAAAGTTTAGAGTCACAGACAGATGAAACTGAATGTCATGAGGGATCAGGTTTAGCAGATTGCTCATCTATCTCTTGGGTAAGAAAAGCGGTACCTAGAACAACTGGTAATAGAACAGATATTTATTATGGAATTGAGGGAAGTAAAACGCGTTTAAGATCTTTAAATGAAAGTTAAAAATTTTTGTGAAAAAAATAAAATTAAATGTGATGAAAAAATGTTTGATTTCTCGGGAAAGAATTTAATACAGGGAAAAATTTCAGATTTTGAATTAAACGAAGCAAATTTGGTAGAAATAAAAATTCCTAAATCCTTTAGAGAGGCAATAAACTCACCTGAATCGTTTAAGTGGGAAGAGGCAATGAAACAAGAAATGCAGGTCATATATGACCGCAATGTTTGGGAACTTGTCGAACCACCAAATGATGTAAAAATTTTAGGTAACAGGTGGGTTTATACCCTTAAAAGGAATGAGAAAAATGAAGTAATTAGATATAAAGCTCGTTTAGTAGCACAAGGTTTTGACCAAATAAAAGGTGAAAGTTATGAAGAAGTTTTTAGTCCAGTTGTGAATTTTTCTATAATAAGATTGTTTTTTTCTATTTTTCTATGTTTTTTTAAATGGTATAATGTACAGGTAGATGTTAATAATGCATATTTGTATGCAAATCTAAATGAAGTTATTTATATGAAGCAACCAGAGGGTTTTGTTCAAGATAAAGATAAAGTTTGCAAGTTGAAGAGGGCTCTATATGGGCTTCATCAGAGTAGTCGCCAGTGGTATCAGGAAATGGACAATGCTTTAATAAAATTGAATTTTCAGAAATTAAATTGGTGTAATTGTGTTTATGTCTTTCAATGTAATATTGTTTTATTATTGTATGTGGATGATTTAGTAATTTTTGGAAAAACAGAAAATGATTTGGAACTTGGAGTTGGTTTGCTGCAAAAACATTTTGATCTTAAAATTTTGGGGAGGACTAAAAAACTTTTGGGTATTGAGTTTGAAGAGATTGGTGATAAACTTTTTATTCATCAAAATTCATATATTGATAAAGTCTGTGAATTGTATGAAAAATACAAGTTTCCCATAAGCTCTTTACCAATATCTAGGGGAGAAATTTTGTCTAAATTAGATTCTCCATGTAATAAAGCAGAAGCTGATGAAATGCAGCAAATTCCCTATAGAAATTTAATAGGCTGTTTATCGTTTATCGCTGGTCGAACGAGACCAGATATTATGTATGCAGTAAACTTACTTTCCCAGTTCCAATCAAATCCTGGAATGAAACATTGGCATAATTTGTTAAAGTTGTTAGGCTATCTTAAAAAGACACGGAATTATAAATTAGAATTATCAAAAATTAAAGAGTTAAGTTTAAGCTGTTTTTCAGATTCTGATTTTGCCAGTAATAGAGATGATAGAGTTTCAATGGGAGGCTATATAGTTTTTTTAGATGAAACTCCCATATCTTGGAAAACTTTTAAACAACAGTGTGTTAGCTTGTCCACAATGGAAGCTGAATATGTTAGTTTAACTGAAGCAGCAAAGGAATTAGTATGGTTAAAAAATGTTTTATTAGATAATAACTTAAATTTAAACTTAGAAAAATGTCTATTATATTGTGATAATCAAGCAGCAATATCTTTTTCAAATTCACCTTTTGAAAATAGTCGTACTAAACATATACACATTAAATATCATTTTTTGAGAAATTTGGTTTCCGATAATTTTTTTGAATTAAAATATGTAAAAAGCAAGTTAAATTTAGCAGATATTTTCACAAAACCTTTAGTTAAGGAATACTTAATGAATTTTTGTAGGAGAATTTTTTCGGACTTAGATTAAATACACTTTTTGTCATTTTTGGTCATTGCATGGCCAGTAAGTTCTTGAGAACCGCTTCTGACCCTGCACTGACTAGATTGACAGTTTTCTTTTTGCCAAAGTTAAAATTTTTTTGTATTGAAATGAGTTTGTTTTTAGTATTTGTTTTGTAGTTTCGCTGTTGCTGGGGAGCATTGAAAAAGGGGGGCATTTCTTGGGAGCCATATTTGTTTAAACTAACTTTTAGTTTTTTATTTATATAAAGTAATGTTAATGGAATACTTTTATATGTTTAATATAATAAGAGTTAACATACTCAATAGTATCTAAAAATATGGCACAGGCCTTGTTTTCACTGCTCCAAAGCAACTGCAAGTGAATTTCAAAATGTAAACAATATAATGTAAAGTGACTAAATCACAGTGATCACTGCTACAGGGCTGATCTGTTTTGTGAGAGTGGAGACAACTGGAATGAATTTATGTAAATGTTTTTTTTCGTATTGGCATCAGTCAAAATGTAAATTGTTTACAGGTAAAGACTATAAATGTAGAGTGTTTTGGGCAAGTCTCTCTTTTGCCTGTCAACTGGTTGGCACTTTGTTTTTTTTTGTTGTTTAGTTATGTTTCTTTTTACAGCAGAGTTTGCTGGATATGAAGATAGTTTTATTTTAATGTAACTTTAATTATGATTAATTAAAATAAGTTCGTTTTTTAAATCTGTGTTATTTTTGAAGTCTTCCACACACTCAGACCACTGCAATGTTCAAAATGAACTTTATTTTCCAATAATTTTTAATCCGTTTTATATCATTATTCATCATCTTTTGTTTGCTGTATACATTTACAATCACCATTTAGTTTATATTTGTTATTGATGTTCATGAAGAACATGTTAAATACTCTGATTTTTGGTACTTAAATCAGTGACAGTGCAATATCGTACTGCGTAAACTCATTTAGACCAGTAACTAAGTTAATTAACTTGTTGTAACACCTTTATGCAATTAAATTAAGTGAAAACATTTTAAAATTTCAAATTATAATCCCTAAACATTCCGCAAGAACAAGCTATTATTTATTGCTAGATCAGTTACTATAACAGTTATACTAGAACATACGAAAATCGATTTTTAGAGTTGAAAATAAATAAACACATAAAGTGTTTTTAAAAAATTATTAAATTTACAAATACAGCTATTCTACTGTTTACAAATGTACAATATTACTTTTATTTTATTGTATATTAAATATTAATATTTTTGTTCTTAAGAACAATATTTAATTGAATTCTATTCTCAGAATTCGCTTATTCGTTTTCCTCTATCACATGATTGAGCAGACGTAATTGGGAAGAGTCTATTGGTATATAAACAATATTTATATGAATAATAAAAGAATTACTTTCATTAATTTTATGGTGTGTGAAGAATATTTTAAATTTAAATATCTTTTAAGTAGGTTCTATTAATTATTTTATTTTATTTTTTAATCAAATCTTTTCTTAAGTATCTGTAGGAGTTTTAGCATGAATTCGTGAAAAAATTCAAACTCAGAAAACTCTATATTTTACTGATTAAACCAATTATTGTTCAATTTATAAATATTAAATGAAAATATAAGCTTTTTTTATGAAATTTTTAATAGTGACGACTCAAAGGTATCAAGTCCCCATAATAACTTCTGAATAGATTAAAAACACTCTGTTCGAAATTTTCCCTTCAGAAGCCTTTTTCCGCTTAATGTTATTGGTTGATTGAATAGTCGTAAAATCCGATACCTTACTTATACGTAGGAGCACTTTAGTTTCGTTTCTTTTATGCACTATGATGATGGTACGCTAAATTCTACCGAAACAGCTTCTTGCTAGTTTATATATTACTAGTAGACTTTGCCCACTTCGCTGGTCACTATATAAAAAGGAAACTCTTTTCTATACAGCTTTATGAAAAAAAGAAGAAAAAATACTGAAATCGCTTAAAAGCTCGCTTTGGGTTCCCGCTGCCTTCGGCGGCGTCTTGTTCGTCCTCACAGTCTCCGGTGCCTGTCCCTATTCCCTGCGAGAATGCCTTACCCGTGGGCTTCCACTTGGGTGCTTATCATATATGACAGTTTCGATACGGACAGTATCGAAAAATTTGAAGTAGCCCTTTTGTATTTGAATCCCAGTTAAATATGAGCAACATTATAATACGTGATGTACATAATATTTGCTTTCATGTTATTTCCTAGATGTATTTTATTTAATCGATCAACCATAATATGACAGCAGTTTCAAGCCAAATATAATATTACAATATGCTATGATCGGCTACGTGTATCGCATGAGACATTTATTTATTTATTTATTTATTTATTTTATTATTATTTATTTATTTATTTATTTTTTGTGGTTATATATACTACATGCTTAATTAATAGTAGTTGATATATAGAAAAATTAATTAATTAATTAATATGTAAACCTGATCATGGTACCGCCTTAATATAGCTCCCCTTGGCGACTTTTGAATTTTTGTCGCCCTTTTAGACCAAAATATAATTTATGCGATTATTGTTCCTATTTCTTTCTATCTTTTTTTTTCTTTCTTTTTTTCAATATTTTATAATTTAGCTGTGTTTTTGATGCGCTACTTGGCTTTAAGTGGCTATCCTTGGAGAAAAATGTCCGATCTATTTCAGCATAAAAATTAAAAAAATTGTCCAAAATTATCAATAATTAAATTCCTTTAATATAATGGTGAATTAGCTTTTATGCCAAGCGTGATTCATCCGTGCTAAAGAAGAATATATAAAGTTGAAGTATTTAAAAAAATGCTATGAAATAAAATTCAAAAGAAACATGCTAGAGATTTGTATTATTACTATTTTATTTTAAAGTTACAAAGACGTCATTTTCTCATTCACCAATTTAACATTTAGTAATTTTTTATTTTTCGCATGAAAGCATATTTCATTTTATGTTGAAAACAAATAAATTAATAAATAAAAATACCTCGTAAAATTTTTTGGCAACAATTAAAAATTTAAATGGCTTACATTAAGGCAATTACCGGTTTATTGCTTTCATATTTTAATTAATTTATAAAAAAAAAAAATTAATCAAATTTCCCGTATAAATAGTAGCCTATCTCCTATTCCAGACTATTCTCTATCTCTGTACCAAATTTCATCCAGATCCGTTTAGCCGTTGTGGCGTGATTGAGTAACAAACATCCATCCATCCAAACTTCCGCATTTATAACATTACTATAGATTTCCTTTGGCGTCCAAGACGTTGTTTATGATTTATGAGTTTATTAGATTACAAATCTATGATTTTAATAAACTTTTCTAAAGTGCCTAAAAAATACTGCCTTCTAGAAAAGTAAAATAATTACAAGATAAAAAGAACTTTTTATATACCATGTTTTTAAATTTTCTGTTGAATCCTATAAACTTGACAATTCTATGTATTAATAAATACTTTTTTAAAACTTTTTTGATGAATTATCCCCATCAACTTGAAAGAAAATGATCAAATTCTTAATAAAGAGAGTAATTATAAGAAATTTTCAAACATTTATTAATTGAATAATATTATTAAAAGAATGCATTGTCATCGTGTTCTGAGCTATTCTAAAAGTTTCAAATGTCTAGCTAGTCGGGAAGTTAATTAAAAATTGATTGCAAGATTTGTACTGGACAAACAAATAAACAAGAAAGCGAGTTAATAAAAACATGGTAATAAGTCAGCTTCCCATCAAAAATGTTGATAAAAAGGGATCCGGACATAATATCGCGGGACAAAATATCGCGTCAAAAAAATAGTATGATCTGTTTGAAAATTTGATTTTGTGTAACACCTGATCTCGGGCGGGAGCCACATGGCCTTATAAATATTAATTAATTTATTAAAATAATTAATTAAATCATAGAGTTGAATTTCATTATTTTATCTATGTTTATTTTTAAGTTATTTTATCTTTTGCTTTTCGCTATTCAAAATACATTTTAAAAATAGTGTACATCACTGCTGACATTAAAGCTGAACACTGTTCACAAACTTGAATTAAAATTTTTAAAATTAATAAGCACGATATAATTCATTATGACTAATTTTGACAAAAGTTAATAAATATAGTTTTTAAACTATTTTATGTAAAATTTATAAAAAAATTTTTGTTGTAAGTTTGTCAAAATGTCAGTGCTCTGACTAAGGTATGTGTTGTCATGAAATTTTATACAACATTACTAATAATTACCAACTCATTTTTGCTTTGTATTCATTTACGTCGGCGATATTTTGTCCTCGCGATATTTTGTCCCCAACCCAGAAAAAATAAATAAATAAATAAATAAATAAATAAATAATAAATAAATAAATAAATAAAGGTTCACAAATGGCAATATTTACCTCCGTTGCCAGTGCAGCATACAAAAAGCACCCAGAAAATACCGAAAGCCCACACAGTTTTCGATGTACCAGCGTAGAGTGCTGAAACTGTTGGACCAGGCAAGTGACCGTTGTTCCAAGGGTAAGCTCCGTACAAAACTGTCAATTGCATAACGCTGAAGAATAGCCATCCAGCTATTCTTAATGGCTACAGGGAAAACAAAAATTGAAAAGAGATTTAGTGCATGAAAAATTAAGATTGAGTACTCAGAGCGGCCAACCTAATCCGGCAAATTGTTTGTACCGCCCCTTTTTTCTACACAACATATTTTTTAGAATATTTGGTTTCTTCATTAATTGTAAATGTATATAAAGAGAATTACTCTAAAAATTAAGTGGTGTAGGAAAAGGGGCGGTACTAACAATTTGCTGGATTTGGTTGGCAGTTCTGAGTACTGAATTTACTCTATACTTTTGATATCGTATAATTTTTTGAAAGATATTTAAGGAATTTATGTCTGGAAAATTAAAGATGGGTTATGAATTTACGGTTTATGGGGATAACATATGTACATGTAATTTTCCCAAAGGTATTGATGGAACAAATTCCTATAAAATAACATTAGACAACAAATTTACTCTACCTACGGTATTGATTTATCCTATATAAATTTCTCAAAGAAAAGAAAGAAATAATATCTGGAAAATTAAACTTGAGTAATAAATTTTTCTTGTCTATTATGTAGACAAAGAAATAAATACATATAAAAATATTTCTTAAATGTATCGTATATGATTTTCTTTCTGATATTTAAGGAATTAATATTTTGATAAAACCAAAGTAGTGAATTTACTCTAGCTACAGTGAAGATATTATGTATATATTTTTTAAAGATTAAAAAGAATGTCTGAAAATTATTATGCAAAAATTAATAAGGTTCGGTACGTAATGGATATCACACTTATTTAGTAGCAAAATTTTTCCTTTTCTTTTTTATGTTTTTCGAATAAAGCACGCGAGTTGCAACGTATATGCCAGATTATTTGTGATTCTATTTATTTTCTTTACTAGTTACTATAGATTAATTAAAAAAAAAAAAAAAAAAAAAATAGGATTAATTAGCTATCTACTTTATTTTCGAAAGTTTTAATAATTTTTTTCTAATTTTCAAAATACCCTTCAACACCAAAAAAGCAAATAATTCGTAGTTACAAATCTGTACTGATAAGTATAAAGGATTTAAGTCCATATTCTTGATTTTTCAGGAGATGAAAAATAAAGTTAAACTAACTAAAAACAAATCAGAAGAATCGATTAGGAAAAAGGGATTATGTTGATTTATACCCTCTACATACTTACCAACTTTTCCGGTTTTCCCGGAAGACTTCCGGTTTTTTAATGTATCTTCCGGTCTTCCGGACAGATGATGAAATCTTCCGTTTTTAAAAAAGTCGCGGATATCGTTCGTTTTAAAAAGAAACCCAAATGTTCCACGAAAACTCCTGATTCCCAATCTTTTTCCATCCATAACATAAATGTCAATATTCATTTCAAACTTGCTTTATGAGATTCTAGAACATTTAAAGAAATAGAATTGTTAAATATTTCTTGCTGATGTAATTATTTTTTGCCCCCCCCCCTCCCCCCTTTCATTTATCTACAACTAGTGATCAGCAATGAAATGTTCTGCAGAAGTCTTTTGTTTCCTAATCTTTATCCATCTGCAACATAAATGATAATATTAATTTTAAAGTTCTCACATTAGATTCTAGAAGTAGAGTTGAAAGAGTTTAAGTATTTCTTACTCTGTAATTATTTTTGTATCCCCCCCTATCCTTTCCCCGGATTGTAATCAATTCTAGAATCAATAAAGCAGTGAAAGTGCTCAATGTTTCTCACATATGTAATTATTTTTAGATCTTTATTGCTGAATTTAATGAGTCTGTTTATTTTTCCTCAATTTAATTAAATATTTGTATGTCATATTTATACCAAATGTGTAAACATGGGAAAAAAATGAAGAATAATTTTTTCAGGTAGGAAAATTTTTCCCAAATCAATTTAAGAAAATTAATACTCAGTTAGTTTTATGCACGTTTGAAACTGATAATTAGCTACTGCTACTTTTTCTTATATGTATGATTAATGTACACACACAAAAATCATATTCTATATTTATTTAAAAAATTAGCTAAACTTTAACTTAACTAAGTTTTTTTGTCTATTGTTAAATAAATTTCTTACAGATTCTGTTTTGTAGATATTTATATGTTGAAGAGGAATAACTTCATTTAAAACTTTTATATATTTAGTACAATCAATCTATTGTAAAACTGTATTGTTTAAAGCGTCAAAGAGAAAAAAAAAAAAATCTTCCCTTTTTTTATGAAATCTTCTGGTTTTTCAACAAAAATTTTCCCTTTTTTTATTAAAATTGGTTGGCAAGTATGCCTCTATATCATTCAGGGATTGTCAATCTTCATTTAATAAAGGGAAAAAATTGAATTAAATATTTTATACCGAAGATTAATGCTAAATTTCTGACTTGAATCTTTTTTTACCAATGGATTTTCTCAAAGACTAAATGACATGGATTTAAATCCTTTATACCAATCGATAGAGAATTTTTTTTCTGAGTCTGACTATGTACTTAACTCAAAATCGACATTTTTGGACTTAAATTAGTTCCCCATCATACTATAGGTATGGGGAACTTAGGTAATCGTGAAAATTTTCGACCTCGGTTTTTTGACTTTTCTACACGTTTTCAGGTGTGAAGAATCCGAAAATGACAAATTTTCTATGATGTCTGTCTGTAGGGTGTCTGTTAGTCTGTTAGTCGGTCAGTCCGTTAGTTTGTTAGTCTGTGTACACGATATCTCAAGAACAAATTGTCGCAGAGAGGTCAGATCAGTTTTAAAATATTACTTTCGACACTGGCAAGAACCCTATTCATTTGCAACATTCGATTTTAAAAACTTCGTAAGTTATTAGAAATTTACGATTTTCTTAACATAGGAGAATAGGACAAAAATTCACTTAAACGTGCATTAAATGAAACCTTTTTACTGTAAAAATGTCAGACCAGTTTTAAAATATCATTTATGATGCCGGAATGAACATCAGTAACTATAAATATGCTACTTTGAAAATTTCGCAAGTTACTGGAAATTTACGAATTTCTTAACATGGCAGTATAGTGCAAAATTTCACATAAACGTCAATTTTGAGAGATATTTTCATCGTAAAGATGCCAGACTACTTTTGAAATATTATTTAGGACACTGGTATGAATATCAATGACTATGAATTTTCCAATGTAAAGATTTCGTAAGTTATTGGAAATTTACGAATTTCTTAACATGTCAGAATAGAGCAAAATTTCACATAAACGTCAATCCTGAGAGATATTTTCAGCGAAAAGATGTCAAACCACTTTCGAAATATTATTTAGGATACTGGCATGAATATCATAGACTATGATTTTTCCAATTAAAAAAATTCGTAAGTTATTTGGAATTTACGATTTACTTAACATGTCAGAATAAGGCAAAATTGATCATAAACTTCCATTTTGAGGATCCTAAATACATTAGACAACTTCAAAATTAAGTTTATGATATTTGTTTGAACATAATTGAATACAAATATTCTACTAGACATTTTCGTAAATTATTCGTAATTTACGATTTTATCAACATAGCGAAATTGTAAATTTTTCATATAAATATGAATTTTGAGGTTTATTGCATTGGAAATAGTAGCATGAAAACTAAACAACAGAATTGACCCTGATAAAATAAATTAATAAATTAGAATAAGATAATTATATCCAAGTGAACGGTGGATAGCCTATTAGGCGGGGATTTCATTCTGTCACTGTATCAAGCTTTGGTCAAATTCATTTCTTTTAACATGATTATAATATGTCTCGCGCTAGAAATTTATGAGAACATAAATATGATGGGGAACTGAGCAGAGTCCACCTATGCCAACTAGTTCTTTATACTTATCAGTACAGAAATAGTGTTCGACAAAATGTGAATTCAATTTACAAAAGGAATATATATATATTGGGTGTCCCATACGTCAGTCAAAAATCATAAAAATTGAAGGAATTGGTAGAATTAAACGCGTTTTGCAAAAATGTTTTTCTCGTAAAAAGTTTTTTTTGTTTGTTAATCAAAAAAAATAAAAGTTAAAATTTTCGTCGTACGTGAGCAAATCACACACTTCTATGAAAAACTACACTTATTTGCATGCAACGTTTACAAGCATATAACTCCTATTCTATGTGTCCACCATCAACACGAATTACAGTTTGCAAACTAGTTACAAACCCGCTAACTGCAGCTTCGGTCGGCAATTGTTAGCTGAGGTAAAACATTTTCACCAATAACGCTTTATTCATCAAGTTCGCATGGCAATTAAAACTTCATGGTAATTGCAAAGTTTTAATTTGCAACATGTACAAATAGAGGGAAAAATAAGAAATGAGCTGTTAATTGTAAAACTGTGAAATTTATAGGACTATGATTTGAATATTTCTTGCTACGCGTCTATATAGCGCTCTCTATCGAGGAAAACATTGACTATTTTTTTCTCTATTAAAAAGAAAATTACGAGAGTATCTTTTTCTCAAATCGCGTTCAATTCTACGGGTTCCTTCAATTTTTATGACTTTTTAAAATGTCTACAGATTTATGGGATATCCGATATAATAAAATGGCGAGAAATTTATAATAAGGAATTTCTGGAAAACGCTTTTGTCAATTGTCAACATTTATAAAAACCACCACTTACCCACGAGATGTGAATTTTGGGTTTCTTGACAAGAATGTACCCGAGGAGAGCGCCAACAAAATAGGGTCCGACATGGCCATAAGGCTTGAAGTAGTTGGGGACTTCAACATAAACACGGTCGCTAAAGTGAAGGAAAAATTTTGTCATAAAATGTAATTTATAAAATATAACATTGTATGTTACACGTATGTTACACAGTTTTTAAAAACTTAATTTAAAAAGTTGAAATATAAATTATGACAACCAGAGCTGACAACCTAATCCGGCAAATTGTTAGTAACACCCCTTTTTCTACACCACTTAATGTTTGAGTATTTTTCTTCTTAATTCATCGTAGATAAATTTGAAGAGAATTACTCTAAAAATTAAGTGGTGTAGAAAAAGGAGCGGTACTAACAATTTGCCGGATTAGGTTGGCAGCTCTGGACAACGTTTCATCCATCGCTCATGGATTTCACCAGGTCTAGTTCTTGAAACATTACCATCTTGATCTTTTAATAGATGCAGAAGAGGATGCCACATTCTCGCCAAGTCTCTGGAATGGGTGTAATTAAAAACGTGTTTATTATTTGCAATTTCTCTTGAATTTCAAGTTTAACAAGGCTGGGGAGAAGTTGCTATTATTTTTGCTTGATAACGATTTTGCTTCTTCAGTTTCTAAAACATAATCCTTAAGGGCAGTATTACCGTACGGGGAGCGTAATGAATATTGATGTTCGTAAATGCGTTTTGTAAGATTTCTTTTAGTTTTTCCAGTATAATAGACGATGCCATTTTCTATTTCAATAGGTATTTCATACATGCTTCTTTGGGGAGGGTTAATTTGATGTTTAATTTTTGGTGAAGGGATTGCAGTCAGGAACTCCGGACTCCAAAAGAAAACAGGCTGGCTTTCTGGTACAACATCTCTTTATCCAAATCATGGTTTGGGATACTAAAGAGGCAATGGAAAGTTCAACTGTCTGGAAACTGGCGGGGTAGCGGAGTTTGCGGCCCCGACCGCGGGTAGCTTATTAGGTCTTACCGTAGACTCACATGAAGCGTTCGACGATCTCGTGCGTAACTTTCAGATCCGGCGGCTGCGGAGAGAAGTTAGACTATGGCATCCAGCGGAAGCTCTGAAAAAATCTCTTCAATTTTGGCGTATTTCATCTTTTATAGTCAGAATTTTGGCATATTTTCGGCGCACTACCGATCTCCTCCCACATTTTCTTATTGGTTATATTCCTAATCATGAAATTATTCTTTGTGTCTTATTGGTTAATGACTTCACTTAGCCTAGATGCGGTAGCCTCTAAACTCGCCAACTCATAAAAAGCACTATTTATGAGTATTGCAGTTGACTTAAGTACAGTCGATAACAAAAGTGTCCGAACACTAACAAAAATTCCTATGTAAAAATAGTACACTTCATACGGTTTTGTTAAATAAATCCTTGTCGAATCCTATTCTTAGTTAGTCTAAGAACATGATTCGATAAGGATTTATTTAACAAAACCTTATGAAGTGTACTTTTTTTGCATAGGAATTTTTGTTAGTGTTTGGACATTTTTGTTACCGACTGTAATCAAACAGCTAATTTTCATCACTTATTCCTTAATTGAAGCCATAAATCCTTTATTTCCTTAAACATTGTTCATTTAATTCCAATATTGAAACTTCTATGCGCCAGATACTTATTAAACCTAATTTATTGACATGTTTATTCCAATTTACTTTACCCCTAGATTCTTTGACACTCATCATTTTCTAACGAACGCGATAATGAAATTCTGCTTTGCTTTTATATTATTAAAAGTAGTAGTTGTTGTTGTTGTCGTATGCCACTCGGAAATTCCGAGCCCCGGTAGTGGAACTGACTGGATTTTTTTAAGGCATGAGGGGTACGTCTTCCGTTATTTAGGAGCGCCTCATAGGGAGGAAGTACGACTTTAGCTCCAGAAGCTGGTGAAAGATGGCAGCACCAGCCAAACAAAAGGAACTTGAATTTTGATCCGGGTCAGAGCGATTTGTTCATTGTCTAATATGAGATTGTCTTTAAGTTATTTTTGCAATATTAATTTGAAATACGAAAATGATATTTTAAAATATAAAAATACTAATTTAAATCTTACCTCTTTATCTATCCTATTATATGTATTATAATTATGATATTAATTATTATAATAATTATTATACTTCTTAACTTAAAAATGCTACTTTCAACTAATAACGAAAACGTACTGAGAAATAAGGGTAAAATTGGAATAGAGCAATATTAACCAGCAATAATTTTTAATAAATAATATTATTTAAAAAAAAAGCACTAAGATCAATAAAAATGCCTATATTTTTGAGAAAATGTGAATACAATAAAAATCATACTCAGGATCAGGATACAATCCTAAGGGACTTGGAGGCAGATCGTGAATAAGATTGACAATAGCTGCAACTACGGAAAATCCAACTGCCAGGACGACACCTACTACTGCTGCAAGTTTGGGCCATCTAAGGAAGTTGAAAAAGGAATATTAGTTGTGGGTAAATAAATGATTTTTCAATTTCAAAAATAGCTCATTACATTTCGCTAATAAATTATGCAAATGATTTTTTTTTTTTTTTTTAAACTCTTGTGCATGCATAGTTAAAAATCATTTAGTAAAAATGATCATATTTCATCACATATTTAGCAGTTTTATATTCTAATTAGAGTCGGCTGTGTTTAACACATGTTAAATTTTCTAAAAATGACCTCGCATCTGGTTTAATACCACAATGTAATTAATATTTCACTTTTTTTTTTTTTTACTTTCCGAACATACATATTACATACATATGTTCCGAACATGCATATGTATGGAAAGTATTGTAATCAAGTTAAAAATATGACTTTGAGGTTTGGGTGTTTCTATACGTTTTGAAGTCCTCTGAGTTCCTTTTTGCTATTTTTACGATGATGTATGCATGTATATATGTGTGTGAGTGAACACGATAGCGTCTAGACGCTTCGTTCAAATGAGATAAAAGTTGGTGCGTATGTTCTAGGCAACCATAGCATGAACCCTATTAATTTTGGTGAATTTAGGACTTTCAGTTTTTTTACAGACCTGCAAAAAGAAATTCTTTATTGTTATGGCCTATGGGACCAAATTTTTTAAAGTGAAATAGCGTACAAACACGTTAGTCATTTGGGCTGAAAATTTGTACACATATTAAAAGTCACCGTCTCACAAATTGTATAGATTTTGGTGAATATAGTCTTTATAGTTTTTTTTTTTTTTTTTTTTTTTTTACAGGGACACGAAGAAAAATTCTTTATCATTATGGTCTATGGGCCAAAATTTAAATTTCGATAGTGCTTAAACCCCTTATTTGATTGAACTGAAAATTCATATACGTATTATAGGTCACAGTCGCACGAACTAAATAGATTTTAGGGAGTTTAGTCCTTACATATTTTTACAAGGAGACAGCGAAATTTTTTTTATAGTTATAAACTATGGGATGAAATTATTTAACACTTTAACGTTCATTGGTTTCGCAGCGAAACCAAATATTTGACATCATTTAACAATTTTTATGTAGCAGTTTTTTTTTAAAAACATTTCCTC